>JAKSZT010054149.1:721352-902761 GCA_026826555.1 Tolypeutes matacus | reverse complement strand
TTTGTTGTTGTTTTTCCAATTCCTCCAAGTGTGCAGTTAGGTCTTCAATTTTAGCTCTTTCTTCTTTTTTAATATATGAATTTATGGCTATGAACTTCCCTCTCAGGACTGCTTTCGCTGCATCCCATAGGTTTTGATATGTTGTGTTGTTGTTTTCATTAGTTTCAAGGTAGTTACTGATTTCTTTTGAAATTTCCTCTTTGACCCACTGTTTGTCTAAGAGTGTGTTGTTTAACTTCCATATTCTTGTGCCTAACCTGTTTCTCTGGCCCTTATTGATTTCCAACTTCATTCCGTTGTGGTCAGAGAAATTACTTTGTATAATCTCAATCTTTCTGAATTCATTGAGTTTTGTTTTGTGGCCTAGCATGTGGTCTATTTTGGAGTATGTTCCATGTGCACTGGAGAAGAATGTAAATCCCGCTGTATTTGGGTGTAGTGTTCTGTATATGTCTATTAAGTCCAAATCTTCTAATGTATTGCTGAGTATTGAGTTTATTTTTATATTAGTCTGTGTTTTTTTCTGTTCTGGTTTCTCTTATATTTACTTATTAGCATCTCATTTTCACAAAATCATTAATATATGTACAAATCTGTTTTAAACCCCTTGGATGCTAACATGAGCTTTGAGTTATCTTGAAATCTGTTGCCATTAATGTAGTTCACATTTTCTTGCTTTGTCTTATATTTAGTATTTTTTTTTTTATTATACATTGTACTTTGTGAATGATATGTTATATTGAATCTGGATATGTTTTCTTTAGGGTATTGAAATTTTTTCTGGCTGGCTGTAAACTACTGTCAATGCCTTTTGAACTTTTCAGGGTTGATATTATTCTTTGCTAAGGAAGATCTATTTTGATTTATCCTCCATTCTTAGGATATGATATTTACTAAAGGACATGGTCCTTACATCCAATGTCTGGCTTTTTCTATGTCTTAATTTATGCTCTAAGTGACTCCAATATATTTATCATACTGGCTGGGCCATAAATTGAGCTTCTTCTAGTCATTTGTCACTTTTGGTTTTCATGTTCTTGGCTATGAGTGTTGATTCTCCATGGGCACATAAAAAGTTCATTATTTAGTGAAGGACCTACAGGCAATCTCAGTACCAACACTTGGGGGCATTTCCATTTGCTATTTTGTGTTCTAACTTTTTCAAATGTTGGAATTCCAATATCAGCTTCTTTGGCTATGCAAGACCTTTATACTCTGCAAATACTCTGAATCTCCTAAGTCAGCAAGCTGTACAGAAAGACTGTGTAAACATGACACACTTTGCTTATATTTCCATTATCTTCTGGATAGCAGACCTGTTATGTCAGTTGTCCAATACCAGAAAACTGTTTCTATGTGCATTTTATTCAGGTTAATATTTGTTTATGATGGCAGGGGAATTCTTGTACCACTTACACTGTCATAGCAGAAACAAAAGTTTGACCAAAGATTTTAAATCTCTTCTGATTTAAAGAATGCTATATTTTGAATCTATAGATCCTTATATTTTTCCCTAGATTAATTATCTCTTTTTTCCTTTCATGGATTAACTCTGCTTTTTAGTGGCCTTATTAAATATTGCTCTTTATCTTTCTATCCATTTTGTTAAATGTTATTCAATTTCATTTTCTTTTAATTCACTAATTGCTATTTCAGCTTCACCATATTATTTCTCTTACTTCTTATAGGTTAAAATCCCTGGTTTTTCTCTAACACCTAGAAAAACTTGACTATATTCTTTATTCATTTTACCTGTTTAATAAAATAGGAGTTTAATATTTCCATTACTCAGCTAAAGGATACATTAAATCATATGCCATAATTTTACCCCTATTGCCATTCATTATATAAATATTACCAAGTAAAATATAATATTTCTTATTTGACCTAGAATAAACTTAAAAATCCATTTTTCTTCAAATTTATTTTTAATTTTTCAATTGAAAGGACTTTCAGTTTTATATTTTGAACATAAATTTTGAAAATGTAATAATTTTCAGAGAATGTAGCACATTTTGGTTAAACTTTGAAAATCTATTGAAGTTTATAGTTTAATAGTAATCAATTTGTGTAAATGACATAGTTGCTGATAAAGAATTTCAAATGTTTTTATACAAATATGAAATTATCACATATTTATTCATTGTTTATAAATCTGGGGAAGTGTTTTACCTGCTGGACTACCTATATACTACAGGCATTTTTTTCATTATATCACTTCATTTTATTCATTTATTTAGTAAATATTTTATATAATATCTTTAATGTACCAGTCTCTGTCTACACAGTATAGCAAAAGAATAAAAGGTATGTGTCCTCTTTAGCCTCTAATTCTACCTGGGAGATATAATGAAATATATAGAAACAAATTATATGATATATTAGAATGTGAGGAGTATTATTTTAAAAAATGAAAATATAAGGCAGCATAAGGGTTGAGAGATTTCAGGGAAAGGGCATGAGGAAGTAACTTGAAAAAGTATGTTGTGGCAGTAAATACTTTGCATTTGATAAAAGATTTGAAGTGGGAAATAATTAGTCATATAATACATAGGAGGAAAGTTTAATGATCAGGGAAACACCAGTAAAAAGGCCCTGTTTAGGGGGTATCCCATGTACTTTGAGGAAATGCAAGGGGTCTATTTAACAAGAGTGACATTCTGTTATGTGGGTTGAAGAGGAAGAAACAATCTAGTACACGTTTGTCAATGGTGATAAGTGTTATAGATAAAAAAACAAGTGGAGGTGTTGCATGGAGAAAGTTGAGCAAGCTATAGTAAACCAAGAATATTCTGGGTAGTCTTCAGGGGTAAGGTACATTTGAACAACCTGAAAGAAGTGAAGGATTATGTAAAGGAAGTGAAGTTCAGTCAAATGGAATCAACAAAATCACATTCTGTAAAATTCATTACCTTTTGTTATTTATGTAAATGTTTTGCATCACTTTATTTTATTAAAAATTCTGTAAGAATGTATCAAATTGGATTTTTTATTTTAACTCATACTGATAATCTTTTTCTGTTTTAGAGTGATTTATTCTGCATATAATCATAAATTAAAAATTACTCTAATACATGGAATTTCATTATATTAATATTTCTAATTTCCTTTTTGAAATTTATTTTTCTTCCTTGTGCTTCTTTCTTATTTGTTTTCTTTAACTAATTTTAGATAGTTGCTATACTACTGTCCTCCAAAATCCTTATATTTTAAGAGGGAAATATCCCACAAAAATTCTATCTTAGTCTACACTATAAACTTCAATAATCTACAAAATGCCGGATTTCATTTTTGAGTATACCTATAATAGGAGAAACTATATGTGTGGATGTGTGTAGAGGTTTATATCAGAATTCCCTATACTTTCAGTATAATTTTTCTGTATATCTAAAACTTCTCTAAAAATAGTTTATTACTATAAAAAATAGTGAAGGAGAAATAAAGATTTTCTTAGACAAACAAACTTTGTGGACTTTGCCTACAGTAGATTTGTTTTGCAGGAAATGCTATGTGCTTTAGAGAAATGAAATGATATAGACCAAAAGGCTCATACATACCTCAAGAAAAGATGAGTGATGGCAAAGGAATATATCAAGGTGAAATAACATATTATGACTTTATTCTTTGACATTAAATCTACTATTATATTTTGGTATAAATGAGGAAGAGCAGGCATCCACCAATACAACACCCTCAAAATATGGTACATGGACTTGTCAAAATGGAAACTCCCAATTGCCACTACAACCAGTCTTAAATTTTCAATCAGGGTTACATGCCTATAAACAGGAAGAATAATATTATTTCTTGTTAAATATTTTCTGTGAAGCCTTTCTGTGGTATTCTTGATGTTAACACTTCATGGAACAAACTTGAAGATACTCATTAAATTATAATTCATATTACTATGACAAGGGTGAGCAATATTGTGACTCATGGGAAATGAACCATATCCTCATATTTATTTTCTTGACAATGCATAATTTCCTGGCAGTGAATCATAAGGCTGTGACTAGGTAGTAGGCCAAGTGTTGATATTTCTCTGGAAAATGTAAGGGCAATATACATGTTTACTTACTGGTTAAGCTCATGTCATTTTAAAAAGAGATCTGGTTAACTGATTAATTAAAACTGAATTTTGTTAGTTCTTTGCACATTAAATCACACTAAAACACGATGTGAACAGCTAAAAGAAATTTCCTTCTCAGACAGAGAATTGAATTAGGACAGCAGATTTCTAGCTCTTTCAGCAATTGTGTAAAATTATTTGCTATAGTCTACTCACCCATAGAATAAGTACATCAATATTTATAAAAGAATAATGGAATAAATACTGAAGGACAAAATATATAAGATTTAATCATTAAAACGAATTTAAATATGCAATATCTAACTTAAATCTTTATGATTTAAGATTTAGTCATTAAAATAAATTTAAATATGCAATATCTAACTTGGTGCATTGTAGCATTTTATGAGCTAAGCTTTAAAAAGTTACCAGTCCTTAAGTCTTCTAGGGTTTTTACAATAGAATTAATCAAGATATTTATTGGGAAGATTCATTAAGATTGAATTAAAATGTGCATATCAACTTATGTATTATTCAAATTTCATCCTCAAATACTTAACATTATGTTTTCCTTTAATGGCTAAATAGTTGCTCAATTGATTACTTTTGGAAATGTAAGTTCTTGATGATACATATATTTTTCTATTCCCTCAAAAATATCTGGGGACACTTCTGATCACCCTAAGATAGCAGAATGAGATGTTCCAGGCTGTGGTTTCACCACAGAATCGGTGAACATGTAGCAAAAATGCAGAGCCTGCATCCCTCATTGTATACCACACAAATATAAGATGCTATTAATAGGGGAAAATGTGATGGGGAGGGGGTGGGGTATAATGAAATCCCCTATATTTTTATGTATCTTTTCAATAATTTAAAACTTCTTGAAAAATTAAATTTATTACACACAAAGAAATGGAAGAGCGATTTTCATCAAAGATGTGGTGCTTTTGCCAGCTTCACTTCCACCCCTACACTGGAACAGTTTAGAGCAAGTCTGCACTCCCATGATGGTTCCCTGGCCCTTTCTGGCAGGAGCGGAGCAACCACTATCTGCATAACAAGGTGCCTTTAAGCTGATGTCCATCAATTGGGGTAACAGCCATAAACAAAACTAATTCAAATTCTCTAGGTCTTGTCTCCAAATGTGCCCTACAATCAGAAGCACCTTCTGGACCACTAACACAGTTTTAGTAAAATTTTATCAAATAGATTGGAGTAAAGACTGCCTGCTTTAAGTCATGTAATAGACCACCTGAGGGAGGGATCTATTTCAGAGTGAGTAGAAGGGAATTAAAATTCCCATAAATGAGGGACATCTTAAAGCAATTAACATGCACAAGCCCAGAGCAAGACTCAGGATGAGAAATTATGGCGAGGATCCATGAATATAGTATTTACCTCAAGCTGATCTTCTTGATTGGAACCCAAATTTCTGAAGAACCAATTGGCCAAAACTCATCCAAATTACAAAGAATGTGAAAAGAATTTTAGGCATTAATTTGGTATTTTTTGTTAGCTCTCAAGGAAATATCTATCATATCACAAGCTGGATACAAATTTAAGGAATAGAAACTCAGGGAATAAATCCCAGAATTAACACTTAAAAATATTAGATGTGCAGCATTACAAAATATATATATATATATATATCATAGACAAAGAAATAGGAAATGATGGCTCATCATAAAGTACAGGATAAAAATCCAGAAACCATCAAAGAAGAAAATACTTTTTTTAAATTTAATTAGCTGATACTAGCTAAATGATTAATTCAGGTGTGACAGATTTCCAAAGGATTTGTATACTTTCCAAGCTAGCAAAATCACATATAATGTTATGTATATGAATCCCTTCTGCTTTTTGAAAACCATCAGAGATGTTCATTTTAAAGGGAAAGCATTTGTTTTCTATGTCAGGAATGAAAAGGAACCTGGTCAGTTCTTTGATATATATCTTTTAAGGAGATGACAAAAACTTTGGATATATATATTCCAGAGAATAACTTAATTTTTTTCCTCCTCATTTAAAGAAGAAATACTGCAGAGTGGAAAACATGGAACCAGGAATTGGAAAACCTGGATTCTAGTCCCATTTCTGCAACTAAATGGCTCTGTGAATTTTGGTGATTCCTTTCCCTTCTCTGGATGCAAGCTTGCTAATTTTTAAAAAAATCTTTTTTATAAATTCACAAAACTAAAAAAAAAAATCAGAAAAAGGCAGCTCATAAAGTTATGGAACCATTACTCTTAAAAAGTTATTTCTAAGGCATTTTTATCTTATCTAATTCAAACTGTTAACTCAGTTGTTCCTCTAGTGTTCAGAAAGATACACAGATGAACACAGATTAGTTATATGACATAGTCAAGATAGCCTTATAAATGAAAAAAATTGAAGAACAAAAGAAAAAATGTATGTAAAAGACAAGATTGTTAATATACATGAAAAAGAATTTTTTAAAAAAAGATCATTAATATGCTCAAGGAGAAAGGGGAAAATACAAAGTAAAAATAAAAGATATCATACAAAAAAAAGAATGAATAATATGAGATTCTCAATAAGATAAACAATTTGGAAAGGAACCAAATACTGGAGTTGAAGACCAAAGGGAATGAAATTAAAAATTTCTTTGAGTGTTTCAGTCAGTCTTTCAGACTGAGGGGGAAAGGACACAAGACAGAGGATCAAAGTGATATAAAGAAATATAGAGACCTCCAGTAAAGGTAAACATTTGGAAAAATATAAATGTCAGTAATGTATTCTATTTTGTTATGTAACTCCACTTTCTACATCTTATAGCTTCTAAAATGCAAAAGAATAAAAACGAATGATAAATCTTTGGTTTGGGACATAGAACATGCTATGATATATAATATGGGGAAGTGGAGTATATGTATATGTTATTGAAATCAATCAAATAAGAATGATAAAGATTTAGGATGTCAAATTTTATCCCAAGGGTAACCACAAAGCAAATATATGAAAAATATATAGAGAAAGAAATGAGAAGGGATCAAAATGGTACCATACAAAAAATCATATATATATATGAAAGCAGTTTGTAATGGAAGAAATGAGGGCCAGAGAAAGATCAAAGAATTACAAGATCTTATAACTAACTGGCAGAAAAAAATTCCTGCATTATCATGAGGTATTATAAATGTAAGTTGATCAAACTTTCCAGTCAAAAGCAGAAAATGGCAGAATGGATAAAAAGGCAAGGTCCAATCATATGTTATTAAAAAAAAAAACTGAAATGGAAAAAATGGAAAAAACATACTATTCAAAGAAAACAAATGAGCTAGGGTAGCTGTACCAATTTCAGATAAAATAGACTTCAATTCCAAAACTGTTATGAGGGAAAAAGATAATTACTAAATACCAATAAAGTGATCGATACAACAAGAAACCATTAGAATTTTAAATATGTGCATCCAATGGAAGAGTCCCAAAATATAAACAGAAAATGTTGTCATATTTGAGGGAGAAATAGATGTTTCTACATTAAGAGTAGGAGATTTCAATACACCACCTTTAATAATGGATAGAAAAACTAGAAAGAAGATCAATAAGTAAACAGAAGATTTGAATGATACACTCAGCAATAGAAAAATACGTTTTCTTATGCACATGGGTCATTTTCCTGGATAGAGCATATGTTTGTTCTCAAAACAAGACATAATAAATTTTAGAATATTGAAGTAATACGTTGTATTCTCTCTGACCACAATGGAATGAAGTTAGAAATCAATAACAGTGGGATAACTGAAATATCCACAAATATGTAGAAATACAACAATGGATGCTTATACAACAAATGGATCAAAGTAGAAATCACAAAATAGGAAATGAAAATGGAAACACAACATACCACTTCTTATGGGTTGCAGCAAAGGCAGTGGTGAGAGGGAAATTTATAGCTCTTTATTTTTACATTACAAAAATAGAAAGATCTAAAATCAGATAACTAACCTTACAACTGTATGCTTTAGAAAAAGAAAAGCAAATTGAACACAAAGTGAACAGAAGGAAGGAAATGACAAAATTAGAATAGAGTTAAATGCAATAGAACTATAAAAGTAAAACAATAGGGAGAATCAAAGAAACCAAAACTTTGTTCTTTGATAAGAGTAATAACTTTAAAAAGCTTTATTTAGACAAAGAAAAAGGAGAGAGAAAGCAATAACTAAAATCATAAGTGAAATGGAGACATTTCTATCAACCCTAGAAAAAGAAAAAGAATTAAAAGAAGATACAATGAACAACTGTACACCAATAAATTAGATATCCTGGATAAAATGGAGATATTCCTTGAAACACAGAAATTACACACAAAGATGCAAGAAACAAATATATATTTTCTTCAAGCAACCATTGCCAAAAAAATGAAATAAAAAACTTGATTCCTGTTGTAAATCAATATTTTAAGCCAATAAGTCAAGATAATGAGACTATGAATCCAACAGATTATAAAATATAGAGTAATCTGCAAGATATTTTATATTAGGTAATTATCAAATTACACTTAAAATAATCATATTTTACTCTTTATATCAAAATATAAGAGTCTGGATAGTTGAAGGCTTCTTGTCCTCGATAAAATTTCATGACCATTTGTATTTGAACCCTACTTCCATTGCTGTTACTTTAAACAGGACTGTCTTCTTCCATTTGAAAATGAAAGCATCCACCTAATGTGGAGCAGTCTTACTTACCACTACCAACATGCATTTTACATTTTGTTTTTTCTTTATTATAGTCCAATTATGGTGTGCTTCAAATTCCTATGTAGAACTATACATAAATCAGGTGTTTATGGATACATGCTAGCCATCTGGGCAATACCAAGAAATTAAGTATTTAGTACTAGATATTTCAGAATATATTTTTTGTAATTAATTATTTTTTAGTTGTAAAGATGCTTTAGATTACATAAATGTTACATAAAAAATATAAGGTATACCCATATGCTCCATTCCCTCCCTTCCCACACTTTCCCACATTAACAACATCATTTTTTAGTTTGGTACAATTGTTACAATTGCTGAACCCATATTGAAGTATTGCTACTAACCATAGACTGCAGTTTACATTATAGCTTACATTTTGTCCCTCACAATTTTGTAAATTATGACCAAATATACAATGGTCTGTATCCATTACTGCAATGTCATGCAGTACAAATTCAATGTTCCAAAAATGTTCCCATAATACACCAATTCTTTCCTCTCCTGTCCCTCAGAACCTCTTGTGGCCACTGCCTTTACATCAATAATAAGAGCATTCTATTGCTAGAATAATAATTCTATAGTAAAATAATAATATCTCTACTTTCATCCATTGCTCATTTCCCAATCTTGAGGATTTTGGGAAGGTGATGCCCACTCTGCTTCTAATTGAGAGGAGACTTTGATCCCATGGGTCAGAGCATATATGAATGTAATATTTTACATTCTTAAAATATTTTGCAAATTATCAAAAATTTCTTCTTAACTGTAGAAGCTCAAAGGCAGACATAGTTTTAACTATTATTATTGTTTATATCAGCTTACAAAGCTGCTGTAAACCACAGGAGATGCCTCATAAGGAATATGCTACAATTACCTTCTGGTTCAAAACAGCAATATGAAAATTCAGTCAATAATGAAAATTAAATTTTCTGGAATAATGCATTACATGTTTAAATATGTTGAATGTATAGAGTTTTTGGGTCTCTAACTTAAAATAACTTTGGAAATACATACATAAATGTTTTAACAATATATAAGTAATCTTAAAATATGAGACATAACTTATATGTCTCATATTTTATATCTCTGACATGGGTGAGCATACTCTATCTCTCTGAGGGCTAGATTCCTCAACCTGGATATATAACCCATATTATATTGTATGTATTAGACTTAAATTATTAAGTGTATAAACTGCAATAATGCTAAATCACAATATATATTTGCAGAATCTAGCAATACATTAAAGTAATCCAAATTTATTATACACTCTGTTTAAATTATGAAGTGCTGTGTTTGGGGTGGAAAGGTATACATTTTGAGCTTATTCAAATATTATTATTCAAAATGATAATGAAACTACAAAATGATATAGGCATGTTGAGGCAAAACATCAAAAATATAAAGCACTGGAGAGTTGCAATTTTGTGAATTCAGAATAATAATCTATTGATTACTCAGATGTATTTGTATGCACACGTGCACACACATAGGCACACACATGCACACACACACACACTTAGGAACCAAATGGAGAATTGTAACAATGTTAGAAAATAGAGGAAGCAGAATGTTTATATTTTCTATTCTCTTGATATTCCTAATGGGCTATTTATTCAAAATACTTCTGAGGATCTATCAGTAGGCTTGAAATACAAGAAATAAAAATGTCATGTTCTATAACCACCATCATTAGAAACAAAACTGAGAAAAGGGAGAATTAGAAAAGGGAGTGGGGGATCTTACATATTTCAGAGAGATACAGGGTAGGCCTCAATGATGAGATGATATTGTACGCAAAATCTGATAGAAGAGATGAAACCTGACATTAAGAATTCTTTTCAGTGATCCACTTTAAAAGATGAGCAGACAATAAGGATTATCAAAATTTGAGTAAACACTATTTGAAAGAGAGGAAAAAGAAACAAATACTAGAAGGAAAATTGAAATTGAAACAAAGAAAACAGAAGAAAAATAAATAGTGCACAAATACTGGAAGGAAAGTTTCAAATAAGAGATGAAGTTCCAGAGTATATAGGTCTCAGATAGCATTGTTACAGCAACATGTAAGGGATAATGTGCAGAGAACCACTTAAGAAGGCAAGACCTATATAGTTATGGGATTAAAGAACTCAATGTAGAAAGGGCTCATGATATATTAAGGCCATCATTAAAGCACAGAGTGATTCCTGAGCATGGTACTGGAAAAACTACTTTGAACAATCCATAAAACTACATCTATATTATACATCTATATTATATTCCATAATTGGAAACAAGCCATATGTCCATCCACTAGTGAATGCTACTGATACTCAAAATTGCTGTTACATTTAAGCATGCAAAAATAAAATAATTACAATTAAACTCCTTATACTGGTATTTAAAGTGCAAAATGATAAAAGGAACAAATGATATTTCAAAAGATACTAACATCCGAGCATAAAAGAAGACCTTATGGATGGAAAAATAACACATTAATTTGATATATTAAATGATATTAAATATAATTTAAATATAAATGAAAATATAAACATAATTAAAGCATAATGAAAATTATATTTATCTAATATGATAAGCATAAATCTAGAAGATTTGAAAATATTATTTCAAGAACTGAGAAATTCAGTAAAAAATGAGAAATTCACAAATATAGAAAAATACAAAAGTGATTGTCACCATAGAAAGTACAATAAAGGAATGAAAAACTGGAAAGATCACATATGAAGAAAACTCAATTGGAAATAAGAAAAAGAATAGTTTGAAAAAATCTAACTGACCTAGAAAGTGCTAAAGTATAATTTTCAAAATGTGAAAAGCATGGCTCATACAATTATAAAATGAATATATGGCTAACATTTCTCCACATTTCATTAATAGAATAATCAGTAAGATGATAAGACTGATTCAAAGAACACTTAAATAACAAGGGTTCATAGCATTTATTAGAATATGTACAACACAATAAGGTTTTATTTTGTCTTTAATAGTTTTTGTAGATAATATTCATATATACAAGTCCAGATATCATTACTGCAAAGATTATTGAATTCTCATGACCTGAAAATAACCCTGTAAAGAGGATCAAGACTAGGAAGCAAAACATTGCTAACAATAGAGAAGGGTCCCTTATGCTGTCTTCCAGTGAATATCTTCCCCCCAAAAAGACCTCCTCTTCTGCAGCAAAGATTAATTTATGTAGCAGTGAGCTTTTAAGCTAGGGTTATTTTAATATAAATTCATAAAAATCCACCTTTTCCATATGCCAGTTATACGATTTTGGCAAATGTGTGCAATTATGTCACCATAGTCAATTTTAGAACATTTCAATCATCATAAAAATTCCTCTCAACCACTCTATAGTCAATCACTTCTCTTTTCATTCAATTCCAGTTTGTGTTTTCCATTGTTATAATTGTGCTCTGTGCAGAATGTGATATAAATGAAAAAGCATTGTATGTAAACTTCTAAGTTTGGCTTATTCCACTCAGCATAATACATTTGAGATCCATCTGTGTTCTTGAATATATCAATACTTTGCAATCAAGTTTTGGGAGTTGTACCTTTATAGACACGAAATAAAAATAGCTTGTTCATTCACTAGTGGATGGACATATGGCTTGTTTCCAATTATGGAATATAAACACTTGCATACAGGTCTTTATTTGGACATATGTTTTCTTTCTTTGGGGGGCTGTAAAGAGTAATAAGTGAGATCACTGTGATGTAGGGTAGGTGGTTTCACTTTATAAGAAACTGTTAGATTGTTTTCTAAAATGGCAGCATCAGTTTGCATTCCTACCAGCAATGGTCGAGACTTGAAATTGCTCTGTATTTTTTGTAAATGATTTGTATTATCAGGTTATTATTATACATTTTTATTTAAGCAACTTTCATAGGTATTTGAGATCACTTTGTTGTTCTAAATGGAATTTCCCTTTGATGAATGATATTGAGCCGCTTTTTATGGGTTTTGCTGCCATTGGCATCTTTTCCTTGGTGAAATGTCTCTAAGTTTTCGCATACTTCTGTTTTCTTTTTCTTTTAACTCCATATTATTGAGTCTTGAAAGTTATTTAAACATAATGGATACATGGTCTTTGTCAAATAGCTATTTAGCAAATATATTCTCCAATTCTGTGATGTGTTCATTCTCTCAACAATAGCTCTCACAGAACACATTTTAATATCATGAAGCATGATATATACACTTTTCTCCTGTTTCATGTGCTTTCCATTTTATCTAAAAATGGGACTAAACTATGGTCACTCAGATGTTCTTATTTTTACTTTAGAAATTTTATACTGTTGACTTCATATTAATGTCTAAGGTCTTGTTTTAGAGATGTTTTATATATGCTACAAACAATGAGTTAAAGTATCCATTTTTCAACAAAAAAACTGTTCAATTTTTTTCATCATCATGCTTTTTTTAGGCTGTACTTCTCCCATGATTATCCTTTGGTATCTTCACTAAAAATCAATTGACCAAATATGGGTGAATCTATTTCTGAATACTCTATTTGGTACCATTGATCTAGGTATTTATCTGTTCACCATTATTACTTTCTAATGTTTATTTATTGTGATGATAAGTCCTGAAATCAGATTTTGTGAGTACTTCAACTTTACTCTTCTTTCAAAAATTTGTATTGACTACCTTAGTCCTTTGGTTTATCATCTAAGTTGTAAAATCAGCTTCTTTGTTTCTGCATGAACTTTCCTTAAATTTTAGTTGGGGTTGAATTGAAACTATAGATCATTTTAAGATGGCATTTAATGTATTTGATTGTTCCCAAATACAATGCCTAACAGTGTCATATTTCTCAATTTCTTTCTTCAATTAAATCCAGATACTGTGGCCAACATTACAGATTTAATTTGGAATACTTAGGGGTGGATGCCAAACATTCATGCTTTTTTTCCAAAATATTTCCAAGAGTTTTTTACTATCATAGCTAGGTACTAGTCTATAGATTAGTGTCAGAACTCTAATATTCTAATGTTCTAATACATAGAATATTTTCAGCATCTAATTAGTGCTCCATCTGTCCTGTTTGTTTCTTATCCAAAAGTTTACAATATTTACATCTTATCTCTTCTATGAATTTCTCAGTGAGCATAAACTATATCTCATACCACTTAGAATTGAATCTCTTGATAATTGAAATATGAGCATAAGAATTTTTATGAAATATTATAAACTTCCATAGATTTAGGCTTTCATGATATTTCATTTACATACATTTTATGGAAATTTTGAGAGAAATATACAGGCTATATTCCCAGTAAAATGAAACTGGATTTCAGTGTTTTATGTTATTAATTTAATGCCACATAGGTAATAAGTATGAGAGGTAGGAATAGGTTCTTTTGATTAGGTTTTCTTTCCAATCCTATGCATTTGATATTACACTGTAAGTTCATTTTTTACCAAAAACCAAAGTGCATCCAGGTAATCATTTTTTCATGTACTTCATTTTTCCAGAAACTTTCCACATTTTTACTGCAAGAAAACAAATAATCTGGTTGCTCTTTTTTATCCAGTAGAGAGTGTGTTTTCTCTTGGGGCAACCCTTGTGGACTTCAATAAGAACTTGATAAGTTGGAATAAGAATCCAAGCACTTAATATTCTTAGTGTCTCTTAATTCAAAGAATATTTCAGTTCCATAGTTAAAAGGAAAGGTTTTTCATGACTTATACAATATTTTAGAAACAATAAGCCTGAATCTCCAACTATAGTGTATACTTTAAAATTTAAATAAGAGATAAAGTCTTCTACTTAGAATTATACTAAAAACTGAACTGCATGTCTTTCATGGAACATAAGAGGGAAATAAGAATGGCACTCTACATATGTAATTCAATAGATATAAATTAGAAATTTGCTGAAATATACTTGAAGATATAGACTATGAACATTAGAAATAAAGAAACACCTTTCAAAATTAGGTAAATTTATAAATAGGGAGATTACCACTTTTCAACACCCCTCTGGGTATATGCCAATTCAAGATCATAATATTTTTTTTCTAATAGAGGAAATTAAACATAGTTTAAAGTTATTTTACTAGTTAGCTAATAGATTTAGAGGCCATTTTAATTTTTTTTTTTTAATTTCTTGGTCTATGTTAGCCTGTTGTTTTAAAAAAGAATTCCAATAGTCCACTAAGTGATGATATTTCATGTTGTTTCTGGAGGATAAGATTTCAGAATGTTGTCAGGTCACAATATGGCTGAGTGAAAATAACTAAGTGTGGAGTCAGAGAAATATTGGCTTGAAACCTGGCTCTGCTAGTAATTTTGTCTTTGGTCAAGTTGTACATACAACTGGATATCAGTTTTCTTATCTCTAAGAGTATGCTAAATTATTTAGCTTGCATATTGGTCTGTAGATTACATAAGGGGATGTACAAGAAAATTCCTAACTCCTAGAACAATATGTGGTAACTGCTATCTAAGTTTTCCTTCTATTCTCATTGGCACTTACTACTTTGTTTTTTGATTATATGTGTTGAATAAATGCTTTTATTTGAGTCTTATAGATTAATCACATTAAAAAAAATTCAGGGTCTCTCTTTTTTCTTTCTAATGACTATAACCTCTTAAAGCGAAATCATCTACACATTAATGCAATCATTTTAATAGTATTGAAATGCTAGCTAACAGAACTACCATTATGAAGACCATATTGGATAAAATGGCTAAACCCCTTTTCTATCATGTTTATACATCCTTAAAATAATGTAGATAATTTCTCTGGTAGGGCCTGATTGCTATAACATAAATATTCATTTCTAAACCAGCATCTTGATGTACAAACAAATTAGAGATACCAAGAGATGCCAGAATTTAATATTGTCAAGAATATCACAACAACTTAATCAAAATATTCTATAATTTTCAGAGATGTCCAAAAGCAGAATTTGGTGACAGAGTAATCTTTAGTCCTTAATTGCATAGATTATTGAGATTCATTGAGTTTAACCTCAATAGAATAAAATTCCAGTGTATAATTAGTGCCATATAACAATCATATGTATAACTTAAAGAAGCTATACATTGGTTCTACTTTGGAGCCCATCTGTTGCTCAGTACGTTGGTTAAAAAATAAACTGAGTTTAGAACTCTAATTATTTGTATTATTTAAATTAAATCATAAGTCATATTTTATTTGTATGCTTCCTTCACAGACACAATAACACATAATTTAAACTTATAATAATATTTTAATGCATCTCAGAATTATGAACACTGCAGTAACAATATGCTCATGAAATTGAACAGGTTATGCCTGAAAATTTTGGTCAAGCTTAGTTATTCTTTGGTTTCAAAAGATGATCTTACTTTTCCAAGCTCAACTGTCATTCTAGAAATAAATTCAAACTGCAATTTAATACTGGGATATAGAGGCTCTAATTGTTCACAATTTTCTTGTCTCAGACAGGCTAATGAAGGGTAGAATTTTAATCCTGCTGAAATTTCTGTGTTGTGTGTTACTTAAGATGTAACATGCCATGGTAGGATTGATGGAAAATGGCTGAGTAGGGAGCTCCAGGACTCTGTCCCTCACCAAAACAACTATTAAACAGGCAGGAAATATCTGAACAAACCATTTTGAAATTTGGAGACCAGAAGGACAATGTAGGAGCACCCAGGGAAGTGCAGGAGAAAAGGATGACAAATTAGGGTAAATGACAATAAATTACTCTCTCTGCCCAGCTACTATTGGCACCCATGTCCCACTCTTGTGGTTGGCCACTGTGTAATCCAGCCAATAACTGGTACAGAAAGGGACATAAAAGTCCTCTTCTCTGAGACCAGGAATGCGTCCAGTTGATCACTGATCATGAGTTTTGATATGTAAATTCAGATCACTGGCAACCTAGCTATTATTTTAAACCTCTTGAGTCAAAGGCAGTGGCAGTCATTGTTTCACCATGCCCCACAGAGGGGCAATTGCAGGAGAGACTTAAAAATGCTGCATTTCCTCTTGATTATGGAGGACAGTGAGCTGAAGGACTGTGTTTTCTGGGCAGGACAGGAAAACTTAACTTTGGGGAGCTGTTGGAGAAGCTATCTGCACCCTTCCTGATGCCCTCTGCAGGGCATGGCATTTTGGAACAGATCTTCTACCACTTCATACGTCCCTAGCCTACTATTGACTGGAGAAAAGATTGGGGAAAGTCCTCTCCATTGTGCCCAGCTACCAGATTTTGCCTTCCAGGCAAAAGCAGCTTGAGACAAAAGGATTTAAAGAACCTATAATGTGAATATTCTCATTGACTGATTTTGTGATAATCAGGGTAGGCTAAACATTCACTATTTCAGAAACCATGCATGTGTCCCCAGACCTAGGTTTTCTCTCTAGGTCTGGTTTTTAGAATGCTGGTGATAAACTAAGCCTGATTTATTATATGACCATCTTATATGGGGAAAGACTGTATCTTTGGGTATCTTTGGTCAACCTTAAGAGATATAGCAGTAGGACAGATGTGGCTTGGTTGGCTGGGCATCCATCTCCCATATGGAGGGAGCTGGATTCAATCCAGGGACCTCCCTTTTTAAAAAAAAAGAAAATTATAGAAGGTGCATAGGCCACCAGTCTCCATGAGTGAGTGAGTTGTCAGGCCCCATCTATGTGTGCACCACCAGGCACTGTGCACTGGTGCACCATCAGGCCCTGCAAGCCATGCAGCAAGATCATGACATAACAGGAGAGTGACCCAAGGGAGAGCCAAGATGAGATGAACTGAAAAATCAGAAACTAAGTTGGGCACAGGCCATAGGACACCTGTCTCACACATCGGCGATTCCAAGGATTGAATCCCAGTAAAAACAGGAGGAGAAGGATGAGAAGAGAAGGCAGGAAATAGACACAGAGAGTTGCCCAGTGAATGGACACAGAAAGAGCAAAAATGGGGTAAGGATAAAAATGGATAAATATAAATAAATAAATCTTTTAAAAATGTATAGGGGAGGAAGATACAGAATATAGTTAGTAGTAATACTTTGATGATGTTCTTTCATGATTTATTAGCAAATGTTACACAATGCAGGATGTTTTGGGGAGTTGATGTCTGGAAGGCCTGTATGATGTTATGCATGTTTGTTTTGTAAGCTCACTATGTTTACTGAATGCTTATACTTTATGTATGTTATGTATGAATGGTATACATCAGTAAATTGTTAAAATTGAAAAAAACTATAGAGGAGATCAGTCTGGGTCAAGGGCCTGCCTGCTTCAAACAACCAAGATAGAGAGGTGTGCATGGTGTAAAAAAGAGGGGACAATCAATCTCCCACATATAGGGGAACTCTGTAACTTATAAGAAGCAAAAGTAGAGGAAAAGACAGACCCTGAAAGACAGGGGAAACCATGGACACAGCATTCACCTTGGGCAGATCTTCTGAACAGGATGGCAGAGGCTCAAGAAAATATCTGTATTATCACTAGCTTCTTACAAAACCAAGAAATAAACACATCAGGAAATGAATCACAGAATTAATATTTCAAAATGTACAGTGCAAGAAAAGAGTACAGGAAGTAGGAAATGTTGGCCCATCCAAAGGGAGAGGATACAAATCCAGAAAACACCAATGAAGAAGAAAAGAATGTGAACATACTGAACAAAGACTTAAAAAAAAACTTTAAAATGTTCAAGGAGATGAAGGAAAATATGGAAAAAAACTAAATTGTATCAGGAAAACAATGAATGAACAATTAGAAAGAATTAGTAAAGAGACAGAGACTTTAAAAAGGAACTAAACAGAACTACTGGAATTGAAGATCACAATAATTGAAATACAAAATGCTCAGGAGGGTTTCAAGAGCAGATTGGAGCTGGCAGAAGAAAGAATAAGTGTGACTTGAACACAGGATACTTGAGAAGAGCCAGGCTGAGTAGCAGAAAGAAAAATAATTGAATATTAAAATTGAAAATAACCTAAGACATCTCTGGACACATTCAAGTGCACCAATATACACATCATGGGAGTCCTAGAGGAGAAGAAATAGAGAAAGCTGTAGAAGGGATATTCAAAGGAATAATGAGAGAGAATTTCTCAAACTTAGCAAAAGACATGAATATGTACATCCAAGAAGCTCAGAGAACACCAAATGGGATAAACGAGGAGAAAAATACACCCTGTCACATTCTGATCACACTATCAAATGCAAAGTACAAGGAAACATTTCTGAAAGCTGAAAGAGAAAACCATTGTTATGTACAAGTAGTCCCATTTAGATTGAGTGTTTATCTCTCATCAAAAACCATGAAGGGATGAAGGCAGTTGGTTGAAATACATGAAGTACTGAAATATAATAACTGCCAACCAAGAATTTTATAACTGCAAAACTTTAATAATAATAAGCAAGAGTAAGACATTTCCATATAAACAAAAGCTTAAGTATTTCATTGCCACTAAACTTACCCTAAAAGCAATGCTAATGGTAGTTCTTCAGACTAAAAGAAAAGGCAGAATAAAGAAATAAAGACCAGTGGTAAAGATAACCATTTGTGTGATTATAAATGCTGGTATTATTGTAGTGTATTATTTGGGATGTAATTCCACTTCTTACTTCCTAAAGGTGCTAAAATGCAAATGTCTAAAAGACAATGATAAATCTATGTTTTTGGGCATAAAATGTACAAAGACATAAATGGTAACAATTACAAAATAAAAGATGGGTGGCAGAAGAAAATAGGGAAAGTATATGTGCATGTTACTGAAGATTAATTGGTATCAAGCCAAATATGAATGTTATATATTTAAATGTTAAATTTTAACCCCATGGTACCACAAGCAAAATAGATGCGAAATAGATCCAGAGGAAAAAGATAAGGCACCTAATATATTACAACACAAAAAAAAATCAAATAAATATGAAAGTAAACATTATCAGAAGTGAGGGACATAAAAGGTAAAGGATGTACAAAAGCTAAATTCAAAATGGCAGAAGATATCCTGTATTATCAGTAGAGACTTTAATATAAATGGATTAAACTCTCTAGCCAAAAGACAAGATTGGCAGAATGGAAAAAAATCCATGATCCAAACATATGCTCTCTGTAAGAGACTCACCTTAAAGTCAAAGAGAGAAGTAAATTGAGGTTGAAAGGATGGTAAAAATATATACCATGCAATTAGTAACCCGAAGAGAGCTGAGTTCGGTGTATTAATATTGGATAAAATAGACATTAAAGCAAAAACAAATACAAGGGAAAAAGATGATCATTATATATTCATAAAGGGAAGATATATAAATATATATGCATCTAAATAACAGAGCCCCCAAATATATGAGTAAATACTGAGAGATTTGAAAGGAGAAACTGATGGTACTATCTTAATAGTAGGAGACTTTAATACACCACTTTCAATAATGGATAGAACATCTAGTCAGAAGATCAGTAAGGAAGTGCAAGACTTGAATGTTTTTTTAAACCATCTAGAATTAAGAGATATATAGAGAGCACTTTTCTCAACAGAAACAGAATAGACATCCTTCTAAGTGCACATGGATCATTTTCTAGAACAGACAAGAAGTTGGGTCACAAAATGACAATAAATTAAAAAGTAAGCCTGACAAAATAACAAATATTGTATTGACTCAGTGATTTGAAACAATTAGAATAAGCAAACTCAGAGAGTCAGTAGCTACAATGTAGATTACTAGGGGATGGTGTGGGGATAGGGAGTGGGAAGTTAATGCTTAAAATATACAGGTTCTTATTTGCAATGACAGGAATGTTGAAGTAATGGATGGAGGTTCTGGTAGCACAACATTGTGAAGAAAATTAGCAGCACCGAAATATAATATGATTAAAAGGGGAAATGTTTAATTGTATGTATGGGAACAATAATTTTTTTAAAAAATCCTTTGAACTACACTAACACAAACAGGGAATCATGTTAAAAACATTGACTTTAATTAAATGTTCAATTATAAAAATGTGCTATCATCAATTAAAACAAAAATTACACACCGATCAAAGTGTTGTTGGTGCGGTGGTGTATTAGAATGTTCTATTTTATTAATCATTTTTATCTAAACTGATGTCTCTAATTTAAAAAACATATTAAAATTATTTTAAAAACAGAAAAAGTAATACGTAATGGATTCCTTTACTAGAATAGTTATTGATGCATGCAATTTTCAAAACTTGCTTATATTTTTACTCACTTTCACTATGCTTCTTTTTACCTTCCTAATTCCAGTTTTGTTTTGTTTTTTTTTCCCTGAGGCTATCTTGTAAATATTTTTTAATATATTGTATGGCCTCTGGTAAAAGTGACAAGGGTGAAGAGCTGAAAGAGGAGGAGAAAGAGAATAAGAGAAAAAAGGTGGGGTAGAGAGAGAAATGAGGAAGTTTTTGTAATAGAAATACACTTTGGTTATCAGTGGAATATATTGATTAATATTTATATTACTAATTGACAATATTTTAGCCATTCAAAATAAATTAGAAATTACATTAATTGTGTGCACGTATGTTTTTTAAGAGCGTGAGAGAATTGTCTAAATTATGTTCCTTATTTTTGTTATGCTCCTTATTTTGATATGTTAAATACAAATTAAATCCTACATTCATATTATATTCACTTTGAGAAAGAAACATTAGCAGCTATTCACTCATTAGCTTCGACTAAGCAATAATACCTTTGAAAAATATGGATTTAATTTTGTGGATATAAATTTGTAAAATATTTTAAAAGAAATATACAATTTTTAAAATTTATTTCTTAATTTACCATCTAAATCAACTGGTAAACCACTATAAATATACTCCACAAAGTGGAAAAAAATAAGACAGTGTGAGAACATAAAGAAGAAATTGTAACTGTACCTAAAAGATAACAGATCTTATAGTGATGAAAGTAACATTGGAAAAAACTATTGTATTTATTTTTTATTTTTTTATTTTTACCTTAATTTTTAAATCTTTTTTATTTTTTATTTATGTATTTTCTTTGTTATATTTGTTTGTTTTTAGCTTTCTTTTTGGGGAGATTTTGGATCATAGAAAGGTCATAACTTTGGCAGGGGAGAATCACTGGTGTGGGGTGTCAGTGATGGGGAGATATATGGGGAGGGGTGCACCTGCAGCATGCCTCTATGGAATATGAATATGTTCAAGTGGTCATGGGGTGTTGTCTCAGTGCAGGGAGACCCAAACAATAACCAAAGAATATTGAATTCCCATCCTGGGATATCCTACTACATTGTCTAATAGAGTGACAAGGATCCCCCTAGTACATTGGCAGTGCATAGTGAAGGAGGACAGACCATTCCACTAGGTCTTTGATATTGATGGTTGTACTTATGAACATTTTCCAAAAAATTGAAACTTATCCTAATATTATATATTGCCTGAGAGTTACCTCCTGAAAACCTCCTACTTGCTCAAATGTGGTCTCTTTCTTAGCCAAACTCAGTATATAAATCTACTTTCTTCCCCCTGTCATGTGATGTGACTCCTGGAGATGAGCCTCTCTGACACCTAAAGATTATTACCAAGTACAAACTAATGACGCATCTCAAAAAAGACATTGACCAAAAGGGGGAAATATTAAATACAAGTGAGTTTTTATGGCTAAGAGATTTCAAATTGAATTGGGTGGTCATTCCAGAAGTTATGCTTATGCACATCTCAAGCAGAATCTCATTGACTGCCACAGTAAACAGTGTCTCAAACAGTGGGGCTCCTGAGGGCTCTAGAGACATTTAAACACTAAGGCAGGGCAGATATTATCAAGATTTCAGCACCCTGTCAATGGGCCTTACTTTGGAATATATGCTTCCCAAATTGACAGAGTTAGACTCATTTACAATTTCCCTACTCATGATTCTTTGGCCCCTTTTATTTGAATTTATAATTAACACTATACTCATTAAATGCATGTCCCAGAGACTTAAGTCTTCAGTCATTTCATATGCTTGTTGAGTCCTCAATCTCAGCAAGATGTGCAGCATCCACTCTCTAGTACATTGGACAAACCCTGAATAACTAACAGAAGAAAGAATATGGACAATGTTCATCCCCCCCAAAAAAGAGTGTCTACAAGTGCAAGCAAGAAAGTTCCATCCAACTGTCCCATGGGATTTAAGCCCCTTCTCAATTAGAAACAGAGAGGGCCTGCATCTGCCACCCACCATATCCATGGGATATAAGCCCTCTCTCACTTGGAGGTGGAGTGGACATCAACATCCCAGTCCCCTCAGGATTTGGGGGAGAACTATGGGCTAGAGTGGACTTGATGGTATTCTGTTGTACACATATGGTGATTCTAGCAATGGAAGAAATTATAACAATGAGGTGGAGCCAGTGGCCACTTGACACTTTTGGGGCAGGGAGGGGACGAGTAGTTGAAATACAGGGGCTTCTTTGGGATTTGGAGGTTGTCCTGAGTACCGTTGTGGCAACGGATGTAGGCCATTTTAAATCAGCACATACCACTCAGAACTGTGTGGGAGAGAGTGTGGTCTATGATGTGAACTGTGGTCTAGGATTAGTGGCAAGGCCCCAGGATGTGTAAGTCCATTGAGGGTGGTGGGCCACACTTGTGGGAGATGTTTGTGTGGGACATGGCGGGAGGTGTGGGGGGTGGGCAACATGGGAATCCCAGGGGGTTCTGTGTAGTATTTTCGGTAATCTTAGCACCTCTTAAAATATATTTATAAATAAATAAATAAATAAATACATACATACATAAAAAGAAGTGGAAACAGAGAAAAAAAAAAAGAAACAGAGAGGGCATCACCATCTCCAAATCCTCAAGTTTGCAGAATAAACAAACATAAGGGGGAATTGCAAATATGGACTTTAGTATACTTATGATTATTCTAGTAATGGAAGAACTTGTATTATTGATATAAAGGTAGTGGCCTCCAGAGTTTCTGAGGGGAAGGAGAGGGAAGAATAGGTGTAACAGGGGGTAGTATGGGACAACTGGAATTGTCCTGCACAACATTGCAATGATGAATACAGGACATTATACAATTTGTAAATCCTATAAAATTGTGCAGGGCAAAGTGTAAACTATAACGTAAATTTTTGTCCATGGTTACTAGAAATTCTTCAATATATGTTCATCACTTGTAACAAGTGTACCACACCAGTGAAAGATGTTGTTAACAGGGCAAAGTGTGGGAAGAGTAGGGGTGGTTATATGGCAATTCCCTTTATTTTTGATGTAACATTTATGTAATCTGAATTTTCTTTAAAAATAAAAAACGTAGCAAAAAAAGTACATGGGCAAGACAAATAATTTATTCAACCCATATAAAGACCAGTAGATGTGAAATTGAAAAGAGTATAGTACATTTGCTGCATTATAATGTTGAATGCTATTATTATTTCTTTATTTCATCTTCCATCATTTACAACAAACATTTTGAATTAACAGATTTTAATTTGAGGGGGGCATTTCCACTGTCTTTTCTTTCCTAACTGTCCTCCCTTTCAGTTTGTTTCAAATACAAGTGCTTCTAAACTTTCAAGGAAGAGATTATTCATATTTTGTATAGTCTTCCAGATAAAACAAAGTGAGGACTACTCTGCAACTCATCCTAGGATGAGTTTTTTTTAAAAAAAGTATAAATGATGTTTATAGTGCATCATTTCATATATACAGATACAAAAACCTAAAAATTAATATAACATTAACATCCACTGTAAAAGGCAACCTTTAATCAACTTTCACAATGAATTTGTGTACTCTAGATATTTCATATGCTAATAGTCTTAACTGAAATGAATGCATTGGTCAAATTAAGACAATCTTGCTTATCAACTAGCAATGCAACTGGAAGAAGACCTTGACCAAAAGGGGGAAAGTGTAAAGACAAATGATTTTTTATGGCTAAGGGACTTCAAAGTGAGTCATGAAGTCAATTCCTAGTTTACAATCATGCACATCTCAGGAGGAACACATTGACTGCCAAAGTAAAAATTGTCTCAAATAGAAGGGCTCCTGAGAACTTTAAAGACATTGAGACACTATAGGCAGGGAAGACAACTCAGGAGTTTGGCACCCTGGCACTGGGCCCTACTTTGGAATTATGCTCCCCACTGTGATAGAATTGGACGCAGTTGTGTTTTCCCTACACATGGCTCTGCTGCTCCTATATTTGAACCTATTGTTAGTACTAGAGTTGATAGTTGTATGACCAAGAGACTTAAATCTTTGGGCTGTCCATGTACCAATTCAGCCCTGAATCTCAAAAGACTTGCAGCACCTACTTTCCAGTTCATTGTGCTCACCCAGGACAACTAACAAGTAGATGATGACTGACAACAAAAATCTCAATGAACAGAAAGTCTGCAATGGCAAACTAGAAAGTCTCATCCATGTGTCTTATGGGATCTAAAGCCCCACTCAATTGGAGGTGGAGTGGACATCACCATCACAAAATCCTCAGGATTGTGGAATGGATGATGGCTTAGTGTAGACTTGCAGTTTTTCTACTGTAGACTTGTGATCCCAGCAATAGAAGAACTTTTATCAGGGATGTGGAGGCAGTGGCCACTGGAAATTCTGAGGGAGATAGAAGGAAAAATAAGAGTAATTTGGGGACATTTTCAGGACTTGGAAATTATACTGAAAGATATTGCAATGATAGATACAGGTCATTGTATATCTTGTAATAACTTGCAAAAATGTGTGGGAGAGAGTGTAAACCACAATGTAAACTAAAATCATCACTTAGTGGCAATGTTACATCAATTGTCACAAATGTGCCACAATAATGAAGGATGTTCTTGATGTGGGAAAATGTGGGAAGGCTAGGGAGTGGGGCATATGGGTATCCCATATATTTTTGTGTGTAACATTTTTGTAGTGTAAGTTTCTTTTAAAAAATTATATTAAAAATATCATCTTGCTTCATCCCATTTAAAGACAGAGATAATAAAAGCAAGAGAAAGGTAAAAAGGAAGGAAAACTCTTGGGTGACTCTATACATCAATACTGGAAGTCTTTGGGTGATTTGGCAACAGCAGAGATATGTACACATATTATTGAAAAATTATAAAATGAAAGGATAAACACTCACCGGTCTCTCATTTCATACAGCTAATGAAGCCATAAGTCCTTACAAATGTTCCATTCCTTATTGGGTAAAGTACAGTGTATTATCTCAATTGGAAAACACTGAGTTCACAATACAGGGCCATTACAATTGGGGCATGAATGTCAAATAATTATTACCCAGCTCATGATGATCTTTGTTTTTTTTTTAGTTGTGCTTCTTTAATATAATTATGTCAGATTCTCAAAAACATGGATAGAATTACATGGGCAGATATACATGGTTTACAATATAGATATGCCATACAACTGGGGCCTGTTCTCATCCCCAGACATAGTTTTCCCTCTTTGCTTATGATATGTAAAATTTGTAACATAGATTAGAGATTAGGATGAATGCTTCCCTTAAAGTGTTTTGGTATATTCTGTGAAGGGAAAGAGAATACCCAAGCCTAGGTCTATGCAATGTTTATGGTGAGGTAAGTTCAAATGCATAACTGACATGATTTATCTAAGGACTGACACTTTTTGATCTTTTAATTGCTCTATTTTAAACTCAGTGTAGCCTTCCCTGGAAATATTTTCAGAGATACTTCCAAGCCTTGAACCTCACTATCATTATTGAAACATCTACAAATTTAATACAAAAATAGTAGGCTCTAAAGCATTCTATTGCTATGCTCTGAGGAATGTATTATCTTAAGTCAATATACTTAAAATTTTATTTAATCTTTGCCATCAATTCACTAATGCAAAAATAACTGTTGCAGAAACATCTGCCTCCCCACTCCCTATCACATTGTTCAACCTTTTATGTGACCTGCAGCTGTTTCTAACTTGCAGAATCTCTAGTTTTCTTTGGGACAATTCAATAAGATTTCTGCAGGGCATTTCAAAGCATCTCAAGTGGTTGACCCTCACTTCCTTACAGAATTAATTTGCTCTTTATTACACAATTTTAACATTTCTCCCTTCTTTGTCTCACATTCCCCAGTCCTTCATTTATGCTTCCTTTTAAACATCATATATCCATATTTTTGTCAAAAGATCTTCTTTAGAGGGAATTTAAACTGGCAATTTCTGTCTCTTATGTGGTATTGGTAAAACGAGAGCACAACTATCCACGGCACAAATGAAAGTCTGTCAATACAATTAATAGGAGACAAGGATAATGCTAATATCACATTACTGAATAAATGGAAGCTCTCATCAAACACTATTAGTATTTGAAATATAAACACTTATTCAGCAACAATAACCCTGACCTGACCATCACCATGTTTGCTAAAACAACATTCTAAATAAAACTTTCAAGCAGCACTTACTCATTTTCCTTTCAGAATTTCCATTGTTTAGATTTCCTGTATCAATATAGAAATCATAAAAATTACAGACATATTTCTTGCCTTTTTAAAAAAGTGTAATAGTGGTGTTAAAAATACTAAGTTACTCCAGAAAACATTGCTGTAAACTAAGGTATAATGTGCTGAGTGTGGCATTGAAACTATTTTTGTTTCCATAATTTAAATTGAAACCAAGAGTCAAGAATTGTCACTAGAGCTAATCTGATAATCATGGATATGAGGGCTCTCCACTCACCTCAGATGATTAATGTGTTATTATTCCTCCTGTGGTTGCCAGCCACACTGAAATCAGAGGAATTTTTGTGTATCCTTTCCCATTGAGACACATGTGAAAATTGAATGCAATTTGTTATTATTCCAAAAGCATCTGAGACCAGAAAATGATGCCACTGGGGCTTTCTTAATTATTCAGGGTACCTTTGATTTCCTTATTGATAAATATTCTTTATGTACAATTTCCCTGCATGCTTGTGTTGTTCTGTAATACACCTTCACAAACACCTTAAATATATTATTTGTTGGACACACACTTTAATCTCCCAAAAATTATTTCACTATTCATTGTTTTCCACAGTGCCTACCTGCAAGTTTTATGACTGAGGATGGAGGTAGATTTCTTTAACATGCCCTATGGTGCTTTTAAAAGATTTAGGAAGAATGCAAATTATGAATATGTGTGTAACTCTTTTCTTTCTTTCAATCTGACAACTAAATTGAGTTCATCCTATCTTAATTCCTTATCCCATAATCATCACTGGATGATTATTTATTCCCAATTCCAAATCAATCTCCTTCCTGTATAGGCACCACATCTAAAAAAGATTGATCTATACCTTTAAAAATGTAGATATCATTATAAAGTAAATATATATTATGTTTAATGAGCATACATATTTTGTTACAGCTGTCATTTTGCTATCTTATGTTATCATTCAGGTATATTTTTGAGATCTATATACTTTTTTTTTTTAATTTATTTATTTATTTATTTTTTTTATTATGGGTAAAAATCAAAATTCTCACAATACATACAAACATTTGTAAAATGATATATAAATATATATGCATATATGTGTATTTGCTTACAAAAATGTTATTTTTTATATATATATATACATATATTTTAAGAGGTGCTTAGATTACCTAAAATATTATATATACTTTTAAATCTACAAATATTGTAGCTTAGTAATGTGGAATGGGTATAAAGTATGTAAACTTTTATGGGATTATTTTATTGAACATTAGTAGGTGAGAGAAGTACAAGATTTCAGAAGGCTTATTTCCAAAAAAATATGCCAATAAAGAAGTAGTAGGCAGAATAATGCCCACCCTCCCAAAGATGTCTAAAAGATGTCTAAATGCTAGTGCCCAGAACCTGTGAATATGTTACATTTCATGGAAAAATGGACTTTGCTGATGAAATTACATAGGGATCTTGAGAGGGGTGATTATCCTGGATTATCTGGTTATGCACAATGTAATCTAAAACGATTTTACATAGGGAAGTAAAGAAGCAGGAGTATCAGAGTCACAGGAGATGTGTTGACAGAAGCAGTTTGGAGTGATGGGTTTGCTGGCTTGAAGGCATCCACAAGCCAAGGAATGAGGACATCTTATGGAAGCTGGAAAAGGCAAGGAAACAGATTCTCCTATAGAGCCTCCAGAAGGGATGCAGCTTCCTGACAAATTGATATTAAGTGCACAAAAAAACATTTTAGGTTTCTGTCCTCCAGATTTGTGAGATCATTTTCTATTGGTTTAAGTCACTAAATTTGTGGTAACTTGTTTTAGTAGCAATAAGGAACTAGTAAATGGGGCAGAATAATTAGTTTTAGAAAATACATAATTGTAAATCAATTTAAAATGAAATAAATGCTAGTTTAGATTCTCTCTCTTTTTTTTTTTTTTACCGGGAGGTCCCGGGGGTCGAACCCCGGTCCCTCCCATATGGTAGACGGACGCTGAACCTCTTGAGCCACATCCATTTCCCAAGTTTACATTCTCGACCTTAATTCACTTAATAAACTCTATAGGATTGGTAATACTGCAAGTTGAATTTAGGCATATTGCTCCAACTTTCTTCACTTAGCCAAATTTTAAAAAATCATATTATTGTTGTAGAAATATATTTCTCTACTTGCAAACATATTGGCTGATAAAGTGAAACATGTTCATAATAAATTAAAATTAATGAATCATATAAATCAATAGAATAAAAGCATAAAGGCTAATATAATCAAGTTATAGCCCATTTTTTATCTTGAACCCAGAAATATACATCATATATATTTTGGCTTTTCTGCTTTCAGTATTCTATTTATTAGTGACAAATATTAGAAATACACTCCCTACCTGATATTCACAGTTCTGTTTCAGGTTATTTCTGACCTGCCCAGAAATGCTATAAATATAATTTATTTCTAGACTCCATCGTCACTTGTCATGTCATGACTATTATCCCTCAATTCATATCATGATAGAAATATTTTACATGTACAATGAAGTTTCACTTGTCTATCAGTTCCTTGAGAAATTGTGCCACATTTTAGACAATTATCCTTTTTTATCTGACTTTCTCACCTTGGAGAATGCCAAATAAAAGTGTCAGCAAAAAGTATATTTGATGTTATAGTTTTACAATGAAGGTTATATTATAAAACCTTCTCTAGCATAAAAACATATGGGAAAAAATTTAACTGAATGTAATATTCATAGGAACATAAACACTTTGCTTTGTGTACCTGGACTGAATAAGAGGAATGAAAGTTATAATCTTTTTGTGGTTTCTCAGAATATTGTGGCATTTGTCCGATTTCCATGTATTTTTAAATACTCTTGTATTAAGTTTCTATTTTCCCCTAAACTTTTATTTTTCTGTGATATAAATTGACATTAAAGTGTAAAATAACAATAAGCTCTCCAAAGATTATGAAATTGATGGGAAAATGGTGTGATAAAAATAAAAATAAGGAATTTTAATCAACAAAGAAAATATGTGTATGGAAAAGAGCATGACCTTGCTATCTCTTCCTTGTTTAGAAATTATACACTATTAAGTCGGGTGTACTTATTTACTTTCAAATTATTGTTTATTACATATGCTTGTTTTAATTTTACAATTGACACATTTTTATACCAGGAGCAATTGGTTGGGTATTTTGGGTTGGAATAAAATGCATTAAGATTTTTCTAACTGATATAAATCAAAGTAGAAAGAACTCCGGAATCCAATTCATAGAGATAGAAAGTAGATTAGGTTACAGTGGCTGGGGAGAAGAATGTGGAGTAATTTATTATTAGGTAAGAGTTTTTGTTTTGGGTGTTGAAAAAGTTTTAATAATAGAAGATCATACACAACATTTTAAAAGTAATTGATGTCACTGAATTGTACATATAATAATGTTTAAATATCAAAAGTTATGTTTTAAATATATGTTACTACAATAAAATGACTAAAGCTTAGATAATTTAAGAAAGTAAATACAAAAATAAAAATAATGAGGTAAATGTGTCATTTATTACCTTTTCATTATGTAACAGGATATTCAAGAGAAAAGTTAGAACCCTTAAATATAGATAGTTGTAGCTGTAAATTTGCATTAGTTTTAAAGAGTGGCTTGTTTTATTCAAGCATCTCTTCAGCGTGTCCTTTTCCTTAGGCTGTAAATTAGAGGACTCAGAATTAGTATTTCTAATGTTTAAAAGATTGAGACCATTTTCTTAATATCTAATGAGTGATTATTACTTCCTAATACATGAATAAAAAAGTATCACAGAGCACAGTGACAGCAATCATGTAAGAAGCTCAGGTAGAAAAGGATTTTTGTCTTCCCTCTGATGAACATATTTTCAAAACCGTGAGGACAATGTGGAAGTGGGATATCAGAAAAATGATCATGGAAAACAACAAGTTAGTCCCTGAAAAGGTAAACATTGTTGTTTCTGTAATATAGGTATCAGAACAAGTTAATGTTAAGAGAGGGACAATATCACATAAAATAGTTGATTATAGTGGAAGAGCAGTATGACACAGAGAATACACATGAGGAGAGAGTCATTGTGGTGGTCAGACTGAAAAGGTACTTAAGGAATGCTAGCAGAAGGCACATCTTCAGTGACACCACCACCATGTACAGAAGGGGTTTGCAATAACCACATAGCAGGCATAGGTCATTGCAGTTGGCATGAAAACCAAGAATCCACACAATTGGGCTGCCCAGCTATAAAGAAGAGATGGTTTTCTTCCTAACCAAGAAGTTGACCTGTATTTTAGGGACAATGGCAGTTGAATTTCAAGCTTGATATAGTTAAGTATTTTATGAAAAACCTTAGAGGAGCTTGATGTCAAAAGCACTGGTGAGGGTGATAATGCCCAAGTTCCCACACAAAGTTAGATCGTAGATCACCATGTAAACAAGGAAAAGAGGAATCTGGAGCTCTGGATGGTTCAAGACCCCATGAGAATTAATTCAGTCGCCCTGGTGAGATTCCCTGGTGCCATTTATTTTGTTGTTTCATCTTTTAGAGGGGAAAAAGAGAAAGAGAATATTGATGGTAAAATTGCAATTGTTGTTAAAGAGTTACTCTTTTTTAAATATTTTATTTAAAAATCAGTTAATTTTTATTCATGAACACTGAATTCTTTCAGATCTTAATTGTTTTCCTTGCCATCTTTTCACAAATTTCAGAAATACAAAGTCACCAGAAACATTTGAGGGTTCTTAGAAAAGTTTGATGATGCTATTAATTTAATTTTCATTGTTAGATGGATTTTAAATATTGGATAAATATAAAGAAATAGCTATTATATATGCATATTATATGATATAGAATTTTTTCACTGATAAAAGAGAACTGCCTTAAGAAGTTGATGATTTTTTTTAAGCTACCACAGGTCTCTTCTCCAGTCCCGAATTATCATGATCATTATCTTTGGATAAAATGATTGTGGGAATCACTTCCAGAACCCTAACATTCTCCTTAGCAATTTCTATCATACCACTCTGCTCCAGCTAATGAAACATACTTTCTCAGTGTGGTCATTTGAAACTGTGTATATCCTAGAAAATCATGTTATTAAAGCTAATCCATTTCTATGCTTGTAAACTTATTGTAAGTAAGATGTTTTGATGAGGCTTCTTCAGGCAAATTGTGGCCCAGTGTGGGTCTTAGAACTCTTACTGGAGTCTTTTATAAATTGAATGAATACAGAGAGACAGAAAGAGAGGAAGAAAGAGAGAAAGAGAGAAAGAGAGAAAGAGAGAAAGAAAGAAAGAAAAAAGAAAGAAAGAGAGAAAGAGAGAAAGAGAGAAAGAGAGAGAGAAAGAGAGAAAGAGAGAAAGAGAGAAAGAAAGAAAGAAAGAAGAAAGAAAGAAAGAAAGAAAGAAAGAAAGAAAGAAAGAAAGAAAGAGAAAGAAAGAAAGAGAGGGAAAGAGAGAGGGACATGGAGAGGGAGAGGGAGAGGAAGAGGTGGAGAGAGAGAGAGAGAGAGAGAGAGAGAGAGAGAGAGAGAGAGAGAGGACACCATGGAAACAAAAAGCTGAAAACAACAAAATCTGAAAGAGAAAAGAGACCAAAAGTCACCTTCATGTTTCATTCCATGTAACAGAGGAGTCTAGGATTGTTGGACTTCGGGAAGAAAACATCATCTTGATGTTGTCTTGATTTGTACATTTATCTCAGCCTTAAAACTATGAGCTTATAAGCTAATGATTTTCCATTGTTAAAGCCAACACATTTCATGGTATCTAATTTCAGCAGTCTAGCAAACTAAAACAGACAACAATACAGCTCCTTCTAAAGTGTTATACAGTAACACTGGAACTTCCTTCCTTAATAATGTGTCTTTACATCTGCCAAACAAACTAGTCTTATCCTATCACTTGCCATCTAATTGTTCAGGTTATTTCCATTATTATGTTCTGGTAGCTATTCCTTCCTTTTCCAGCTTATCTTCCCTTTAATTAAATTGTTTAAAATTTTACTTTCAATGATGTACCAGAGTCCATATTGGTATAATATAAAAACATAGGATTTGGAAACAAACAATAAGTGTGGCTCAGCTCAATGACTAAAACTAGGCATAATGTTAGAATTTTTCTCCAAAGTTTACTCTGTATAAAACTATATGGGAAGGCAGATGTGGCTCAAGTGGTTGAGTGCCTGCTTCCCACATATGAGGTCTTGGGTTTTAATTTCCAGCCCGGTATCTAAAAAAAAAAAAAAAATAGCTAAATGTTTGAAAGATGAGAAGGACACAATAATGTATAGACAGAGAGAAAATTAAATATATGAAACAATGAATATATAAAGAATTTTCTTTAATCATTTTACTATTTATTATAAATGAAGGAGACTCATATAATTGAATTTTTTAAATCAAATGTATTTATTTTTACCAATTAACAAATACTGTCTCTCAAAGATAATATTAAAAACAAATCATTGAAATATATAACCAATTCATAAAATATATGTGACCAGAGACTTGAGCTAGGCATTTCATCCTTTAACTAAATATATTTGCTTTGTGAAAGGTAATATGCATTCAAATATTATTCTATTCAGGTTATATCCCTCAAATCTTATTCTGAGTCAAAGGACTTTAAATGTGGGTTTTGTGATCATTTTATAACTTTCCAAATCCCCAAGATAGTATAACTTTTGAAAAGTACTTTCTGTTTCATAAATATATTTTTCCTGGAGGCTGAAAGGAAAGCTACACTGGATATGGCCAACTCAATATTAGCAACTGTTAAAGGGATTCAGGAGTTACAAAGAGAAAGTAAAAATGATTCATAGAGAATTTAGTAATATAGGACCATACTTTAGAACTTAATGAAATAGCTTCCATAAATATTTTAATAGAAAGGAATAAAATTCCAGATATATTGGACTCAACATTGAAACATGAAACGTTAAGTTTCAAAATAGGAGACATAATAAAAGTTATCATTTATTATGTTTGTCTCTTGCATGTAAGCTTATAATAGTTGTTTCTTTTTCCTAGTAAATGTATTTGATTATTTTATGGACTACATGTTCATGGAGGATTTGGATCAGAGAAGGGTTACAATGGGTACTGCAGGGGATTATTGGTGGGGGGTGTCTGGGAGGGGGGATTCATGGGAATTAGTTCTTCCAAATATACATGAAGATATACAAAATCGTTCTAAAGATCAAAGATGGGGCATGGTCACGATGGGTGGACAATCACACACTAAATGAGGGAATCTGAATTCCTAGTCTGGAGAGTTCTGCCACAGTCTCCAAGGGAGCAGCAATAGTCCTCTGAGTGCAGGGATAGTGTCTGTCAAAAGAGGATGACCCACTGATGTGTTCTTTTTATTGATGACTACCCTTGTGAGTCTTTGCTCTTGTAACTGAGACTTAGCCTGCAGTTGTGGGGTGCTTAAGGGTTGCCACCTGAGAGCATCCTTGGTCCTCAAATGTGGCCTTTCTCTAAGCCAAACTCAGCATATGATTGCATTACCTTCCCCCCAACGTGGGACATAACACCGGGGGATGAGCCTCCCTGGAATCAAGGGATTAATACCAAGTGCCAACTGGCAACACAACTGGAAAAAGACCTTGAATAAAAGGGGGAAAATGTAAAGACAAATGAGTTCAAGTGGCTAAGAGACTTCAAAGAGAGTCAGGAGGTCATCCCAGAAGCAACCCTTACGCACACCTCAGTAGGAGCTCATAGAACATCTAAGTGCCTATCACCCCACACAGAGGGGCTCCTGAGAGCTCTGGAGAAACCCAGGTCCTATATAAGGGGGATAGCCCGAGAGACTGATACCTTATCAGTGGGCTCTACTTTGGAATCTGTGCTCCTGAGAGTGACAGAATTGGACTCAAATAAGTCCTCCCTGCACATGGTTCATCAGTCCCTTCTATTCAAACCTATATGTGATGCAGAAGTTTTTAGGTATACTTCAGAGACTGGAGCCTCTGGCCTACCTATGTGCCAGGTGTGCGTGGAATCTCGGTGGAGCTGCAACTCCTACCCCACAGCTCAATGGACTCATCCAAGTCACCTGGCGAGAAGATAACGATGGGCAAAGGCCATCCCTGGGAATGGAGAAGGCCTGCATCTGCAGGAAGGATCATCCCACCCACCATATCCATGAGATATAAGCCCTCTCTCACTTGGAGGTAGAGTGGACATCACCATCCCAGTCCCCTCAGGATTGGGGTAAGAACTATTGGCTAGAGTGGACTTGATGGTATTTTGTGGTACACATATTGTGATGTTTAGCAATGGAAGAAATTATAACAATGAGGTGGAGCCAGTGGCCACTTGACACTTTTAGGGCAGGGAGGGGAAGAGTAGTTGAAATACAGGGGCTTCTTTGGGATTTGGAGGTTGTCCTGAGTACCATTGTGACAACAGATGTAGGCCATTTTAAATCAGCACACACCACTCAGAAGTGTGTGGGAGAGAGTGTGGTCCACGATGTGAACTGTGGTCTATGGTTGGTGGCAGGACCCTAGGATGTGTAAGTCCATTGAGGGTGGTGGGCCACACTTGTGGGAGAAGTTTGTGTGGGATGTGGTGGGAGGTGTGGGAGGTGGGCAACATGGGAATCCCAGGGGGTTCTGTGTAATATTTTAGGTAATCTAAGCACCTCTTAAAATATATTTATATATATATATAAATAACATTTTTGTAAGCAAATGCACATATATGCATAACATTTATATATCATTTTACAAATATCGGTATGTATTGTGAAAATTTTGATTTTTACCCACAATAAAAAATTTTAAAAAAATTTTAAAAAAACTTCAATATGATGATTTACTCAATTAGATAGAGTAAATGGTTCTTTAATAATGCATTCACAAATTGATATTTGTGAATGAATAGAGTTCCTTGGTGTCTGTTTCAAAATTATGGCTTCTAAAAATATAGTTTTTAACAATAAATTTTTAAATATTTGTGGAAGAGCTGTAGTATTATTTCCAGGTGAATTGAGGGGAGGGACATGGGAATAAAAAATCTATGAAAATAAGTATTTATCGCATAGTGAAAAAAAGGGCTATTTATTCAGAACAAGCTATAATATGTTTTCTTATCTTATTACTCCTGATACTGGGTTTGGATTTCCTGGTAATTGTCCATTTGTACATACAGTCTCTCAGTTCTATATTTTGGTTATTCTCACACTTTCAAGAGGTTGATGAATTCAGAGAAAGGAAGAAAACAGATCATTCCTGCCCAGAGATTGGGTCATCTTTATAGTCAATTGCAAAACCTCCTTGACTCTTTGCTTGTTGTATTATCACAATGATCATCTGATGAGTGAGTAGCAACAGAGAAACATTTATGATTCTGGACAGAATGCAACAGACCTGAATCATGAGAGCTATGATAAAACAAGAAAAATTAATAATCTTTTTAAGATGTTTCAGAATCTGGAATACCAATTGCCTACCCCAAACTGAGGGAACAATCATAGACCATGATGATCAATGCTGGAAAGCAAAATAGCTTTTCCTTTAAGGAAATGTATAGCCTGTTCCACTTTGTCTGTTTCATTAATCCAAGTAAATGAGAAGTGTTATCAATGGAGCAGTCATTACCAAGACAGAAATCTAGATCATGGTGATTTTCCATCATTACTTGTGTCAATGAATTCAGACTGATATGCATTCCATCTAGGATGGAGAGAGTTTCATCACTTATTTTTGTCAAAGTTAGTGATAAGTTTCTTACAATCTTTTTATTTTTATGATTCCCAGCAGTAGGAACAGTGCTTTGATTTTTAACATAAATGAGTCAGCAGTTATCGCAGGTTGTGTTCTTGAATAATTGGTTGTCCTCATTTTGCTCCTCACAGCTGAGTTGGAATTTCCAATCTTGGTGATATCTAGAATGATGTTTGTTTGTTTTTTTTTTGGATTTTTAAAAAGTAGAGACAAGTCTCAAAATACTATTCCTAAACTGGATAATGTAATAGTGTGAGACAAACAGGACAAGGCAACCCAGTCACACAGGAAATGCAATCCAGTAGGGGCTCATGTGGATCCAGGGGAAAAGGAGTTGCCCACAGCACAAGGTCAGGACTAGTGTCTCCCATTAACTGGATTACATATTTGGATCTCTGTTAGCCACTTCCAAATGGCAAGTATTTGGCCCATTACCCTATAAAAATTTTGAAGTTGAAATTTAGAATTTAGGTCTGATCAATAGATCATAACTGGTTCTTTTTCTGGCAACAGGGATGCTAGCAAAGTCAGCAGTTGAATTTGTTAACATCTGTTACCCATGTAGATGAAAGTGGTCTAATTTGATGAAATAATAATTGCCCAGAGGATTTTATCAAAAAATTCTAGTTATGTATAGTATATCCACCAGGCAGTAAGATTGTGGAAAGTGTCAAATGTTTGGGATAATCTAAAAATGGTATTAGAATAAGTGTGTTCTGGCATGACAATGATAATAATGAGGGAAGGGAAGAGTAAAATGGTCATTATCAGTGGATCCAACAGTGGGTTATAGAAAATGAGAGGAATGATTATAAATAAGCAGATAAATAAAAACAGGAATTAAATAAGGGTCGTGGCCCAACATTTGCATGGAAGCTTTCTATTATCTGTTGTCATATTCTTGTTCCAAATATCTTGAAAAAGCTGTGTACTACCAAAGAGCATCTGATTCTGGAGGATCTCTGTGAATCCTCTGTTTGAGGTCCCATATTGGTGTAGCCTTCCAATAGTGTGTAACTCTGAATTGCTTTTTTTATTTTTAAACATGAACCTAAGTGTTGATTCACTGGAATTTTACTAATATGTTTTTTTCTTAATAGTACCTTGTAAAGTCCTTTCCAATGATATTCAAGGGCAGTTTTCTGATATATCATTTAAAAAGCAAATTATTTATAGCCCTCAATGCTTACCTTAAAAAAGAAGAAAGAGCTAAAATCAATGACCTAACTGCACAGCTGGAAGATCTAGAAAAAGAACAGCAAACTAAAGCCAAAGCAAGTAGAAGGAATGAAATAAAAAATATCAGAGCAGAAAAAATGAAATTGGGAACAAAAAAAACAAAAGAGAGAATTAACAAAACCAAAAGTTGATTCTTCGAGAAGATTAACAAAATCGACAAACTGTTAGTTAGACTGACTAAGAAATAAAGAGAAAAGATGCAATTAAATGAAAAAATAAAAAATGGGGACATTACTACTGACTCCACAGAAATAAGAGAGCTTCTAAGAGGATACTATGAGCCACTTTAATGCCAAAATTTAGACAATGTAGACAAAATGGAAAAATTCATAGGAACAAACAAACAACCTACCCTGAACTCAGAAGAAACAGAAGACCTCAACAAACCAATTACAAGTAAAGAGATTGAAACAGTCATCAAACAGCTCCCCAAAATGAAAAGCCCAGGGCCAGATGGTTTCACAGGTGAGCTCTACCAAACATTCAAAGAAGATTTAATACCAATGTTACTCAAGCACTTCCAAAAAATTGAAAGAGAAGGAATGATACCAAACTCATTGTATGAAGCCAATATCATCCTAATACCAAAGCTAGATAAAGGTATTATGACAAAAGAAAATTTTAGACCCATTTCTCTAATGAATACAGATGCAAAAATCCTCAATAAATTACTTGCCAATCGAATCCAAGAACACATTAAAAGAATTATTCATCATGATCAAGTGGGTTTTATAACAGGCATACGCTGGTTCAACACAAGAAAATCAATCAGTATAATACACCACATTAATAAACCGAAGAAAAATCACATGATCTTATCGATTGATATAGAAATGGCCTTTGACAAAATACTGCATCCTTTCTTGATAAAAATATGACAAAAATTAGGAATTGAAGGATACTTTCTCAACAAGGTAAAGGCCATATATGAAAAACCCACAGCTAACATTGTACTCAATGGCAAAAGACTGAAAGCTTTCTTGTTGAGATTGGGGACAAGACAAGGATGCTCATTGTCACCACTGTTGTTCATTATAGTGCTAGAGGTTCTAGCTAGAGCAATCTGACAAGAAAAAAAGTAAAAAGACATCCAAATCAGAAAGGGAAAATTAAAATTTCACTATTCACAGATGATATGATTGTTTATCTAGAAAAAATCTACAGCAACCCTATTAGAGCTAATAAATGATTTCAGTAGAGTGTCAGGATACAAGATCAATACACAAATATCAGTGGTGTTTCTATACACAGGTAATGTGCAATCTGAGGAGGAAGTCAAGAAAAAAATTACATTTACAATAGCAACTAAAAGAATCAAATATTTAGTTTACCAAGGAGGTAAGGCACTTGTACTCAGAAAACTATAATGTCTTGCTAAAAGAAATCAAGAAAGACCTAAATAAATGGAATAACATTCCATGCTCATAGGTTGGAAGACTAAATATCATTAAGATGTCAATTACACCCAAATTGATATACATATTCAATGCAAATCCCAATAAAAATTCCACCAGCATTTTTTAAACAAATGGAAAACTCAATTATCAAATTTATCTGGAAGTTTAAGAGGACCCGAATAGCCAGAAAAATCTTAAAAAGGAAAAATTAAGTTAGAGGACTCTCATTTCCAGACTTTAAAACATAATACCTAACTACAGTGGTAAAAACAGCATGTTATTGGCAAAAAGATAGACAAGTAGACCAATGGGACCAAATTGATGGTTCAGAAACAGACCCTCACATCTATGGCCAAGTGATTTTTGACAAGCCTGTCAACCCACCCAGCTGGAACAGAACAGTTTATTCAACAAATGGTGGTGAGAAAACTGGATATTCATAGCCAAAAGAAAGAAGACTCCTCTCTAACACCTTATAAAAAATTAACTCAAACTGAATCAAAGACCTAAATATAAAAGCAAGTACAATAAAGTTCCTGGAAGAAAATGTAGGGAAATGTCTTCAATACCTGGTGGTAGGTGATGGATTCTTAAACCTTATACTGAAAGCATGAACAACAAAAGGAAACATGGATAAATGGGACCTCTTCAACACTTCTGTGATTCAAAGGACTTCATCAAGAAGGTGAAAAGGCAGCCCACTCAATGTGAGAAAATATTTGGAAACCACATACCCAATAAGATTTTGATTTCCATTCTATATAAAGATATCAAACAACTCAACAATAAAAGAGCAAGCAATCCAATTTAAAACATGGGCAAAAGATTTAAGTAGACATTTCTCCAAAGAGGAAATACAAATGGTCAAAAAGCACATGAAAAAAATCTTCCATATCACTAACTAGCTATTACGGAAATGCAAATTAAAACACAATGAAATATCATCTAACACCACATATAATGGCCATTACTTAAAAAAAAAAATACAACAATAAGTGCTGGAGAGGATGTGGAGAAATAGGAACACTCCTTCACTGTTGGTGGGAATGTAAAATGGTGCAGCCTCTGTGGAAGACAGTTTTGTGGTTCCTCAGGAAGCGAATTGTAGAAGTGCTCTATGATCCAGCAGTTTCTCTACTAAGAATATATCCAGAAGAACTAAAAACTATGATATGAACAGACATCTCCACATGGATGTTCATAGTGGCATTATTCACAATTTCCAAAAGATGGAAACAACCCAAGTTTCCATCAACCAATGAATGGATAAACTATATGGGGTATACACACACGATTGAATACTATGCTGAATTAAGAAGAAATGAAACTGAGACACTTGTGCTAACATGGATGAATCTTGAAGACATTATACAGAGTGAACTAAGCTAGACACAAAAGGACAAATATTGCATGGTCTCATAAATATGAACTAAATATGAAGAATAAACACATGGAGTTAAAACTTAGAGTATAGGTTATTAGGAGATAAAAGGAGGTTGAGAAGATCTACTGATGCTTAATGTATGTAGAAGTTTTAATTAACTTGACTGTAAAAGTGTGGAAATGGATAGAGTTGATGGTAACATTATAGTGAATAGCAACTGGTTTATAAATGGGACTGTAGCTGAAAAAGTTAGTCTGAGGAAGTAAAGGTCAAATGAAAGAGCTAAAGAATAATCTAGGGACTGAATAACACACTGAACCCAGAGTGGATGAAAGTTGTGGTTAAGGGTCCAAATGAAAGAGTGTCCTTCTGTGAGCTACAGAAGATGAGCATCACTATTGCACAGTGGTAGGAATGTGGAGAAGCATGAGAAAACTAAAATTGTGTGACCTAAAGACTGTGGTTAACAGCAACACTATAATATTCTTGCATCAATGCCAAAGATGTATTTTGTTGAAAATGGAGGTATATGGAAAAGGTGTGGAAATATATGCTATGGACCATGGTTGGGCTAATATTCTGATGATATTATCTTATAATCTGTAACAAATGTTCCAGCACAGTGAAGGGGTGTTGTATGGGAATTCTACACATGTGTATGATTGTTTTGCAAGTTCACAACCTCTGTAATAATATATTTTAAAAAGTAGGGTGAGTTCGGGGAAAAATACACCAAATGTAAGATAAGGACTATGGTTAGTAGTAGTATTTGATGAAGCCCTCGCATAGTTTGTAACAAATGTTTCACAACAATACAAAGTGTTGGTGGAGGGGTGATGTATGAGACCCCCATATGATGTTATGCATGTTTATTTTGTAAGTTCACAATCTTTACTATACACTTATTGTTTATACATGTTCATGTATGAATGATGTGTTTCAATAAGAAATATATTTAAAAAACAAATTATTCTGATTGGATTTAAGCTGTTTAAGAAGATGCTGTGGGAAGAAGACCTTAAACTTTGTTGATTAGAATTGGTATTGTACATGAGTTCCTTGTAATATTTTTCTCAATTTGCATACAGTAACGCAAAGCCTAGTATTGGAGGTGAAATCCCTAAATGCATGGAATTTCCAGCCACATTTCACATGGAGAAATGTGAGTGACCCTCAGGGAATGTATGACCATAAGGGACAGTGGAAGTAGCTTAGGCCAAGGAATAGCAAGAATTTCTGAAAGATTTTCTAATTTTGATTTGAGTATGTCATTGGTCCTTTAAACCTTTCTATAAGTTTGTAGGCTGTAAGAACAGCATAGTGTTTTAGTGAATGATAATGCTTATAGAGTTCCTTTATAACAATTCCTAAAAAGTGTTTGCCTAGATCACTTGATACAAAAGTTGGAATGCCCAAGGTTGGATACACAAAATCAAGCAGGTTTTTTTGTAACTATGGAGACTGTAGCTTTTCAGAAATAAAATGCTTCAACTCATCCAGAAAATAGACTCACAAGAACTAAAACATGTACAAATCCAATGGAGTGTATAAGCTGGATAAAATCTATCTGAAGCATTCAAAGACCCTTTGAGGCTTTGGTTCCTGGTCATGTGTTTCCTTTACAGGTTCACAGGACCATCTTGTTGACAGGTTATGAATGTCAGGAAAATAAACTCAGCCATCTTATTAAAGTTTTTCCACTAGTTTGATGTAATATAGTAACTAATTTGTTCATTCCATCGTGAGTAAATTCATGGAGAAATTTGGTTAATATCCATTTGAAATGCTACCAAGTGACTGTTTCAGAGATTACCAGAGATCTTCCGCATGAAGGGTATTACTAGATTTTTTCCCATTTTCCCTTTTCAAAAACAGGGGCTAAAAAGTGATCATATATAATGACATCTTTAAATCCCTCTGGGGATTATTCCTTTGAGGTTATGCATAGGATTACAACTTTGGTTAAGGCAGCTTGTTTGTCATAATGATCAGCCAAAGCATTTCAATTAGTTTCCACATTCCGTCTTTCTTTTTTTTTTTTTTTTTTTTTTTTATTGTGGGTAAAATTCAAAATTTTCACAATGCATACCAACATTTGCAAAATGATATATAAATATATATGCATATATGTGCATTTGCTTACAAAAATGTTTTTTATGTATATATAAATATATTTTAAGAAGTTCCGTCTTTCTTTTAAATGGGCCTCAACTTTTATGAAAGCCAGCTCTCTAGGAATTAGGAGTGTATCTAGAGATTCCTTAACTTGTCCATTTTTCATGGGGGCTCCAAAAAGTGTGAGAAGATGCTTTTGTTGCAAAGCATCCCAAAGACATGTATTACTACAAAAGCACACCTGCTTTCTGTATATATATTTTGTGTTTGCTCTTTGAGTAGATGGCAAACTCTATGTTTTGCCATCTGGCCTGATTTTACTTCTGATATAGGATTATATTGTAAAAGAATGCTTAAATCAGTGATAGCATATCTGTGACAGTTTGAATTTCATTTATGAATCCCAAAAAGACAAAGATTATGCTTATCAACTAATCCATTCCTGTGTGTGTGAGCTTCTTTTGATTGGGACTATGTCAGGAGTGAGGTGTGACTTAGGTTAAGTCTTTACCTTCTTTCTGAGTCTTATATAAATGGATACACAGAGAGAGAGACACAGGAAAAGGGAGCTCTGCCATTTTTTTATCCTCCCATGTGAGAGGACTAGCAGATGTTCAAAGCACAAAGACCCCAAGCGGTGGGTCCTATGGAATAGGTCAAGAGGAGAAGAGCCTTGCCATATGCCTTATTGCTAACAGCTGGTCTTGGGAGAACGTGAAGCACCTGAGACTGAAAGAGGAGGCTGGAAAGATACAAGCCCTATTTCTGGTTGCTCCCAGATGATCTCCAGGAGAAGTAGAATCTGGAGGGGAAGGCATAGTCCTCAGCAGAAATCAGTGACCATCTTGCTTCAACGTGTGGCATGATCGTGAAAGGACATCTCTGCTGATACCATGAATTGAACATTTCATGGCCTTGGAACAGTAAGTTTTTCATGTAAATAAAATCCACATTATAAAAACCAATCTGTTTCTGCTACTCTGCATTGGCAGCCCTTATGAAAATGAAGACAAGTTCCTATTTGATAACCTCCAGTTTTGGTTTTGAACCCTGTATTAGTCATCCAAAGGGGTGCTGATGCAAAATGCCAGGAATCTGTTGGCTTTTACAAAGGGTATTTATTTGGGGTAGAAGCCCACAGTTATCAGGCCATAAAGCATAAGTTACTTTCCTCACCAAAGTCTAATGCCATGTGTTGGAGCAAGATGCCTGTGGATATCTGTGAGGATTCAGGCTTTCTGGGTTCCTCTCTTCCTGGGTCTTGCTTCTCTCTGGACTCATCTGCTCTGTTTTCCCCACAATGTCAGCTGTAGACTATGAGGCTCTCTAGGCTTTGCCCCTGTAAACTGTCAGGCAAATGGCTCTGTCTCTCTTTCTGGAACTTCTGCCATGTCTAAGAGCCATCTCTATTCCTCTGTGTTCTTTTCTTGTGTTTTTACTTCCCAGGCTCCAGCTCAAAACTCAGTATCAGAATTCTAGCTCTGTCCTTTGCCATGTCTTTTATCTGAGTCCCCACCCACCAATGAGTGGGGACTCAATGCCCTACTGCCATGGCCCAATCAAAGCCCTAATCATAATTTAATCACACCCAGAAGAACAGACCAGTTTACAAACATAATCCAATATCTATTTTTGAAATTCATAAATAATGCCAAATGACTAAAATCCCCTATATTCCGATATACTCTTCTTTCCCTCCATTAGCAGTCCATTTCCCCTTTGTAAGCAGGATCAATCACCCCAATTAATACAGTAATCACTTTTTGTCCATTGATTCAAAGGCATGCAGTGACCAGAATATCCAGCTGTCAGTTTTATGTTCCATTACAATGGAATCATTGTTATGTTACCTGGTGGAAGAACTCCTCTGTTTGGAGACTTCTAGTTCCAGAGATAAATAAATTCAGAGGGACAAGAAGAAAACTTTTGAAAGTGAATCACTTGGGTAATAGTTCCAGTCCCATTTCCACCTTATGATTCCTGGATCCATGAATCTTGGCTCTTGGAGAAACAACACCATAGATTTTACACTGATTTAGAGAACATACAACCCCAAAAGAACATTTATCTGCTCTGCAAGGTATTGCTTTCCTGCTGACAATGTGATTCAATCTCAAATGGGTCATTTCACAGTTTGTAAGTGTAGGTGATTCAAGATGTTGGAGAAAATATTAAAGTCATTTAACACAATGAACATAGATGTAAGACATACTTTCTTTGCTGTGAAGTGACTTACTCAAACAGAAGCAATGCTCATGGGATACCATAATCGTGGATAAGGCATCCTATAAGTCCACAGATGGCAGTTGTGGCAGAAGCATTGTGTGCAGAGAAGGTAAATCACTATCCAAAATAAATGTTTTATTCAATAAGTACAGAAGACTAGCCCTTCCATGAAGAAAATGGTTCAATGTATTCAATGTGCCAGCAGGTAGCAGAGTGATCATCTTGGGTATTAGTGACATATTGTGAAGAAGGTTTGTCTCTGCTGCTGACAGAATAGGCATTCAGCAGAGACTGTAGGCAACTTGGTCTTGTTGAATCAAAGTCCAAATTTCTGAGCCTATGCATATCTTCCATCCCTAACATCATGACCATTTTGTTCATGAGCCCTCTGGACAATGACAAGAGATATTGGGAGTAGAGGCTGACTGGTATACACAAAATGGGTCATATTATCCACCTCTGCTAAAGATGCTGTCTAATGTGCATTCTCATAGGACACAAATATCTTCATATTTTTTACCCATTTGGAAAGATCTATCCACACCCTTTTCCTCCAGATGAGTTAGGATCTGATTTTCCAATCAGGCACCTTCCAAACTATGACCACAGAGCCAAAGTATTGGCCACAGCCCATGATTATGTATAAATATACACCTCTAGCCATTTCTCCTTAAAAGAAAAATGAAAAATGAAGCACCCTGCTTGAGGTCCTGCCCATTGGGAGGATTTCTTTTCACCACTGACCTTCAGAAATATCCCAGAAAGGTGCTGTAGTACTGCAGTTGTCCACGTTTGGAAGGTTTCTGCATATTGTGTAAAATCTTTTAGCTGAGGATATTCCAAACTCAATCGGGAAAGTGCAGCTTGAATTCCCCTTGCAGCGTATAGTAAAATGTGAGGAGGAATAGATAAGCTGAGAACTGAATACTTGGGCACAAAGAAACCAGAAATTGATGGTTTGAGAAATTCTGAGATTCCAGAACATGAGTTCCCAGAGGATCATGCTCCATTTAAGAATTTAAATGAACTTGGAACCATGCAGCCATTTCCTTGCAATTTAGGGTTGGAAAGGCAGTTGTTCAGGAAGGATTTGTGGGAAGGGTTACATTCTGATGACTGGGACCCTGCTTCCTGCCTGCTAAACCAACAAGCTGCTCTTTTTAATTTTTGGGGCATTTTTTTTTTTTTTTTTGCAATTTCTGTATGAATAGAACCACTGTCATCCTGAACTAAAAGGTTCAGAACAGGGAAAGATTGAAGGAAAAACGATTTCAAGGGCAAAATCATGGACATTGAGGTCTGGACTTAAGACATCTTCTCAGACCAAGAGTGGGAGTTCATCCATGTGTGCAGGAAAAAAAAGTGTGTTTGCCCCAAAATTTGAATAGGGCAGACCTTCCAAACCTTTGTTCAGGGAATGTTTTACCACCAGAAGTTTCTGGGGGGGGGCTCACAATCCCTGGGAACTGAGTTAGACCACCACCCCACTATTATGAGGGATTTGGGCTTGTGCCTCTGAAATTGGGGAGAGTGTGGCTGCCACCCCACTTTGCTAAAGCTGTTCAGCATGTGCCTGGGAAATTGGGGAGAATGTGGCTGTCAACCCAGTGTTCTGAAAGGCTGAGGCCTAGATCTCAGCTGCCACTCAGATGATTGATGAAGTTGGAGCTGAGAAGATGGTCACTGGGCAAGCCCTTGGATGGGAATGGTACTGCTGCTCCATGAAGCCACAAGAAGAAGACATCATCCTATAGATGAATGTCAGACTTTGAAATCTGAGTATGCTCTGCATGTTTTCAGAACTGTTTGGGACCAATACAACCTGCTTTCCTTCCAATTTCTCCCTATGATAATGGAAATATTTATTTTATGACTGTCCTTCCTTTGTATATTTAAAGCAGATAAATTGTTTTCTAAGTTCACAGTCCTACAGCTGGAAGGGAATTTAGGTTTAAGACAGACTGCATGCCCATAAATATTTTTGATGCAATGTTGTACATAACATAGTTACTGAAATGATTTATGATTATGAAATATTGTGATGGAAGAATGTATTTTGCATATGGAAGGGACATGTATTATCAGGGTCTAGAGAGCAGAATATGCTTGTTTGATTCTTTTGTGTACCCCAGAAAATTTTGTTTTTAATCTTACTCATTCTTATTGAATATGAGAACTTTCAGTTAGATTCAGCTAAAGAAAATTTTTATGAGATAATTTTTTATTAGATCGCTTGAGTCAATGGCCTTTAATTAGATTGTGGGACCCAGGGTATGTCCTAATCTTCTTAGTGGAGTCCTTTTAAATGGAGGAGTGAAAACAGAGATACACATAAAAAAGCCTAAGAAACAGAAGGATAAGTCTTGGAGACTGGATGCTGGAATTAGTGTAGCACAGAGAGACAGAAAGAGGCCTGCAAAAGGTGAGGCCCATGGAGCAGCTCAAAGCTGAATAGAAAAAGCCTAGAGGAAAGAGAGAACAGCAGACAAGCAGTGAGACAAGCCCTGTGCCTGCTTGCCCACAGCTGAGCTAAGAGAGAATGTAAACCAGAAGGAGAAAGCAGAGACTGGTTGCCATTTTGCCTTGCCATGTAGCAGGAAGCTAGGATCACCAGCAGTCAACTCTGGTGAAACATCATCTCTATTGATACCTGTTTGGACATGTTCACAACCTCAGAGCCATAAGCTTTTAAACTAACAAATTCCCATTGTAAAAGCCAACCCATTTCTGGTACTTTGCACTGGTAGCCTTTAGCAAATAAAAAAGTATATATTTTTTTTTTTAGTAGAAGGTGACCAGAAATTTCACTGATATGGAAGGCTCCTGAATTTTTGTTCAATTTTTTACCCATCCTTTGACATGCAAATATCTTATCAATAAAGTTAGAGTTGTTGTTGCTTCTGCTCACTAGGACCAATCAGCATATCATCAATAATGGAACAGTGAGACATTTTAGTGAAGGGTAATATGATCAGGTCACCTGCAGACTAGATTTTGGTATAGGGCTGTAGATTTGCTATATACCTGAGGAAAGATGTTGAAGATGTTTTTCTGGACTTAGCAGCTGAAGGACAACTAAGAAGTCTAGGGAAAAAACATATTTGCTAAATGAATAGCTTCTACCAAGTACCTGAATTTGTATTAATTTTTTCAAGCAATGATACCATATCTAAAACATCAACTTCATTAAAAATAATGAGATGGTTAATTTTATGAGAATGCACAACCATCCTCCAAAATTCATCTGTTTCTATACAGGCCAAATAGGAGAGTTGAATAAGGATTTGATGGAAGCACCACCCTGTGTCCTTCAAGCCCTTAATGGTGGCTCTTATCTTCACATACATGTGTTAATCTATTTCTGAACTCTCTATTCAGTTCCATTGATCAAGACATCTATAATTTCAGCAATACCAACTCTCTTGATTATATTAGCGTTTTGGTAAGTCATAAAATCAAATTATGTGAGTCTTCTAACTATATTCTACTTTTTCTAGATTGTTACTATCTTAGTCCTTTGCATTTTCATATTAATTGTAAAATTATCTTGTCAATTTCTGAAAACAAAACAAAACAAAAAATGGCCTCATGTAAATTTTAATTGTGTTGCATTGAATCTATTGATCAATTTGCGATTGCGTTAATTCATAGATCAATTGCTCCAAAATGGACTCCTTACCTATGTTATATTTCTTTATTTACTTTATTCAGAATCTATCACTCTTTTAAATTAATCAGCAATCAGATTGCCTACCCACTAAGATAGAATCTCTTGGTGTGGGTCACAGGAAGTTATAATATTTTTCAAAACTATTCTGAGTTTCTTATGTTTATAGCCAAGTACTACTCTATTATTGATTAGTATATGAGATCCTCCAGACAAAAAAACACCATATATAACTCAAAACATGTGACCTTATACTCTGCCAGGCCTCTAATAGTCTAACAATCTATCACATAGAAAATTACAGTTAGCTGTCTACTGCCCTAAATCTTCTGTTCTTATCCATAAAGTTATCTACTTTGTGAGAATCTGTGAGCTAAAAATCTCAAGCCACTTAATAGTATTTTAAAATATAAATAAAAACATTGTAATTTTTATTTAAAATTATAAATTATATAATAGGCTATGCTTTCATTTTATTATGTAAATATATTTGAAATTTTTGAAGAATTAAAGAGGTTATATTCCCCAAATCAGGAAACTGGATTTCTGGGAATTTACGTTATTAACCAGATGACACTATATTTTCAGTTTATATGTATCAGAGATAAGATTATGTACTAGAAAATAATCATCAGATTACTTTTCCAATTCTCTGCCATCTGGTTTTTCCACTGAGGGATCTTTTTTTATTAAAAGAAAAAGTGCTGTCATGTAGACATTTTTATCATGTAGTTCATTGTTCCGGAAAATTTTACTTGTATATTATAGGGTTAAAACTCATCTTGTTAATCTTCTGTTGTAGAAGAGTTATTGTGTTTTCTCCTTGGGCATCCCCTGTGAATTTCAAAAAGAGCTTTAATAAGCTGGCATACGTATCCCAATGCATAATATTCACAGTGTATTGTAATTGAGTGACCAGCTCAGTTCCACAGGTAAGAAGAAATATTTTCATCACTTATATAATATCTTAAAAACTATTACCCCTGAATGTCAAACTAAAGTATGTTCTTTAATATTCAAATTTGATAGAGGGTATCCTAGTTTACTCAGAATTGTATTAACATTGGGCCACAGATCTTCTAGGGAACATAGCTAGAAAATAGGAAATTCCTTCTATGTACTTAGGTTGATAGGGCTGTAAATCAGTAATTTACTTTATTTTTCTTGATGAATGATAATAGAAGAGTGACATTTGAAATAAGGGACAATATTTAACTTTAAGCCAAATATAAATGATAGGGAAAATTAATTTTCTTGGTGCATGCCACTTTAGTAACATCATTTTATTTTCTGACATAAATGAATTTTAAATTTAATTTACTAGCTATGGCATTTATCTAGAAGTCATTTGATTTTGTTATTATTTTTTTATATTTCATTGTCCTTTAAGCTTGATGGCTTTAAAAAAAGAATTTAAATAGATGAGGAGAGAGATTGTATTGTTTTGAAGAGACAGTGAGTCCAGAAAATTTCATGTCACAATGGGATTTTGTATATCATACAGTGGCTTAGCGTGTGGAATCAGAGAGGCCTGAGCTTGAATCCTGGTTCTGTTAACTAACTATGTGACCATTGTCAAATTATATATCAAGCTTGGCATGAGTTTTCTCATGTATAAAAGGACCCTAAATTATTTAGATTGCATATTGCTATGGAAATTATATAAAATAATATCCAAAAAATTCTTCACCCTAATAAACTCTTAACAATATATGTGCTCTCATGGATGTCTGTTATTTTAAGATGTCAGAATATATGAGAGTTGAGGAAAGGGTTTTGTTTGAGTCTTTCAGATTGATCATGTTTGTTTTATTTTTACATTCATGCTCTATGACTTTTCTAGTTTCTTTCCCCTCTTAAAGTGAGATCAGCTACCTATAATCACAACCAATTTAATAGTCCTGAAATATTAGTTAACAATACCTGTTTGCAGAGAAGAATGAATGAAATGCATGAAGTCCATACACTTTCTCTACTATATTTTCAGTACCTATTGTGATATAAAGAATTTCTCTAATGGGACATAATTTGCTAAAATATATGCCTTTATATGTAGCCAACATCTTCAACTACATAGACAATCAGTGACCAAGCAGTGCTAAGAGCATCAGAAGAATTTAAATAAAACATACTATTATTTCACTGACATATCCATAAACAGGATGTGGTGACAGAGAATAATCTTTTTGGTCTCTTATAGCATAAAATATTGGTATTCCTGGATTTATTCTTAATAGAATATTTAATATATATATTTATTTTCATATAACAAATGTACATACATATGACTTAAAGAAATATTACTTTGGTTCTGGTTTAAGGCCCATTCATTGCTCAGTGCTTTCATAATAAATAATTGATATTATAACTTTCTATTTATTTATTTTAGTTGAATATAATTTTAAAATGGTACTTCAATTTTGTGCATCCATCAAATATAATAAAAAATTTAATATAATACAAATATTTCAATGCATCTCAGAAATGAGGCCTTGCAATGATGATATTTTCATGAAGTTGAACAGGACATGCTTGAAAATTTGGGCCATTCTTAGTTATTCTTTGGTTTGGCAAGATGTAGTGAATTTTTCAAGTTCACACTCTCAGTAGGTGCTAATCAGACATATTCCTTCAGGATTATAGATGCTCTTAATTGTCCACAATTTTCTTGTCTCAGACATGTCAGTGAAGTGAAGGTTAGAGTTGTAATGTTGCTGAAATTTTCCCTGTGTGTGTTAGTCAAATGTATTATATAATGGATTCCTTTAGTAGACTACCTATTGACACATTTTTCAAATTTTATTTCATAATTTTATTTCCTTTCTCTGTGCTTCTTCCTACCTCCCTAGGTCCTGTTTTGTCCTTAACACTTTTCAATAAATATTTATGTATATAGTCCGTGGATTATTGTAAAAGAGATAGAGAGAAATATAGTGATATAAAATTTGGAATTGATAGAAAATGAATTTTTTAAAAAGAAATGTATTTTTGTTATGACCAATATTACATTAATACATAATTATATTGTTAAGTAATACCTTCATAAGTAATTTTATTAGCATAACCACTGAAACTAAGTTAGATATTATAAGATTTATTTTTGTATGTGTTTTCATGAAACAATGTAAGTTGCCTGAATGTATACAGATATCAGAATTTAGCTTAATTATATATTTTTAATTCAGAATTTTCTTAGTAAGTGTATTTGATTATTTTATGGACTACATGTTCATGGAGGATTTGGATAACAGAAGGGTCACAATGGGTACTGCAGGGGATTATTGGTGGGGGGTGTCTTGGAGGGGGGTTTCATGGGAATTAGTTCATCCGAATATACATGAAAGATGTAAAAAATCGTTCAAAAGATCAAAGATGGGGCATGGTCATGATGGGTGGACAATCACACAATAAATGAGGGAATCTGAATTCCTAGCCTGGAGAGATCTGCCACAGTCTCCAAGGGAGCAGCAATAGTCCTCTGAGTGCAGGGACAGTGTCTGTCAAAAGAGGATGACCCACTGATGTGTTCTTTTTATTGATGATTACCCTTGTGAGTCTTTGCTTTTGTAACTGAGACTTAGCCTGCAGTTGTGGGGTGCCTAAAGTTTGCCACCTGAGAACCTCCTTGTTGCTCAAATGTGGCCTCTCTCTAAGCCAAACTCAGCATATGATTGCATTACCTTCCCCCCAATGTGGGACATGACTCCTGGGGATGATCCTTCCTGGCAATGAGGGATTAATACCAAGTGCCAAATGGCAACACAACTGGAAAAAGACATTGAATAAAAGGGGTAAAAGGTAAAGACAAATGAGTTCAAGTAGCTAAGAGACTTCAAAGAGAGTCGGGAGATCATCTCAGAGGTAACACTTACGCAAACCTCAGTAGGAGCTCATAGAAGATCAAAGTGCATATCACCCCACACAGAGGGGCTCCTGAGAGCTCTGGAGAGACATAGGTCCTATATAAGGGGGGATAGCCCCAGAGACTGATGCCTTATCAGTGAGCTCTATTTTGGAATCTGTGCTCCTGAGAGTGACAGAATTGGACTCAAATAAGTCCTCCCTGCACATGGTTCATCAGTCCCTCATCCAAGTCACCTAGTGAAGAGACAACGATGGGCAGCAGCCAGCCCAGGGAATGGAGAGGGCCTGCATCTGCAGGCAGGATAATCCCACCCACCATATCCATGGGATATAAGCCCTCTCTCACTTGGAGGTGGAGTGGACATCACCATCCCTGTCCCCTCAGGATTGGGGGAAGTACTATGGGGTAGAGTGGACTTGATGGTATTCTGTTGTACACATATGGTGATTCTAGCAATGGAAGAAATTATAACAATGAGGTGGAGCCAGTGGCCACTTGACACTTTTGGGGCAGGGAGGGGACGAGCAGTTGAAATACAGGGGCTTCTTTGGGATTTGGAGCTTGTACTGAGTAACGTTGGGGCAAGGGATGTAAACCATTTTAAATCAGCACACAACACTCTGAACTGTGTGGGAGAGAGTGTGGTCTATGATGTGAACTGTGGTCTATGGTTGGTAGCAAGGCCCCAGGATGTGTAAGTTCATTGAGGGTGGTGGGCCACAGTTGTGGGAGATGTTTGTGTGGGATGTGGTGGGAGGTGTGGGAGGTGGGCAACATGGGAATCCCAGTGGGTTCTGTGTAATATTTTAGGTAATCTATGCACCTCTTAAAATATATATATATAACATTTTTGTAAGCGAATGCACATATATGCATATATATTTATATATCATTTTACAAATATTGGTATGTATTGTGAAAATTTTGATTTTTATCCACAATAAAAAATAAATTAATTAAAAAAATAAAGATATAAAGTTTAAATACATGAAAAAAAAATTAAGATATATTCAGCCAAGCGTAAAATAACATTTCTTCCTTTAAATTACACAAAGAAATTCATCCACATGGACAAATGTTAAATGCTATTGCTGATCGCATCAATGCCTTGGATTGGATTAATCCCTTCCAAGAAATAAAGATGAGGATATAGTTGAGTGGTCTCTATTTTCACAGGATAATGACTTGAGGACCTATAAATATAAACTGAAACGTCAGGATTGCCATCAAATTTGGTTACATACAAGATTCAGAGAAAAATGTGGCTGGTCACTATTTTTATATTGAGGGGCTTCATAGGTGAGTTTGATCTACACATCTTCCTATTTTTATTATTTCTAGAAATTTATTTTTTTACTCTGGTAGGAAATTTGAAACTGGTTGTATTGGTCATTGGGGATTCCTGGCTCACAATCCCATGTACCATTTTTTTTCTTTTTTAAAAATATTTTAAAAGATGCTTGTATTACATAAGTGTTACCCAAAAATTACAGGGGTTCCCATATTTCCCACCTCCCACACCTCCAATAAAATCCCACATAAACATCTTTCATTAGTGTGACACACTATTTCAATTGCTTGACACAATAAGTCTACAACAGAATACCATTAAGTCCACTCCAGTCAATAGCTCTTCACCCAATCCTGAGGAGTTTGGGATGGTGATGTCTACTCCACCCCCAAGTGAGAGGGGACTTATATCGCATGGATATGATGGGTGGGATTATCTTGCCTGCAGCTGCAGATTCTCTCCATTCCCTAGGATGTCCATTGTCCATCATTGTCTCCTCATCAGGTGACTTGGGTGAGTCCATTGAGCTGTAGAGTAGGAGTTTCAGCTCCACCAAGATTCCAGGCACAGCTGACACATGGGTAGACCAAAGGTTCCAGTCTCTGGAAGTATACCTACAATCTCCATCATCACATATATGTTTGAATAGAATGGACTGATGGACCATGTGCAGGGAGGACCCATCTGAGTACAACTCTGTCATTCTCATGAGCAGAGATTCCAAAGTAGAGCCCACTGATAAAGCATCAGTCTCTGGAGCTACCCCCCCATATATAGGACCTGGAGGTCTCCAGAGCCCTCAGAAGCCCCTTTGTGTGGGGTGATATCCACTTTGGTGTTCTATGAGATCCTACTGAGGTATGTGTTAAGTGTTACCTCTGGAATGACCTCCTGACTCTCTTTGAAGTCTCTTAGTCACCTGAACTCATTTGTCTTAACCTTTTCCCTCTTTATATTCACGGTCTTTTTCCAGTCATATTGCCGGTTGGCACTTGGCATTAATTCCTTATTGCCAGGGACGGTCATTCCTGGGTACCATGTCCCATGCTGGGGGGAAGTTAATGCATCCATATGCTGAGTTTGGTTTAGAGAGAGGCCACATTTGAGCAACAAGGAGGCTCTCAGTTGGCAATCTTTAGGCAGCCTGTAATAGCAGGCTTTCAATCCCATCATTTACAGTTTGAGGAACAAAGAAGTTAAAAAGACAATGAAAAAATTGTTTGAGAGAAATTGTTTCATAAATTAGATACAATATTAGTACTGAGTAAAACTTGAGATAATGTTAGCTATCAATCCATATTTCCATGGTCAGAAACTAAACTGGCCAAAATTGTCTTATTTTCAGTTAATAGTGTTGGCATATCTTGAAATATTTCCAAACAAAGCATTAATCTGCTCTCTAATGTAGCATTTTTCCTATATAAATTGCATCATTTATCTGCTAGTAATTATGTACAAACTGTTTCTTATTAAATTTTATTGAATAAATTATAAAGGTATTGTTAGTCTGTGTAATTTGCTTTTTATTTACTATAATTACCCAGATATCTTTAGAGATGACAGTTTGACATAACCTTACATGGCTTATGATAAATCCTCAGACTCATTTTGATGTGAATTCCCCTTCTGGACTCCCTTTGAAGGCTGTTACCTCACTTGTTTTATGTTCCCTTAAACTCGTAGATCCATTTAGGCCTCTGGATATGTCTTTTGTACTCTGGTTCAACACAATAAATATTCAACCCATTATTTCCTTCCCACTATCCAATTACAGAAATTTATTAGATCCATTTTAAATCTCCAAAATTATATTGAAATAGTATGGTAATATTTGTTGAGTGTATAATTATGCTTGGGAAATATATGTATATATATTTTAAAGAATAACTGACAACAGGCTATTATGTATGTACAAATGGACCAATCTCTGAAAGGCTAGCCAGCTACCATTATGAGTTCCTTTAAGGCAGATTCTTTCTTATTTCCTACCTATGATTTTTCTTCTATCTTTAGAAAATGAACTTGCATTTGTCATCATTCTTCAACACTTATGCCCAATGAGCAAAGCCCTGAGAAATAAGCTCATGTGACCTGAAATCACAACTTCTACCTTATTTATTCTGATTTGTTTATTTTTGCTTTCAGATTTGTTTATTTGAAGGGACATTAGGAGTAGAAATTTACTTTAAAAATTTTTTCAATATTTTTCCAGCTAGGATTCTTATACTGTAAGTCGACCATATCAATCCCATGCAAACAATGAAATTGGAGAGCTAAATCTTTAGTGGGAATTTGAGATCCACTGAAATAATTTCAGGAACTCAGTATCTAATTAGATATGCAAAAAGAGCTAATCTCCATTGGAATAAACCCATTTGATAGCAGTGTGATTGAAATCTACCAAAAAAATTCCTCTTGAAAGAATAAATGAAACACTGACAATATTGTAGATATCATGTTTTGTTATAAAGAAATTGAGTATTTGAAACCACAGCACTTTAATATTTATTTTCATGATAATGATCTTTTGAGGTGATTTTTCTGGAATAAAGGAATAAACTACATGAAAATTCTTTCTAAATATCTATCCAATGCAAAAATTAAAATGTTTTCCACATTCCAGGATAATTATTTGGCTTTCTACAATTCAAATCAAAATTTCAATTTATTAAAACAAAGTTTTAGTCATAGTTGTGTCTTGTTTTATCAGTGTAATTGCTCTTGAAATATTCAAAATAATTTCTTTTTTTGAGAAAGAAAGATCAGTCCTCAAACATAGAATAAACTCACATTTGCCTATAAAATCAGTAAAAAATTGAACAATAAATCAATCCAAAAATTAGGCAAGTTTATATCAAGTTAATCTATATGAAAATTGCACTATCCCATTTTATCTTCTAGTAAAGTAGCAACCAAATGTTGATAATAAACAATCACCCATGATTTTCTATTCATCACGTAAATATGGAAAAAAGGAAAACATACTCTCAAGTTGATAACTTTTCAATCTTTTATCTATGCTCAATTATTTCCTCAAGAAAGAATTATGTGGGCCATTTCTCAATCTGGACTGCTCTTTTTTACCATTTAACACAATAATCAGCAAATAATTTTGATTTGGAAGTTTGATTTCTATCTAGATCTACCACTACATTGACATGGTAACTTACATAAAGGCAGGAATTTGTGTGCCTATACAATTGTATCCTCAGTGCATGACATAGTTCCTATTACTCCTAGTTTACTTAGAAAATATATATTTTAATCAGTGGTGAGTCAAGATATGAGTCAAAAATTTACACTTCTATGTAGCTTATTAGTTACAGGACAATATATAAATTTCTATATATGATAGCTCTTTATATCTTCATTAGAACTCTAAAATATGAATCTATTCATACCTGTTATCAAAGATCACAACTGTGAAAATAGAGGCATATAAACTTTAAGGAATATGCTCAAGAACACATCACTCACATAAAGTGGTACCAGCATTCAAAACTAAGTTTCTTCATTACAGAATTCCTACTTTTAAGCATTTCAGTATATATAACGCAAGAACAAATCAAACTTTCCACTTTGCTCACTGACTATCAAGCCTCTTGACCATACCTTATGAAGCAATGAATGTTTTAATTAATTCAATGGTAGAAATAAGAGAGACAGGAATGTTTTGTTTTGTTTTTACTTTATTTTTTAAATAATATATATTTTTTTATTTTTTAAAAGATACTTAGATTACATATATGTTACCCAAAAATTGTATAACATATATATGTACCTATATGCCCCAACTCCCACTTCTCCCAAAACCTCCCACATAAACATCCTTCATTAGTGTGGCACATCACTTGCAATAGATATACAGAGAAAGGAATGTTTTTAGAAGTACAGAAGAAGTGCTTTCCACTAGATTTGGCAAATTATTCAGTTTGTTGATACATATAGAGTTGCAGTGTAATTTCCTGGTTGAACAATAAGATGAAGACATAAAGAACAGAAGTGAAAGGTGGAGGAAGGGGATGAAGAGGATGAGGAGGACAAGACATTTAAAAAGAAGGAGAAAAGGAGAAAGAAATAGAGGAAGAACGTGAAAAAGAAAAATATTGGAAAGGCAAAGTGGGTGAAATAAATTATAACTATAATGATTCTGAGATTTCATCATATTTTCATGGTACAGAACTAAAATCTCAGAACGATATTACAAAGGCAAGTGTGGACTTGTCCAGAAGAAGATATTTGAAGCCACTGCACTTGATTCAATTTTAAAAAGAATATAGAATGTCCACGTCCACTCAGGACGAAAAAATCTGAAAAAAAAAAAAAAAAATCAATAACAACATTGCAACAACCTAACAATTTTTTAAAAGCCAGATAATCTTTTAAAAAATCAAAGTTTTTCATGAGCCCACCAGAAAACTGAGTTTGCAAACATCCAAATAATCTGAATTTCAAGGAAGGACAATAACCTCAGAAGAAATGGTATAATTGAATTCTTTCACCTTTGTCAGAAGATGGGAGAAAAAGGTGGCCATAGTATAAGCGAGTAGGAAGAAATCAGCTAAATTTTAAAGACTAGTTAAAGCTGAGTGTATGCTACAATGGCAGTTGGGAAAAGCAGAAAAAAATAGAATCAAGAGGTTTGCTTTCATTCTCAATGTCTTCTTTGCAAGTGTGTACCAAGTGTTCTTGGGAATGACTGGGGATAAGTGGGAGATCTCCTGACCAGGTCACCGTGCAACCCACAAGATAACAAACATCTTCCTCTGTTACCAGAGGAGGGACTTCTATTACTTTTCCAACTATAGCTTTAACTTTAATTTAGACTGCTCTAATGATAGATAAGACAGATTGAGGTACCTAATTATTGAATTGCTCCTGGTTTCTGACTGAATCCAATCTATAGCAGATCTCTGCTTTCTTATTTCCTCCCCCTAAGTTTAAGCATAAATCCTCTCACAGGTTCTTTCTCATAACCTCTTATTTGAAAATTGCACATTTCCCTGTGGCTTGTGTTCTTCCTCACTGCATTGAATAATAAAGCCAAGTTTTGGAACCACAGGTGTTATTGGTGGTCTTTGGCTAAAGAGCAATGACAATTACTAATTTAAAATATCTAGTGGAAAGGATAAACAACATGCACAAGTACATAAAATATTTCATCTGAGAGACAGATACTATAAGGTAGTATAAAAAGAAATGGTAGAAATAAAATTTCAAAATGCAAACACACACAAGCACAGTATCAAAAACAAAGAATTCCTTTGACAGTGTCATCAGTAAAGTGAGGACAGCTGAGAAAAGAATGAATGATATTGAAGATGAGTCAATAGGAATTAACCAAAGAGAAAGTTAAAGAGAAAAAGGTGTGGAAAAATTGTCCAAGAGTTATGGGACTGCATCAAACAGTTTATTATACAAGTAGCTAGAGTTCACCAACAACAATAGAGATGGAATGGAGCAGAAGAAATATTTAAAGAGATAATGGCCAAGACTTTTCCAAAATTAAAGAAAGACATCAAAACATATCGCCACAAATGCCAGCAAACCCCCAGTATGGATAATAAAAAAGCAAATCAAGCAACCATAAAACACATCTAGATTAATCAGATACTCTACTGTAAAACAAAGGTAAGTGTATAATTATGAAGGAAGTCAAAGGAAAATATATTTCACATACAGTAGGAAAAAAAAACTTAATTATTATATGAAATTTTCTGTCTAAATTGACACATGCCAGAAGCAATGGAAAGACATAAAATTCTGAAAGATAAAAACTCATTCCAGAATTTGATACTCATTGAAAATGATTTTCAAATATAAACACAAAATACAGACTTTTAGGAAAATTAGCAAACACACATGTGTACAATAAATAAATATATATATATATATTTTTTGCCAGCAGACTTGTTCTTTAAATATCCAGGCAGGAATATGATAATGGGCTTAAATATAGATATAAATAGCACTGGAAATATAAAAATGGAAATTAAATATATCAAATACATGTTCTTTAAATTTTCAATTGCCTTAAAAATAATTGTTTAAAGCAAAATTAAGCAGATGAATTAGTGAATTGAAGCCATTTAGAAAAGTGAATTTTATGACAAAAATAACACATTGGGAAAATAAAATTGAATCTCTACTACTTTATTGTTCTAATGTTATATGATCTGTTGGATATTATATTAAGTAGACTATGATAAATTAAGCATGTATATAGCTATTAAAAATGAAGAGAAAAATTAAAAACAGAAGGAATCAAAATAAAATCACCTATAATCACACAAAAATATTCAAAGGAAATTAAGAAAATGTTATGAATAACTTTTAGTTGCCAACTTTTATAATTTAGAGGAAATGAACAATCCCTTAAAATGTTCATCTATGAAACAGGTAACCTGAATAATCTTAACTCTTAGAGAAATTGATTTTTTCCTTAAAAATTTCCTGAATGCAAAATTTAGAAATTATTTTTCAAATGTAAAGATCTCACATTTTCCTCACACTGCAATGTGAACAGATTGCTATGTGAAACTCCTTCAACATGTAGAAGAGGAAATCTTTGGAGGTAGTAGAGGAACAACAGGAGAAACCTGGGTATGAGGATTATGTCATGGAAAAGAGCCACCCACAAACCCTAGTCAATGAAAGTCTGCACTGTTATATTCAAGGATGATACTTTCTGAGCTACCATGTTTCTGATGCCCTTTCTTACACCAGGGCAGCCTTACCTAACTAATACAGGTTCTCTGACTCTCTCTATAGAACAATAATATCACATGATAAATTGCTCTTTCCTTTACAGAGCTCTTTCTTTCTGTGAAAAAGACAATGAAGGAATGTTTGAGAAGATATAGTAACTATTTCCAAAATTACACTGTCTTCTATTAGCAACTCTAAGAAAATATAGCAGCAACATACTTATATGAAAAATTCCTATTTTTGTTAATGCTTTTTAACATAATAAAGTAATATATAATGTTTTCAATTCTGATAAGTCAAGTGTACTTTTGTGGAAAAACCGTCATCATAGAGTAGTGATTAAGGATGTGAGCTATAAAGTCACACTCTCTGGGTTCTAATTGGAGCTTGTCATTTCATTTGAAATCATTCCATGATTGTCAACTAGCTTCATTAATTAGTATTTCTTTGTGAAATTTAGTATGATTTAAAAAATCAATTCTTTTGTCCTCATTTCTATAAGTTTGTTATGTTCTTTGAAAAGAAATAAATTCTTCAGTTAAATTATTGGATGTTTTGTTTTAACACTTTTAATAGAATAAGGTCAAATTTGGTTACCTTTCATAAATTTTATCAAATAGTTTGTAGAATGGTTCAGGCACTATGGAGGACAGTTTGAAAGTTCTTCAAAAAACTAACTATAGAACTTCCATTTGATCCAGTGTTTCAACCGCTGGGTATATACCCTGAAGAATTGAAAGCAAAGACACAAATAGATATGTGCACACCAATGTTCATAGCGGCATTATTCACTATCGACAAAAGTTGGAATCAACCAAGGTGCCCATCAACAGAAGAATGGATAAACAAAATGCGGTACATAAATTCAATGGAATATTACGCAGTTGTAAGAAGGAATAAAGTGCTAACACATGGGATAACATGGATGAATCTTGAAGGCCTTATGTTAAGTGAAGCAAGCAAGGCATTGAAGGATGCACAGTACATGACCTCACTGATATGAATTAAGGAAATTGAGCAGTCTCAGAGAGTTATTGTCTGTGAGAAAGATTTACAAGAAATAGAAAGAGAAGAGAAGGTTGTGAGCCATCACCCATATGAATGTAATCTATGATAAAGTGATAGAGTGTAATTGTGTATTGAAGGGTAGGACAAGAGAATAGTGATATTATTGGGTTAGGTGATGCAGGGATGGCAGGTGGGTAGATAGGGAACGGAGGGTTTGAAGTTCCAGGATACTGGGGGGAAGGTTGGGAGAGGGACCAGGTGATGGGGATTTGTTGGTATGAGGTTGAAAATACAGAAGTGGGGATGGTCTTATGGCAAACTGGTTTAGGGTGTTAGTTGGGGGGTCATTTGGGACGTGGTGCACCTAGAGCAGGCTTCTAGGAAGTGTGTGAGAGTTCAGTCTGTCATAATGTGTTGTATCAGTGGGAGGAGATGCACATAAGAAGCAGGAAGGACTTGGACTCACATATTTGGGAGGACTGATTTGTTCAGAAATAGATAGACAGGAGTTTCTCAAGAGCAAGGGCGGTTCTGAATAAGGGAGGACAAACCAGTGTGTCAAGACCTCTTGTTGCATGTAACTATGAATCTTGTCATTCAACAAGTCAAGCCAGGAAGTCATTGTGGACCCCGGGTGGAGGGGGTGGGAGGAATAAAATAGATTAAACAGGGGGTATTTAGTAGTCAGGGGAAATGTTCTTCATTATCATAAAGTGATGGACACAGGACATGGTAAATATCATCAAAATTCATAAAAGTGTACGTTCTAAAATGTAAACCTTAGTGTAAACCATTGACAATGTTTAGTAGCTATGTTTCACCATGTGTATATCAGTTTTAACAATTCTACCATCTACATATAAAAAGGTATTAATATGAAGGGGAGGAAAGGGGGAGGATGTTGGGTATGTGAGAGTCTCCATTATTCTGTGTGTGACTTTGTTGTGACCTAAAACTTCTTTGAAAACAAAATGAAAAATAGTGAGAAACTTGGGAATGAGAGGGGGAAGGTGCCATGGTACAGACTGGATACCAGATATTGCAGGGTTGCTGGCAAGGCATCAAACTCCAGAGCTCTCTACCCAGACATAGAACCTGGGTGTCTCATGAGCCCTCAGAAGCCCCACTATTTGGTTGATATCCACTTTTGACTTCTATATTGTCCTACTGAGAAGTGTGTGAGCCTTACCTCTGGGATGATATTATGCTAAGTAAGCAAACCAGACACAAAAGGACAACTACTGTATGATTGCACTTAACATCTACAGTCAAGTGGTTTTTGATAAGGCTGTTAAGTCCATATTCTTAATAATTAATAGTTAGCATTTAGGTCACCAGGAAATAGAATGAGGGTCAATAATAGAAAGCTGAGGATTAATATGAACAGAATTGTTTTAAAGGTTGTTTGGAAATCTTTCGAAATGAATGGAATTGGTAAGAGCACTTCATGGTGTTTGTGACTATCAAAGATATTATATGGTTACAAAAGTGTAAGGGAAAGCCAAAGGACATTTATATTACCAGAAGGAAAGGTAAAATATGTAGCATAGGACTGTTTACTCTCCTCTCATGTAAAATATGAATATGGGTGATATTGCATATTGCATATATGTCTGTTTTTACAAAATATTCATACAAATAAAATGGAGAGAAGGAAACAGAATAGCAGCTATGTATTGAAGGGAAGCATAGAGAGATCAAGAGGTGATGAGTTTTGTTTGCTTTGTTTTTTAGTATTACTACTGGAATAATGAAAATGCTCTAATAATGACTGAAGTGATGAATGCACAACTATCTGATTGTACTGAATACCATTGATTGTAAACTTTGCATGGATCTATCCTTTATTATTAAGTTTTACTAAAATTGATTTTTTATTAAAAAAAAAAAAAGAGCATGGTGCTATCATAAAGATAGACTTATTTACCAATGGACCTGAATATAGAACTCAGAAATAGACTCATATCTACCATCAAGTGATTTTTGACAAAACTATCAAACCCACCCAGCTGGGTCAGAACAGACTATTCAACAAATGGTGCTGTGTGAACTGAATGTTATGACTACAAGAAACAAGAAGGATCCCTATCTCACACCTTACACTAAACTTAAATCAAAATGGACAAAAGACTTAAATATAGAAGCAAAAACCATAAAACTCGTAAAAGAATATGTAGGGAAACATCTTTAATATCGTGTGGTATGTGGTTGTTTCTTGGACCTTACACCCAAAGCACAAGCAATAAGTGAAAAAATAAATGGGGTTTCTTCAAAATTAAATACTTTTGTGCTTTAAATGACTTTGTTAAGAAGGGGGAAAGACAGACAACACATTGAGAGAAAATTTCTGGAAACCACATATATGATAAGGGTTTGATCTCATGTTACATAAAGGGATTATACAACTCAATGATAAAAGGATGAGCAACCCAATTAAAAAATGGACAAAAGACTTGAACAATTTTTTTTCCAGAGAAATATACAAACAAGCCAAATGCACATGAAAGAATGACCATTTACTAGCTATTAATTAAATGAAGTTCAATACTACAATAAGATATTATTTCATGCTTTACAGAATGGCTGTCATTAAAAAGGTGGAAAATTACAAATTCTAGAGAGGCTGTGGAGAATTGGGACCATTTCTTCACCATTTGTGGAAATGTAAAATTGTACTGCCTCTGTGGAGGACAGTTTTGTGTTTCCTCAAAAGGTACCATATGCTCTGACAATCTCACTACTAGGAATATATTCAGAAGAATTGAATACAGGGATGTGAACAGACTTTTTCACACTGATGTTCATAGTGACATTATTCACAATTGCTAAAAGATGGAAACAATCCATCGACCATGAATAGATAAAAAAATGTAATGTATGTGTACGATGGGATACTATTAATTTATAAGAAAAAAATGACTTGGGATGCATATGACAACGTTGATGAACCTTGTAGACATTATGTTTTGTGAAATAAGCCAGACACAAAATGACAAATATTGTATAGTCTCAGTAATATGAACTAAATACAATGAGTTAGCTCATGGATTTGAACTATTGATTATAGATCACTAGAAGATAATATGTGGGTGGACAAGGGGACTCCGATGCTGAATGTATATAGAATGTTTGATAGGAGGGATTATGAATGTGGGAAGATGGTTAGAGTGGATGGTGGCACATTAATTACAGGGAGTTTAGTGAACACCACTGATTTATGAATGTGATTGTAGCTGAGTGGGTAGTCTAGGTAGGTTAATGTCAGTTGAAGATAATCTAGGGTCTTTATAAGATAGTGATTTCAATGATGGATGATGATTGTGGTTAATGGTACAAATACAAAAATGGTCCTCAATTACATGGTGTTAAGTATATGGAGATACATGGAAAAACATAACTAATGTAACATATTGACTGTAGTTACAGTAATGTTGTAATATTTTTATAGCAATGACAAAGAAGGTATATCAATGCAAAGGGTCAATGATGGGGGTTTTGAGGGGATATAAGATTTTTCCTTTTGGAGTAAAGAAATTGTTCTGAAGTGGATTGAGCTGATCACAATACAACTCTGAGATGAAACTTAGAACCACTGAATGTACACTTTGCATAGATTGTACAAGACAGGGAGCTGTATAACACATGTGATGAATGATGGACTGTGGTTAAAATTGCAAAAATGAGAACATTCTCTCATAAACTATAATAAATATACAATACTAATACATGGTGTAATAATACATGGTGTTAGTAAGATGGTTTGTGGGAAAAATACACCAGATATATAAACTATTGACTAAAAATAGTGGTATTATTATGATGATGTTCTTTCATTATTTGTATCAAAACTGTCACAACAATGTAAAGCATTGGTGGTCAGGCAACGTATGGGCATCCTGAATTGTATTCATGATTGTTTTGTCAATGCACAGCTTAAAATACAATAAAATACAATAAATAAAATAAAATAATATTTGCATTGAGATAAAAAGACAAAAATATTACAGATCAGTTTTTTGTATTCCATTTGTCTGAGACTCACTCAAGATATTTGTATAATTCTGCTTAAGCTCTTTTAGATTTTAAAATGTGATCTTATCCTTGATGAATTTTCTAAAATTATTTTTTAAGACAAAAAAGTCTTTTGCCCTCCATGGACCACCTCGACTTAGTTTTCTTCCATATTAGTTATCATCATCTGTATACATGGACGTGGTTGATTACTACCCACACCCCACACAATAGAGTGTCATTCTTGTTAGATTGACCTCCTCATGAGTTACTCCAATGGTTCACTACGAGCACAGGGCCTCTGCACTGATGATTTTCTTGTGTGTAACACTCTCCTCTCATGTATATGTATGACTTACTCTTCCCTCTTCAACTCTTTGATGAAATGCCAGCCTTTTATTGAGTCATTCCTGGCCACATTATTCCCGATTGTTTTGTTATACCCTTGGCCCCAAATCTCTCACCACCTAATCTGTCTTATGTTTTCATTTTTTAAATATTAGTTTTCACATTGTAACATAGCATATCACCTATGTCTATACATTTCTATGTACCTCCAAGATAAAATATGGGACACAAGAGGACAAATATCTTTTATTATTTGATATACTGTGTGTGCAGTATCTGGTACATAATAGATATCCATAAAATATTTACTGAAAAAATGAAGAAACTGAGAGGCATAATGAAAAAACCATATCAAATTTCTAAATACTCCAGCAATGCAACACCTCCAACAAATTTATTAGTATATTTGATAGTATCACATTTGTATAGAAACATTTGAAACTTTCCTTCCCAGCATCTATGAGTCCTTTATAAAAAATTACTACAAATAATCCATAAATTTCAATAAATTCTCAAATTTTAACCTGTAAGAAATATTTCATCTGAAAAAAATACAATCATTTTAAAATTAATATTCAAAACATAAAAACTAACAGAATTTTCAATTTGAAAATTAAACATAAAACTAAAAATGCCTCAACTATTTCTGAGTCAAAGAAGAAATAAAATATTTAACTCTAGAATTTTTTTACAATGGATGGCAATATGAACAGTGCAAATCACTGTGTTTAAGATGAATGATAACTCAGATGATTAAAGAAAATATTAAATAAAAAGTTTAACAATAAAATGAGCTAAAGGACATCATCTCTGACATCAGAAGGTATTTAAAATTTTTGGTCAGATTGTGATTTCTGCCATGTCAATATGTTGTAGAAGAATTCTCCTGCCTCTTCAAGTAATTCTATGCCTGAAAAAATGCAGATGAAAACTGTTTGCAATCATTGGAAACACACATAACAGGTCAGTTATCCCTGAAATAATTAAAGTATATGGGAAGGGCCTCCTGACTACCCTGTCTTTCTGTTCTGCTTGCTCCCCAGGGAGATGCAGAGAACAAGCACAATATAAAGGTCTCAAATATACTAAAAAAGCAAAGATGGCAAATTCTACCAGAAGAAGAGGTGGGACCTTGATGATAGGTTATCAAAAGGAGATGTCCAAATAGCAGTACTGAAATCCTCTGTAGGTCCTTAGCTGAAGTCTGAGTTGTATAAGTGCAGAGAAAGAACCAACAGGCAAGGAGAGGCTGCTACAGGGCCCAGAGCAGTACATAAATATTAGCAGTCATTACTGACAGAGAGAAGCTGGATTTATGGCCCAGACAGTGTGACGAATATCACTGATAAACTCAGGCATGAAGTTAAGACATAACAACAACAACAAAAAAAAAATGGCCACATATAAAAGAAAGAAATATGCCCTGTAATAAACACCATTCCTAAGACTGAGGATAAAATGAAATAGAGCTTCCTTAAGAAAGAATAACATAAATCATGAGAGGTTGAAAAGACATTGACAGGAATTTATTACCTGGGAGAAGAAAACTCAATACCCCTTATAGAAAGACAACACAATCAAGACTCCCTGCAATGTATCATTCACAAATACAGTATATTATATGAAAATTAGTAAATATAAGACAAAGCAAAAAAAAATATGAAGTATATTAATGAAAGGAAAAGTTAGTAGAAAGTGATTTCAAAATGAAACTAAAATTTGAATTAGCAGCCAAGTATTTTAAAACAATTATTAACATAAGTTTAATGGATTAATAGATGATCCTAATGAGGAAATATATATATATGAAATCATAGCAGAAAAAAGCAGGTTAAAATAAAATGAACTAAGTAGAAAATTCTAGAAAGGAAAAGGTAATATATGATAACAAAAATTTTGCCTGAATGACTCAAGAGCAATTTGGCAGCTATTGAAGTGAGTATCAGTTTTTCCAAGTATAGCAGGGAGCCATGTAAAATTACAGCCTCCCACCAAACTAAGAGGGATATGTCAGGACAAAGAAATACTCAGACAAGTCCAGATTGGCAAGCAAAGGAATGTTTAATAGGAGGCTTATATGGGGAAGCTCTTCACACCGTGGTAGACCCAAGCCTGTTCACGGCCTATATCCTCATCCGTGGCTGTGGGCATAGAGTGTGATGCTTCCAAGACTTCAGTCCATTTGCCACAAACCAAGAGAATTTTTTTATACTACATTTCTTCCTGTGGATGGGGGAGCTAGTTTAAGAAATGTAATGCTCAGTACAAATAATAAAGGAACAGAAACTCACAATGATTCTCAAAAGGGCAGAAGTTATATTTTCATAGTAACTACATGAAATTTGCATCTACAATGATTGTCAGCAGGGCTGAAGTTACTTTACATCTATACAGTAATTATGTAAGGGATCTATTGATGTGAAGGTGGTCAAGCAGCTCACAGAACAATTTATTCTTAGAGTTCCTAGGACAGAAGTCCAAGCATACAAGACATACTTCTTTCAGTCATGAGCCCACAAACAGTTATTTCTCAAGGCTTGCTGTATAACTTTTAAGAAATGAAATGCTGCTGTGAGTACAATGTGAGATAACTAAAAGGATTGTGGGAAAAATGAAAAGCCATATAAGCTACATCAGTAAACTTGAAACCAGGTGAATAAATGTTTTTCAAACTGCGGAGATAAGAGATAAACAGCAATAACAGCAACACTGTTCAAATAAACAAGAATAGCTCTTACATGGTTCAAAAAACATTGACTAAAAAGTGGCTAATATATTATAAATATTGGAGAAAAATATAAGCTTAGATATCTAAGAAATTCTCAATAATAATAATTCTAAACCCCCCAAATAAGATAAATCCAATAACCAACATCCATACACCACTAGCCTCTCCCACACAGAATCAGATCATAATGAAGCTAAAGAATATATGTAAAGAAAGAAGAACATCAAAGCAGAATGGGACAGGAACAACAGAGAACATGATAGGTGGGGGGAAACTTGGGGGAAGTGGAGGGCAGGAAACATATCAATTTAGACTGGATTCCCATAATAAGCAGTAAGATTAGAATGTTGAACCCTAAATTAGCCTACCCATAGGCCTTCATGGCAACCAGAGTAACGTAGAAAAGAAAAGTTTCCCACTGTCTCCTAAGTGTCTTATCTGAAAAGCACACCCTCCCCTCCCTTAAACAATCTCGCAAGGACAGACAAGCATACAACCTCCCCTCTTTGAACAATCCTGCAAGGACATCTCAATCCTGCAGCTGTGCCCCAGGCTATCAGGGCATTCTGTGCAAACGCTAGCTAACTGCCAAAATCCGCTTCTGTTTATCCCGCTTGCTTGCAAACTGCGACAGCAACCCCCCATAAAAAAGAGCCATTTTAAAACCTGGGTGCTGCAGTTCTCTCCTGCATGAGAGGTGCTGCAGACGCCCGTGGGCTTAACTCAATAAACTTCATAAAAGTGGTTAAAGTCTGAGTGTGGTCGATCTCCTGGGTTATAACAAGAAGAAGATGAAAACAACAAAGTGTGAGATGGTAACAGAAAAATAATTATATATCTTGTGAAAATTTATGAGAAATTCAAGTGTGATATGGAGAAAATGAATGAGAATTTCTTTTCAAAAACCCTGCAGTAGAAGAAAAACTAAAAGTTCTACAGCATGAAGAAAGTAATATCAGAAGAAAAACTGAATCTACAGAGTTATTAAAAGTGCAAGTCATGGGAAGTATGTGAAATTTCTGTAAAAGACAACTGTGTACAATAAGAATATTAGTATTGTACTTGCACATTTGTAATATGAAGGAAACAATAGCTAGAATGAAAAGGAGCAAATGAAATTAGAAATGAATAGGGTTCTTGTATTTTTATGAAGAGATGAGATTACAATTTTCCTTTTAATTTTAGAGAAGTTGAAGGCTTACAGAAAAAATCATGCAGGATGCAAAGCTATCCCACATTCTCCCTTATAAACAGAGCTTTCTTATTATTAACACTTTGTATCAGTGTCGTGGTTTCATTAGTATTGTGGAAACAATATTATTATAAATATAATGTTAACTGCTATCCATAATTTACCTTAAGTTTTACTGTTTCTGTTGGAAAGTTCTGTTTTTTTCTTTTTTTTTAATTTTTATTTTGTAAAATGTATACAGAATATATTTAGGTTGTAACCTAAAATTTTCCATTTTATACACTTGTAAGCATATCATTCAGTGGTGTTACTAATATATAAAATCTTTGTTACTATCGTCAACATCCATTACCAAATTTTCTATCAATCCAAACAGAAACTCTGTATCAGATAAACCTCGCTCTGGGAAAAACACCTTATAATCATGGTATCCCTCCTGCCAGGTAAGTAATTTCTCCCAAGCTGCAGCTTCATTTTAATTTCACGACAAAGTACTTTGATAAACAAAATATTTAAATTTTGTGTGAAGTCCTATATATCTATTTTTTCCCTTCTATTTTTGTACTTTTGATGTAAATAATAAAGAATCTTTATCTCACACAAGATCCTGAACATGTTTCTTTATGTTTCATTCTAGGTGTTTGTCTTAATTCCTGGCTGCTAAAGCAAATACCATAAAATGGGCTGGCTTAAACATGGGAATTTATGGGATCATGGACTTTGAGGTGGCAGAAGTCCAAAACTGAGAAGTGAGAAAGCAATTCTTTCTCTTCCAAGACAGTGGTGTTCTAGGTCGGGTGGCCACTGCTCCTTCAGTTTTTGATTTTCTGTCACTTGCTAATGATTGGCAAAGTCATTTTCTATCTACTTGAGTCTGTTTGACTTCTAGCTTCTTCTCTGGCTTCCTCTCTATGCTGAAATTCATTCTGATTAAAAAAGACACCAGTAATTGAATTAAAGCCAAACCAATTCAGTTAGCCACACCTCAACCAAAATATCTTTAAAGGTCCTATTTAAAATGAGGTCAAACCCACAGGAATGGATTAAGGTTAAGAACATGTTTACTGTGGTAAATATTTCAATTCCCAACAGATATCATATTTTAGCTGTTGTATTTACATAGTTGATCCAATATGAGTTAAATTTTGTATATGGCATATCATTATTTTTCATATAGCTATCTGATTTTCCTATCAACCTTTGTTGATAATATTCTTTCTGTGTGTGTACTTGGCACCCTTTTCAAAAATCAATTGGTCATAGACATGAGGACTCATTTCTGAACTCCCAGTTCAATTCTATTGTTATACAGGTCTGTCTTGTGCAAGAATCATGATGGTTTGGTTACTGTGACTTTGTAATAAATTTAAAATTGGGATGCATTAATCTACCAACCTTCTTCTTTTTCAAGATTTTTTTTTTTTTTTTTTTTTTTTTTGCTATTTGGACATTTAACTTTCCATACAAATTTTTTGACTAGCTTTTCCATTTCTGAAAAGATAGCTGTTGGAATTTGATTGGTATGTGTGAATCTGGAAGTTGCTTTGGATTGAACTGAACATCTTAGTAATATTTAATCTTTCAGTCCATTAACACAAAATGTCCTTCCATTTATTTATGTCTTCTTTAAGTACTTTCACACTTTTGTGTATAAGCTTTTGCACCCTTTGCTAAATTTAATTCTAAATATTTTATTTTTTCAGCTGTTATTGTAAATTGATTTTTCTTGATTTCTTCTTAAATTGTTCATTACACATGTATAGAAATATTACTAGTATTTCTTGTTGATCTTGTACTCTGCCACATTGCTTAAATAGTTTAGTAGCTCTTTGTTCTTTTTGTTTTTGTGGATTTTTTTCAGAATTTTCTATACGTCAATTCATGCCATCTGCAAATAAGGAATGTGTTTCTTCTTTTCCAATTTGGACATTTTTTATTTCTTCACTTGTCTAATAAGTCTGGGTAGAACTTCCACACAATTTTGAATAACATTCATGACAATGGAGATCCTACTCTTGTCCCTGATCATGCAGAAAGATTTGTTTACAACCATTGAATATAGTGTTAGCTGTGGGATTTTCACTTATGATCTTTATCATATTGAGTTAATTTCATACTATTACTAGTTTTCTGACTGTTCATTTTATCAGTAAGTATTTCTGTTTTACCAAATAACTTTTCTCCATCAATTGAGATGATTACATTTTTTAAAAATTTATTGTATTAATATGTTTTATTTTATTAGGACATTTTATATTTCCTAGGCAACCACCATTTCCTACCTGGAATAATTCCACTTGATCATAAAAGTGCTGGTGGATTACATTCCTGGTATTTTATTGAGTATTTCTGCATTTCATCAAATAATGGCTATTGGTCCATAATTATATTGTGATTTCTCTATCTGGCTTTGTTATTAGAGTGATGTTCACCTCATATAATGAATTAAGAAGTGTCCACTCTGATTCAATTTTTTAAGGAGTAATTTGAGAAAGATTGGTATATTGCAATATTTGGTATAATTTAAGAGTTAACCCATTTGGTCCTGTTATTTTCTTAGTTGGGAGATATTTAATTACTGGTTTGATGTCTTTGGTTGTTATTGTTCTGTTAAGATTTCTATTTCTTCTTCAGGTAACATACATAGATTGTGTATTTCTAATACTTTGTACATTTCAACTAGGTTATCTCATTTTAGAAGGTACAATTATTTATAGTAACCTCTTATATTACTTTTTATTTTTATGAGATTAATGTTAATGTCACAAGTCTCATTTCTGATTGTAGTTATATGTTTTCTTCCTCATTTTCTCTTAGTATACCTAAAGTTTTGTTTATTTTATTGATATTTACAAAGCAATTTTTGGTTTTGTTGAGACTTACTATTGCATTTTTATTCTCTATTTCATTCATCCCTACTAGAATCTTTGTTATTTCCTTCCTACTGCACACTTTAATTTATTTTGCTCTTCTGTTTCTAGTACCTCAAAGTTGAGAGGTTTAACTCCATTAGCACTGAAGGAAATTGAGCTAGTTAACATTGCCATTCAAAAAAGACAATTAAATCACAGAAATCCTCAGTTTCTGATTAGATTATTACTCTTCCCACAGCCGTAACTCCCACAGGATTGTTGGGGCAGCTATTCCCACAACTTGGATATTTAGAGTGGATTTTTCTGTCCCACACTCCTTGAAAACTATTATCCCAAATATTCATAATCTAGCCAAAATTTCATTCAAAGGTTGCTTTCACAGTCAACTATTAACCAGTTTTGACCCAGATATCATTCATGTCTGCCTTTTCACAAGTTCATTTCCAACAACCCCTTTTTAATTCAATAAACTACAAACTGCCATGGCAGATTATTCAGGGAAAATTATTTTCTCATTACCTGCTGATAAAATACTTCAACAACTCCCCATGTTAAATCTCAAACCTCCTCATATCATTAACCCTACCCCTATTTCCAATGCAATTAACGTTTTTCTTGATGGTTCAGGAAAAACCCCTAAAGCCGCCATTATTTGGCATGAACAATCAAAATGGTCCCACGCAATCACCAAAAAGCACAAATCAACTCAAAGAACCGAATTGGCTGTCACAATTATGGCATTAAAACAATTTCCCTCTCAGCCTATTAACATCATTTGTAACTCTGGCTATGTAGTCTACACTCTTCAAAACATAAAACAAACATTTATAAAACCCCTGCCAAATCAAGAATTATATTCCCTCTTCCTCACTTTACAATCCTTGCTAGATCAGCATAAATATCCCATTTTTTCACCCATATCTGTTCCCACTCTAGGTTGCCTGGTCCCTTAACAGAATGACATCAACATGCAGACTCCCTCTTAGGAGTAACTTTAGCATTTTAACTGGCCCGCATTTCCCATGACTTCTACAATCAAAATGCTAAATCCTTAGTCAAACAATTTGCTTTAACTCACCCTTAAACCAAATTATGCAAGCCTATCCAGATTGTCCTGGTTATAGCTCTTTAGCTTTCAAAACTTTCAAACAACAATATAATATTACACATAACACTGGTATCCCTTACAACCCTACAGATCAAACCATCATTGAAAAAACTCACCAAATTTTCAAAACTCTCATTAAAAAAACAGAAAAGTTGGAGTATGGATACCTCTCCTAGAAATGCAATAGCTTTAGCACTATACACTTTAAATTTTTAAAATTGTGGTAAAGCTGGCCTTTCAGCAGTTGAAAAACATTTCTTCCCTCATCAGGAGAGTCATCAAACATGAGCCAAATTTTTGTATAAGGAAATGTTAGGTGATGGATCTTGGAAAGAACACTGTGACCTCATAACATGGGTGAGAGGGCATGCTTGTGCTTACTCCAATAGGCCCCTGGTGGCTACCAGCAAAGAATGTGAAGCTATTCCATGTGCTGGAAGAATCACTCTTTCAACCCTATATCACAGATGGAGAAGATGATGATGGAGGAACAAAGAATCTCCCAGACACAACCATGTTGTAACATCATCCAAACACAGGGGATAACCTGGGAATGTCTTAAATGACTAAACCTGAAAGCTACACAGGCGCTATCTCACATTAGGGTGCCACCCTCCCCTGAAAATAAGTTTCTTGCATATTTGGCTGTGGTAGCATCAAATTCCCCACAGGTACTAAGAGTCCTCAAGGATGCTTATCCAGCAATAATCATACTATTAATTTCATCAACCCCTCTAATGATAGCATCATTTGGGCTAATGGGGGGTCTCTCTGGAACCATCCTTCATATGCAAATTACCAACACCTCAAAATCTTTCTTCAGTCCTTGGCATTTATGAACTTGGTACCTTGGATTGCCTTTCTTTAACCATGTTGTCTCTCATGGAGATTACACACATAACAATAATATTATCAGCCTGAATTCGTCCCATAACCTTACAGACTCTGTTATGTTTTTATGTTACTTCTAACCCCTCTTACTAATGCCAGCTTTGTTAACAATGTCTTCAATCTTACTCTGCACCCAGGAGCTTATTTTGCTTCCTGTGTATCCTATGAAAATATAACCAAACTCAATATTACTTTCATATTCCTGCTTTAAAGACAAACACAAACATGGCTCCCAGTTAATTTATCTCATCCCTGGGAAGGCTCCTCAGGGATAGCTCAATTCAGTAAAGCACTTTCACTTAATAGACCTAAAAGATTCATTGGCTTGTTTATTACTTTCATTATTTCAACTATTATCATAGTGGCCACTGCCACCACTGAGGAAGTCATCTTAACAGAATCTGTCCAAACTGCTCATGTTGTTAATCACATTATAACCAATGTAGGCAATGAACTTTTAATACAAACTCATATCGATATCAATATTCTTACCAGACTTGATGCATTAGAAACACCTCTTCTTTGGACAGGGAAAAACAAGCTCTGTTTACCAGACAGAATCTGCATTGTGATTGGGAACATGTACAAATTTGTTTCACTCCTTTACTTTGTAAGAGTTCCCAGCTCTCCTGGGAGCAAGTGAAAACTCACTTACAAGGGACTTTCCCTCCCATCTACAAGGGGAGGGGCTTGCTCTCCAGCGATGTCTAGAACATCAATTATCTCAAATACAAATTCTTACACAACAAAACGTGTTTCAAACACTCAATGATAATCTGCAATGGTTAAATCCATCTAATTGGTTTCATGGCCTAAACATAAGAATCTGGGTAATACCTCTTTTTGGAATAATCATGCTTCTTGTTTGTCAATCCTTAGTTTCATACATCATGCACTCTCTCGGGTTCATCATGCTGAACAGAAATTCATTGCCTTGGCTGCTGCCTCATCCAACCCACTTTCTACTGCTGTACATCCAAAACTGAAAAAAAAGGGGGGGGGGAGATGTGGGAGTTCATTGGTTAAAACATCTTTGAAGTAATTCTGGGTTTGCTTTACCGAACAGGCAAAGAGTCACTGCTATCTTTCACTACTGAAAACAGCATGAACATTTTTACTATTACTAATTTCTACTTCTCCATTATTCCCTGACCAGTCTGGAATTACTGAGAAGTTATCTACAAACCACACATACACTATGCCTATCTGAACTGCTGTACATACACACTGACTCTGTGTTTGTGAAAAGAAAATAAAAGCTGTAATATAATTCAGCAAAGGAGAATTATTCCTTTAGCTGTCCCCCCACACCCCTTTTGCCTCTCTTAACCTCAGAGTAATTCATTGCACCATCACAGGCTCTGCTGGACAGATTCCTGCAATCAAGAATATCAACTAGCAATGCTTTATGACCTGAAGTTTTGTAAATTCACGTGGTTACCTATCTGCATGCAGTAATATCTTTTTTGTCTACCTGCTAAAGACTTGAAAATCATACCACTCAGTGATTGTCTACAAGCTTCAGTAATTACTGTAACTTTGTTTAATTTCAATATAATAAAATAATTTTTTTCCTGTATTATGTTCTTTTAAAAAAATTAATTCTTCAGTTAAATTCTTGGCTCATTTGTTTTAAAAATTCTAATGGAGAAAAGCTAAGAATTGATAATGAATCCAAACTTTGCTTCATCCCCAAAATTTTAAGTAGGTTGCTAAAATTTATTTGAAAAAATTCCTCTACATATCTGGAATTAGTTTTAATTTTCTGTGCTGTTCAGTGTATAGTTAAAGTTTATTGTCTTCATTTTTCAAGTGTTTGATTTTTTTATATAAACTTAAGCAATGGTTATATATATTGCATTTAAATGATGTGTATTATTTTATTTTATATTAAGGTTTTTCTTTTGTAGAATTATATATACTTATTTTTTTAAATGATTTTTAAAAGTTCAACCTCTGTTTTAGGAGTAAAATGTTAACAACTTTTCACTAGTTCATTACTGTTCATTAATTTATTCAAATATTAAAATGTGCATTATTTTACTTTATATGCTGAAATTTTGTTAAAATTTTATTTTTCCTTGTTTAATGCCCATATAAATTATTGTATTATGATTGATTTTTGCTCTGAACTCAGTCTTGTCTGGCATCTATATTTGTTGCAATTCCTCTTTGTTTTGTTTGCAATTAGAGATAAATTTCATTAGCTTTTAATTTTATTATTTATTTATTTTTACTCTCTCAACTTACATTGTTTTATTCTTTTTCTAATGGATTATTCCTTTTTATTTAAAAATATGAAACAAAATGACAAAAATTTATTTGATCTAAATGATACCTATATTTTATATACAGTGTATTTTCAAATAATTTAAACATAATTCCTAATTTCAAGGGCTTTGAAGAAAATTTCCTTACTAAATTAAATTTTTTAAAATGCTGTTATCATATATAACATCTAAATTGAAGTTTAATCTTCTTGGAATGTTTGATAGAATTTTCCTGTGAGGCCATCTTGTCCTGGGCTTTTCTTTGTTTTGGGAAGTTTTTGATTACTGATTCAGTCTGTGACTAGTAATTGGTTTCTTGATATATTCTATTTCCTCTGAATCAATATAGGTAGTTTGTATGTTTTCATGCATTTTTCTATTTCACCTACGTTATCTAATTTATTGGTTTACATTTGTTCATAGTATTATCTTTGATTCCTTTTTATATCAGCAGTGTAGTTTATAATATCCCCTTTTCATTTCTAGTTTATGTTATTTGTATCCTCTCTTTTTTTCTTTGTCAGTATAGCTAAAGTTTTCTCAATTTTATTGTACTTTTTCTTAAAGTTAAGCAAAATTTATTGGGGCTATCTATAAAGTTTTAAAAGTGGTAGTATCAAATAATAATCTTATGCAAAATTAATTTATTTTCTTTCTCTGATACAATAAAAGTTTCTTAAACCATTGGTCTGTTTTAATAAAAGTTCATAATGAATTTTCCTCTTGAATAATCAATATATAAAGAAAAGATGATCTGAAGAACCTACCTTTGATTTTCCTGACCTCTATTGTTTTTTGCTGTTGTTCTCTATTTCATTTAGCTTTGCTCTAATTTTTTGTTAATTCCTTCCGTCTACTCACTTTGTGTTTAGTTTGCTCTTCTTTTTATAGTTCTTGCAGTTCTCATGTTAGTTTTCTGATTTGAAGACTTTCTTCTTTTTCAATGTAAACATTTAGGGTTATAAATTTCCCTGTAGGCACTGCCTTGCTGCATTATGTCTTATCGTATAATTATAAGCTCTTTACATTTTCTGGTCTTTTTTATGAACTGTGGTGACAGTGCTTTCAGTTATGTACACTTTTATGATTTAGAATATATATCTTGTTTGTTTCTGTTGCAATGATGTGTTGTAACTCTGCAATCTGCCAACATGTTGTCCTTTATTTCATGGTTGTGGTAGTTTCACAGGATTTTGTCCAAATTCCAGTTGGAGGGAAATGTGCTATTTTCACATATGGAAAACAATTTCCAAAATTTTGTCATTTGGATTTTTGTAAAGAATAATTCAATTTCTTTAAGAAGTATAGAGCTAGTCAGGTTACCCATTTTTTCCATTGTGAGCATTGTAAGGCAGTGTATGTGTCATCTAAATTTTGATTTGAACAAAAAAAATTGTCTATAGCATTTTTTACTATCTTTTTAATATTTGTAGGTGACTATAGTGATATTACTTTAACCCCTTATATTTGTAATTTTTGTCATCTCTTTTTTTAGTGATTGCCCTAGAGATGATTATATGCATATTTAATTTATCATAATCAACCTAAAATAATATACCATATAGCTTATAATATTAGAACTATAAAGCGGTAGAAATTCAATTCTTCTTTCCCATTGTATTATTTTTGTCATAAATTTTGCTTTCCTAACTGGTTTCAACCAAATAATTTATCAACCTAGTTTTGCATTTTGGAATTATTTTTAAAGCAGTTAAAAATTAAAAATCAAATGGTTTTAATTTCTTAGGCTGCTGAAAGAAGATACCATAAAATGAGTTGGCTTTTTAAAATGCAAATTTATTAACTTATAAGCTTAAATTTTAAGACTGTGAAAATGTCCAAATTCAAGATTGTGCTTTCTTCCCAAAGACCAGCTACTGGTGATCTTTGGTTCCTCTGCAACATTAGAAGGCACATGGCAGGGTCTGCTGGTCTCTCCCTTCTCTTCCAGGTTTCTTTGACTTCAACTTTTTGTATCCATGGCTTTCTCCCTCTGTGTGTATTTGTTTCACTTATAAATGATTCTAGTAAGAGGATTAAGACCCCTCCTGAATGAGTTGGGTCCCATTTTAACTGAATTAGCATCATCAAAATATCCTACTTACAATGTGACCATAGCCACAAGAATGAGTTAAGTTTAAGAACATGCTTTTCTGGGATACAAACAATTTCAAACTACCACACAAGTATTTGATATATTTACTTTCTTTTTTACATTTTCAATGTCACAAGTCTATGTATAGACCCTAGAGTCCTTCTGTTATCTACTTCTGCCTGGTTAATATTTAAAACAGAAGTCTTCTATCATTTTTTTTTTTATGTGTATGTGTGTTGATTTTGCTAAAGAGTCTTTCATTTGTTTTTATATTTGATATTTATTTTCAGTGATTATTGAATTCTGGGATGTTTTTCTCTTTCAGTACTTTAAATAAATCTTTTTGTGATATGGTTTGTTTCATTATTGATGAAAAGTCTCTTACAATAATGTTTTTTCTTCTGTATATAAAAGTATTTTCCTCTGATGGTCTTTTGGAATGGTATATTTACCTATGTTTTCCAGCAGTGTGTCTGATTAATCTAGATGTGTTTTATGGTCTGTTGAATTTCCTTTTGGATTTGACTTTCCTCATTTATGACCCTAAAGTTTGCTATTCTTTCTTGATTTTGGAAAAGTCTTGACCTTTATCTCCTTAAATATTTCTTATGTTTCCTTCCCTCTCTATTCTTTTTGTAGGATGCTATCATAAAGTATATTAAATTGATATTGTACCAGAGCTCTTAGATATTTTCACTCTGTTTTTCCTTTAACTTTCTTTTACTTTGGTTAATTGTTTTTGGTTTATCTTCATGTTCACTCATTCTTCCTTCAGCTGCCCTGACTCTAATGAATCTGGTGAAGGAGTTCTTTGTTTCTGATATTGTGTTATGCTTTTTAAAGTTTTATATCTAGCGTTTTATTGGACACAACCTTATTGTATCCATCTCTCCAATGAAATTTCTCATGTAACCAGTTATGTTGTTTGTCCTTTCTACTAGATCTTTAAAGCTAGTAATTGTCAATGCTCTGTAGCAAAAGGCAACCAAGAACAACCGTGTTTCAACAAGTTGGCTTTATTACTCACAGCAGTGAGGAAGAACACATTCCATGAGGAAATGTACAGTTTCTAAGTAAGATGGTGTTATAAGGAAACTTTGATAGGATTTAGGCTTTTTTTGAAGAGTTAGAGAGAGGGTGTAAGGAAGCAAAGGTCTGTTATACATTGGATACTGTCAAAAAGCAGGAGCAATTCTATAACTAAATATCTCAATAAATCTTATCTATCATTTTGGGAAGAGTAAAATCAAAATAAATCTCTAATTCACAAATTAATAGCAATCTCATTTAGTAAGAGAGGAGGATGTTTGGTATTTTGTGGGTTGCATGGTGGCCTTAGCTCCAAACATGTCCCCAGTTGTTCTCATGAACACTTGGATGAGACTTATAGAAAAGACCTTGAGAGTGTTTGCAAATTCCTTGATTCTAGGTGTCTCTGCTTTTTCCAACTGGCATGATTGCTCACTTTACCTTTAATTTTTAAATAATTTAGCTGATTTCATCATACTTTCTGATTTTCTGGTTCTGTACCTTGAAAATATAATGGAATCTCAGAATCAGTATAGGTATAACTGATCTCATCCATTTTACTTTCACAATGTTCTTCCTCTTTTATCTTTTCCTCTTTGTAATATTCTCCTCCTTCTCCTTCCTCTTTGTCTACATCAACTTTTACTTCTATTTTTTCTCTGCCATTTTCATCCCTTCTTCCTTCACTTCCTTCTTCATCTCTTTCTCTATCTACTTCTTTTAAAAAAAAAATCTTCTTTTTGATGACCAAGGCTAAAACCTTGCAAATTCTATGTGCATCAACCAACTGAATAAGTTGTAAAATGAGATGGAAACCATTTCTCCCTTACTTCTTAAATACATTCCTTCTCAGTTATTTCTGCCTCTGATTTAAGGAACTACTTTAATGCTTTATAATATTTGGCCAGGAGTTCAGATAACCAGTGAGCAAAGTGAAAAGATTACTTTGTTCTTTAATTCTATGTATTGATTGCTTTTAAGCAAAGACTCTGCCATCAGAAATCTTAAATATGAAAGCTGGTTCAATCATAATAATTATGTGATCTTGAAAAAATTTTAAGGTACATTTGTCTTGTTTATCATCTGTGATCTGTGATGATAGGTAATACTAGACTTACCTCTTGCAGTTGTTATGAGGATGTAGTGAGTTACTACATTTAAAATATTTATATATTGCCCAGTAACAATAAGCTGCAAAAAAAGCACTAACCATTGCTATTTATTATTACCCTGTTGACATTTCCATTCACTCAAAAACCACTGTGTTTAGAACCCACAACATTCTAAATAGTTTCAAAGACACTTAAATAAAATTAGAAAATCTCTCAGAGACCCTTTACCTTCTTTGGCCAAAGCTACTCTCACTGGCCATTATGGTCGCATGGTCCCACAGGGACATATCAGTTTTCTCCCTACTAACTGGGAGCTGGAGGTGCATGCATTTAGGGATTTAACCTCCAATACTAAACTTTGCCCTACTGTGTGCAGATCTGAGGAAATATTGCAAAGAACGCCTGTACTGTACTCAGTCCTATCACCAAGAAGTTAAGCCTTTCTTACCACAAAACATCTTCTTAAACAGCCTCTTCATTACCTTTAACAGGATATTTTGGTTTTTGGAGAACACATCAGAGAGAAACTGTCCCTGATTCTCAATGCAAGGGGCTTACCAGGTACTATTAATTAAAAAAAGAAAGAAACAGAGCAATAAAGCTCTAACAAGTCAATCCTTAAGTTCATGTTTACCAACCAAAGAAGCAATTCAGAATTCCACACAATTAGAAGGCTACTCCAATAAGGGACCTCAAACTGAGGATTCACAGAGATGCTCTACAAGCAGACACTCTGGTGCACAAAGCTGTCCCAAGACATTTGGAACAGGTATATGACAACAGATAATAAGTTGTTTCCACCCAAAAGGGTGTATGAAGACCCTTATTTAATTACTTAAAAAAAATCTGTTTATTTATAATCATTCCCCTAATTTTCTATAACCCACTCTTGTCATCCACCCATAGTAGCCCTTTTACTCTTTTCTTCCCTCATTATTATAACTGTTATGTCAGCAAATTCTTATTCTAATTCCATTCTTAGATTATCCCTAAGAGCTGCCACTCTCCTCAATCTTACTGACAAGATATGCAATCCATCAACTGGCCCCATGATAAAAACCTGTGCACAATTCTGATTTCATCAAAGGAGACCACTTATACCGACATGGATAACTGATCTTAAACAATTCATCCTCTGACCTTTTAAGCATCCTTCTTTCCCGGCAAAACAACAAATTATTATAATCTATTGAGCAGATCTGCATTACCATAATCCTTTAAGCAAAGTAGTGCTTTATATCATAAAATTGGACCTCCTTATTCTAAGAGTAATAGTACCATTCTACTACAAGAGAATTCCTCACTTGTATTTCAGCTTCTATATTCCCCGTCCATATATCATTTTACTGGCAACTTTCTCTCCCTACTTTTTCTCTTTTGCAACCTTATTTTCTTTTCTACATCTCTATCAGGTACTACAAAACTTTATTTCCTTCCCTCAGATAGAGTTATTGCTCCATATATCTTTTGGTCTTTCCAAAGGTAGTTATCACCTTCTATTCCAAGGTGCTGCCTCAGATATTTTTAGTCTTTTTACTGCTTATCAAGGCATTTAAAAAGCAATAAAATTATCTGGGTAGGAATATATCATTGACAAAGAAGTTGTAATAATAAACTAATTTCACAAAATATACGTGAAATTGGATTAATGAAAATGTAAATATCAAATGGCTAACTTCTTCAAAAGCAATTCTAACTGCAGAACAGTTGAGGTACAATTGTGAGATGAGGTTTCTAATAATTTAAGAAAAGAGATCTTTCCAAATATAGTTCAAAGATCTAATAAAGTACATGGTTGACTGTTAATAGTTATTAATGTTTATTCACTCACAAAAAGTATTGATTTAGACATAGACTCATGAGATTAGATCATGTTACTTAGAACCTTTAATAAATACATGTTATATGTATTTATGAAATAATCTCATGAATCATATTATACTATACCTATTAGTATTCTCATTATATAGCAATGTTTTCTGTAGAAATGGTATTTTTAGCAGCAATATGCTCTTTGAAGAAAGCAAGCAATCTCTTTCAAAATTTTTTGATTTCTATAGTGATATAAGAAATTTCAACAATGAAAATTCTGGAGAAGAAAGGAGTAAGCATTGTTTGAAAGCTTCATCTGGAATATGATCTCAGCAAAGATGGTGATGGCCAAGTCAAGGTTATTGATTATGAATAAGTGTTTATATTTCACGTAATTATAGTTTCCAATGAGAGTGTTCAGTTATTGGGTAATGTAATATTAGCCTTATCATAATCTCCTATTATTTGCATCTATGGAATTTCATTTTTTCTGTGGATATCTATGCCCTCAATTTACCAATACCATATGAGACAGATATTGTCAGACTTTAAGTTTCCCCTTAAGCAGATCATTTGACAAGGATATGGGTATATAATATTTAACTGGTAGGTGATTCCAGGAAACATAAATGAGGGAATGGTGAATGTGAGAGAAGGAAGGGAGAAATACTAACAATGTGCAATAAAGAAAAAGTTACTTCTTTATTATGTAAGCAAGTAAGGATCAATCACTTGAGATGCTTTGACGTGTCCTGCAAAAATCTTGGAATTGCCCCCGAAGAAGGTTGGAGATGCTGCAGCTTGGACACAGCTGCAAGCTATATCAGAGTTGGCCAATTGTGATAAGGAGTTGGGAGATAGATGTTTGTGCAACAGTGATATTTGCATTAATAGATGATTGCCAAACTTAAAATAAAATATTACACATTTTAGCTGAGGCTAATATATTCCAAAGATACCCAAAGGCATTAAGGGAAGTGTTCATTCTGATCTGTAATCCATGTTACAAACCTCACATATCACAAGCAAAAAGGGAAAAATATGTTTAGGGAGGGAAAAAGGCTGAGACTTTCCCATACCTCTCCAGAGGCCCATTATATGGCACAACTGGAATGCAAAATGTGTATCTCAGGCAAGATGATATTGTCCATGTATTTGATAATCTGGCATAATGGTATATAATTATATTGAAGCATAGCTTAAAAAAATCTTCAAAGATTATCACAAGCTGCAAAATAGTGATTTGACATTCCTCCCCAAAGGGTATATCATTCACTAATGTGCCTGTATTGTGAACTTAGTGTTTCCCTACTGAAATAACACACTGTGTTTTACTCAATAAGGAGCGAAACATTTAAAAAGGCTCATGGCCCCATTAGCTGTGTTGATTGAAAAGAGTATGAGTGTTTATCTTTTTTGTTTTTTTAATTTTAAAATAATGTGTACATATCTTTGCTGATGCAAAATCACCCAAAGTTCCCACTCCTGATATATTGTTATAGTCACTCAAGATTCTTCCTTCCTTTCTACTTTTCTCTTTTTTCTCTTTTACTTTTTTAAAATGTGAGCATGTTGATATTAATCTGACCAATCTGTTAAACTCAGTTAAGAATATTTGTATATGAAATATCTAGAATAGGCTAATTCTTATGGACAGAAAGTCAATTAGAGGTTGCCTTTTAAAGTTGATTTTAATGATATGTTAATATTTTTCAGGATTTTCCCATCTATATATATGAAATCATGGACCATAAATATTGTTTATATATAATAAATTAAAATAGTATTAGGCTGATATTCTAGGATGAGGTTCAGAGTACTCCTTATTTTGTGTAATCTGGAAAAGTTTGTACAAAATATGGCTGATCTCTTCCTTGAAAGTTTGGAAGCACTTGCCTTTGAAATAAACTGGAGGGAAGGAAACTTGAGGAAGTAAAGGCAGGGAAAATACAACCCTCAAACTAAAATTTGTTAATTCAAAATGTTTGTGTTTACATGATGGAGCATGAAATAAAGATATAAGAATAGCATTCAAAATTAAAATGAAGCAAAATATTGTACTCATTTCATTGTCACATCTAGTGGTCTTTATTTGGACAGAATAAGTTATTTGTCTTGCCCATGTATATTTTAACAAATAAGAACGAGCCCTATCTCATCTGATCTCAGAAGCTAAGCAGGGTCAGGCCTGGTTAGCACTTGGATGGGAGATCTTTTTACATTCTTTAACTTATACCATGATACTTCAAGGAACAATATCATGTGCTAGCTTTTGAGGTATTTGAGATGGACTTACTGCTTTTTGAGGTTCATTTCACTTTATTGGATAAGTATATTTGTAGTGGTTACCTGGATAATTTTTGATGGTCTATTAAGAAATACATTTTAATAATTTATACTTGTCTTAAATTATGCTATAAAATTCCTACTAGAGAACTAAACCCATTTTTTACATACATGTCATTGCTTAGTGAACGCTAATGAGGGAATTCCTGCTAAAGTTTCTTTCTCAAAGTAAATTAAATATATATGCAGCATTTAATTGATATTCAACACAGCAAAAAAGAAATGAAGATGAATTCAGATAATTTGCTCATGTCTCTTAAAACACATACCCACAAACAAATTTTTAAATACTTTCTAATTTAGTTAGAATGGCTATAAAGACAAAAGAGGAATTAGGATGATAGCAAGAAGCACAGTGAAAGGAATTAAATATGCAGGCAAATTAAGAAAGTTTCATCAATAAGGAGTCAAGTAAAGGAATCCACTACATAATATATGTTGAAACATATACCACAGAAATTTCAGAAACCTTCTAATTCTACACTTCATTAGCATACCTGTGAAAACAATCATTGAAGATTGAAAGCCTCTAAATAAATTGCAGTTTTTCCCCAAAAGACAGATGAGCTTGGAAAAGCAACTTCATCTTTCCAAACCAAAGAGTAACTAAGAATGAACAGTTTTCAGGCATATCATGTTCAAATTCATCAACATAGTGTTCCTGAAGAATGCTTATTTATAAGATGCATTAAGATATTTTATTATATTAATATTCATTATATATTATAATATATGAAGGATGCATACCATTAAAATGTGACTTTTGATGCAATTTAAATGAAACAAAGTAAATAGAGTTATAACTTAGTTTTTTTTCCTTTAGCAAAGCATTGAGCAACAAATGAGCCCAATGCCATCAGCTCTATGTATTTCCTCTTTAAGTTATATATACATTTGCCATATGACACTAAATATATTGTAAAATTTTGTTCTATTTAGATTAAACCCAAATAATCCTAATATTCTATGCTATTAGGGAACAAAAATTCATCTTGGCTACCACATTCTGTTTTTGGTCATCTAAGCAAAGTAATAGTATATTTGCTTAAATTGCCCTGAAATCCTTGGCAGTCTAATTTCCTGGCATCACTTGGTATTTCTGATTTGTTTGTAGATCAAGAGGTTGGTTTATAAATGAGGGCATATTTTATAGAAATAAGATCCCATGAGAGAAATTCTCTATATTAATATAATGCTTTGTAAACATGATATAATTAAAGTTAAGATGTTTAACCATTTTATCCAATCTGCTCTTTAAAGGGGTAGTTCTGTTTACTAGTATATCCTCACTCTTAAAATGGTTGTGTTTATGTGTAGCTGATTTCACTTTAAGATGAAATATATGCTAGAAAGAAAAAATATTTAGGGCCTGAATTAAAGAAAAACCATAATCTATCTGGAAGACTCAAATAATATCATTTCCTCTAGTCATATGTCAGAAACTAAGTAGCAGATGACAGTGAAAATAATTAATACAAACACTGAGCTTGTGAAGAAGGAAAGCTATGTTTCAGGCTATCACATATTATTCAATGTCTATTAGGAGTAAGGAATTTTCTTTTACATAGCATGTTAATCTACATAGCACCATGAAAACTAAATAATTAAGCATAATCTTATGGATGAGAAAACTGATAACCAGTTGTACTTATACATTGATCAAAGCCACACAATTAATTACTAGCAGAGACAGGATACAAGCCAAAATTTCTCTGACTCCACACTCTAAGCTATTTCCACTCAGCCATACTGCAATCCTATTGTGATCTGCCAACATTCTGGAATTTTAATCTCAAGAAACAACACAAAAAATATCCTTAGCAATTTGAATTCTTTTTTGAAGGTAAAAGATCAGGAAATTAAAGCAAACAAACAAAAAATAAAGTGGCCTCTAGAACTATTAACTAACTTGGAAAATAAGTTTAAAATATGTTTATCTTCCTTTATCAGAAAAAAAAAAATCCCAAATTGGCATATACCCAAAGGACAGTTGACATTTAATAATCTCTCCATTTATAATTTTACCTAATTTTAAAACATGGCCCTTAATTTCTAGTATCCTTAATGTGATTATTATCTTTCATCACAAATATTAAATAAATTTCTAATTTACATCTATTGAAATGAATATATAGACAGCCCTTCCAATTTTCCCTGTTATGTTCCATGGAAGGCATGCTGTTCAACTTTTAACACAAATCTAAGTAGAACAGACAACATCTAATTTAAATATTAAAGTCTATATTCCTGTTGGAGATTCAGGCTTACAGTTTCTAGAATACTGTGTAAGTGATGAAAACCTTTCCCTTTCACCTGTGGAACTGAACTGTTCATTCAGTTAAGGTAAGAATATTATGTGTTTGGTTTATTATACCAGCTTGTCAAGATCTTCTTGTAGTCTCCAGGGGATTCGTCAAAGAAAAGGTACACTGTCTTCTGGGACAAAAAACAAAGAAACAAGATGATGTGGTTTTATTTTTATTTTTTATTTTTTGCTTTTTTCCCCCTATAGCAATCAAGTGAATGTTTTTGGAACAATGAAATACATGATAATAATGGTTATGTGAATGCACATTGGATGAGAAAATTTGGCCTCAGAGAATTTAAGTGCTAACCCATATCAGAGCTAAACATATAAGTTTATGTCTCATATTTTAAGACTATATACATATTGTTAAAACATATGTTCAGGTATTTCCTAAGGTATCATTTTAAATGAGAGGCTTAAGAACTTTCTTCTGTCAACAAATGTCAACATGTAGTGTATTATTCCAGAAAAATTTACTGTTTATTATTGAGTAAATCATAATATTGTTATTTTCAACCAGAAGATAATTGTGGCATATTCCCCTTGAGGCATCTCCTCTTGGTTCCAACAGCTGAGTAAGTGGATATAAACAATCTAAATAAAGCATTTTTACAGTGTAAACTTCATCTACCTTTGTTGTCCCAAAGGTAAGAGGAAATTTCAGATAAATTGCATAATATTTTAGGAGATAGAATGCAAAACATTAAGTTCAAATAAGCTATGAAATCCCTGGTACTAAGTAAATGCTTTAGTTCTTAACAATTGTCTGGGTGAACACATCCATCACATCTTGATGTAGGTATATTTCTAATAGGAATTGGAACCCCATATTTATGAGAAAACACTAAAAAAAAACACGTAAAATTTATGTTTGTAGTGGTCAATAAGAGTGCTCAAAATTAGGTGCCTGCTTTTATCTTCCTACTGAAGAAGACAGCCCTGTTCAAAGTAAGAACAATGGAAGTAGGGACCAAACTTAAATGGTCATGAAAGTTTATCAATAGAGAGGAGAAACTTTCAACACTTAGTGGTTTATATTTTGAAATAATGAGTAAAATAATCAATAATTATTTTTAGTTTATTTTTCTAGCTGTCTAATCTCGATGTCATTGCAGGTTACTAAATGTTTCATAGCCTCTTAATGGTAATCTCTTTGTTTCATAGTCTTTTTCTCCTGTCTTAATGTCTAAAAAACATTCTGGAATAATTTTTGTTTAATTTCATTTTGTGCCAATGGGTTTTTTAGAATTTATATTTATTTTTGTGTCTCTGTATGTAGTTTGAATGGTTCTAAGAATTTGCCCATTTCATATAGGCTATCTATTGTGTTGGTGTACAGATGTAAATAGTATCCTCTTATAATCTTCTTTATTTCTGTGGGGTCTATTGTAATGACCCCTATTTAGCTTCTGATTTTAGTTATTTACTTCCTCTGTGTGTTTTTTTTCTTTGTCTAGCTAAAGGTTTATTGATGTTATTAATCTTTTCAAAGAACCAAATATTGGTTTTCTTTATTCTCTCAAATATTTTTTCTTTCTTTCTTTCTTTTTTTTTTTTTTTTTTTTTTTTTGAGGTACCCAGGCCTGGAGACTGAACCCAAGACCTCCTATGTGGAAAGCCGGCCCTCAACCACTGAGTCACATTGGCTCCCCTGAGTTGTTTTTTTTTCCCTTTGTTTTGCTTGTTGTTTGTTTTTGTTTTTTCAGAAGGAACCCTGACCTACCATGTATGAGGTGGGCACTCATCTGCTTGAGCCACATATGCTCCCTAACTCTGTCTCTATTTTTTTAAACAAATCAATTTTATTGATACATATTAATAAAGAATACAATTCATTCCAAGTGTACAATCAATGGTATTTCATGTAATCATATAGTTGTGCATTCATCACTTCAATCATTATTAGAGCATTTTCATTCTTTCATTAATAATAATAAACAACAAACAAGAAAATTCTTCACCTCTCAATCTTTCTATGCTTTCCCCACTGTACATAGCTGCTGTTTCTGCTATTCGATCCAAAGTGTAATAATCAATGGCTTTTATTTTAATCACAATGTTGTACATTCATTATCTCAAAAACGTTAGAATGATTTCATTATTCCAAAAATAAAGATTCTACATACCTTAGCATTCATTTCTCAGATCTACATAACCACTAATCTCATTTCATCTTTATAAATTAATTTACATTTACATTTCATATAAATTGTTTTTTTTTTAATCTCTGTTTCATTTATCTCCCTTGTAATTTTATTATGTATTTTCTTTTGTTCATTTTAGGTTTAGTTTGCTCTTATTTTTTTGTAAAACCTCCAGTTGTGAGGTTTGGTCTCTGATTTGAGATCCTTCTTTTTATTTTAAGCAACTAGGGCTATAAATTTTCCTCCAACCACTGTGTTTGCTGCATCTTGTAAGATTTGGTATCTTGTGTTTACACTTTCATTTGTCTCTACACATTTTCTTATTTTTTTGTGATTTCTTCTTGGACTCATGTGTTGGTTAGCAATACATTGTTGAATTTTCACATACTTGTGAACATTCCAGTCCTCCCACTGATATTTATTTCTAGCTTTATTCCATTGTGGTTGGAGAGAATATAGGATATTATTTCACTATTTTTAAATTACTTGCGTCTTGGTTTGTGACCTAATATATAATCTCATGGAGAATGGCCCATGTGCATTAGAGAACAATTTGTATTTTGTTGCTGCTTGACTTAATTTTCTCTAGGAGTGTGTTGAAACTAATTAGTTTATAATATCATTCAATTACTGTATTTTCTTATTGATATTCTTTCTAGATTTTCTATACATTATTTAATGTGGTGTATTGAATTCTCATACTTTTAATGTAGAACCTTTTATTTCTCCCTCAAATATGTCAATATTGGATCCATGTATTTTGGGGCTCTGCCATTAAGTTCATATATATTATTAAGAGTTATGTCATCTTGTGTAATTGACCACATTGTCAGAATATAGTAACATTCTTTATCCCTCATAACAGTTGTGGAATTGAAGTCCATTTTATCTATTTGTTCCATCCTCTCACTTTCAGCTTTTGTATTTAATATGAGTCTCATGTAAACATCATAGAGTTGGCTCTGGTTTTTTTAATCCGTTGTACCAATCTCTGCCTTTTGAGAAGTAAGTTTAATCCATTTATGTTTAAAATAACTAGGGATAATAAAAGACTTTCTTTGCCATTTCATTATAAGGTCTTTTACCTTTTTTGTTCCTCATTTCTTACATTAAAGCCTGCTTTCATATGTATTTAAATTTTTGTAGAGAATCACTTTGAGTCCCTTCTCATTTTATCTGTATATATTTTTTAACTATTTACTTTTTGGTTACACAGGGACTTAATTTTACATCCTAAATCTTTAACATTATTCTTTGGTTTGTTATCAACTTAATTTCAAAACTATATACATAAACTATTCATACAGTAATCCATTTCAACTTTTTTCTACTTTTACAAAATACATTTATGTATTTTTTGTGCCACAAACCATGGATATAACATTAGTTTTTTTTAATTTGTCTTTTAGTATCTGTAGGCTCTAAAAAGTGGAAGTATATAACAAAAAATTCAATACAATATTACTGACATTTATAAGTACAGTTGTGTTTACATTTATCAGAAGTCTCTATTTCTTTATACGACTTTCATCCTCTGTCTAATATCCTTTCTGTTCAGTCAAAAGATCTCTTTTCATTTTGCTTGCAAAGCAGGTCTAGTGGTGAGTAAAACTCTCAGGATTGTTTATCTTGGAATGTCTTAATATCTTCATCATTTAGACAATTTAGTCTCACTGGATATAAAATTGTTGGTTAGCATTTTTTCTTTCATCTCTTTAAATGTTTTGTCCTGCTGCCTTCTTGCCTCCAAAACTCTGAAGAGAAAATGAGACTTAAGCTTCAGGGACTCCTGTGTACATAACACTTTGCTTTTCTCTTGCATCTTTCAGAACACTCTTATTGTATTTAGCATTCAATATTTTGACTTCTTTGTGTTTGGGCATTTTTCTCTTTGAGTTTATCCTCTTTGGGGTTCATCAGGATTTTTGACTGTGTATATTCCTGTCTGCTCTTAAGTTTTTCTGCTATTATTTGCTTGAATATTCCTTCTGCCCATTTCTTTTTTCCTTCTATGTTTCCAATAATACATGTATTAGTATGCTCAATGGTTTCTCACAGGTTTTAGGTTCTGTTTGATTTTTTAAATTATTTTTCCTTTCTGTAACTCAGCCTGAATACTTTTTGCTTTTTTTTTTTTTTAATTCATAGATTTTTCCTTTTGTCAGCTCCAATCTGCTGTTGAAATTCTCCAAAGAATTTTAAATTTCAGTTATTTTGATCTTGAAATTCAGAATTTCCATTTGGTTCAATTTTTAAATTTCTCTCTTATTGAGATCATCACATTATACACTCATTGTTCTTTGTTATACCCTTTATATTTTTTTCTTTGTGTGTTTATCTCCTTGAATGTATTGAGGATCATTTTTTTAAAAGTTTTTTTCCAAATATGTCCAAAGCTTTGCCTTCTTCATAGATGATTTCTAAATTTTTATCCTGTTCCTTTTGATGAGACATCATTTCCTGGTCCTTTGTCTTTGAACTTTTTTTCTAAATACTGAAATTTAGAAAAATATTTTAAAGTGTTAATTTTGAAATTTATGCTCTGCATTGTCTGTAGCTTTATTTTTATCCAGGTTTTGATATGATAGATTTTCTTGAGTGTTAACATAAATGACCAAAATTATATATAAAACATTTTTCACATTCTTCCCAATTTGGCTCTGTGTTGGTTGTGTGCTCCTTCAGAATTTAATCCTCCTATGAAAAATATTAATCTGAGGAAAATGCGAAGTGCAGATTCCTTTCTTTTCTCAGCCTGAGTCTTGCCACAGGGTTGTGCTTGCCCATGCTTTGCGAAATCTATCATTTATAGGAATTTTAATTCCCTTCCTACTCACAATGAAATAGACTTTCTCTACCTCCTAGTTGCTTTATTACATGATGTAAAGCAGGTAGTCCTTTACCCCATACCATTTCACTTAATTGTTTCTTATACTGCTTTAACTGTCCTCAAGCTGATTCTCACTCCAGTGCGAGTTCTGGGAAAGCAAGTCTCAGAAGGATTTCCTTGTTTGTTGTTTTAGGTTCCACACCCATTAATGGACAGAAGCATACAAGCACCTTTATTAGGCAGATAAGGGTTACTCTGCTTCTGCACAAACAGAGCCAAGAACCCACCATGGTAGCGCAGATTGGCTCATGCCAAGGACTGAGTGGAAGAGGGTACAGCATGTGTGCCATGGGTTTCTCCTACTGCTTTAAAATCTATATTTTCCTGATTTGACTCTTATCCAAATGCTACAATACTTTACTCTTTTTCAGAGTTTTGAGGAAGATGACTCTGCCATTTTTGCTACTTTTTCACAGATTCTGTGGGAAAATAGCAGAATGGAATATTTTGTGCTGCTATCTTAGTTTGACCAAAAGAGTCCCACCGAGTTTTTAGAGGGAATAGAAAAACATGGGCTGTTAAGAACTTATATTTCCAAAAGTAATCTAATGAGCAATTATTTAGTCATTAAAGGACAACATAATGCTAAGTATTTAAGATATAAATTTGAATAAAACATAAACTGCCGTACTAATTTTAATTCAACCATAATTTATCTTTCAAATAAATATCTTGATTCATTTTGTTCAGCAAAACTCCAGAAAACCTAAGGTACTGATAAAATTTTAGAGATTAGCTCATAAAATGTTGCTTTCATATTTTCTCTGTCAATATTTATTCCAGTCTTTTTATATAAATATTGATATATCCATTCTATATGTGAGGGGAATACAGTGAATCATTTTATTCAATTCCTGAAAGAGCTAAAATTCTGCTGTTCTATTTCAATGCTGTGTTCACTGATATACTATCTCATCAAAGGAAATTTCTTTTAGCTGTTCACTTTGTGTTTTAGTGTGATTTAATATGAAAAGAGATATCAGAATCCAGTTTAAGTTTCTTTCCTTTTTTTAGGAAGCTGGGGCTGAGCTTTGAACCCAGGACCTCCTGAGTTGTTCTTTTTATTTGTTTGCTTTTCTTTTCATTTGTTTTTGCTTGTTTGTTTTCTTTTTTCTGGAGGCACTGCTAACCTAAACCTCGACCTGCCCTGTGGGAGGTGGGCACTCAACCATTTGAGCCAAATCCACTCCCCATAATTCAGTTTTAAATTAAGAAGTTGACCTGAGGTTTTTGGAAATGACATGAGTTCAACCAATAATTAAACCCCTTCATCACCCTTACATTTTGCACACAGTTGCATCAACATATGAGCCACTACCTTGTCACAGCCTTGTGAGTCACTGCCAGGAAATAATGCATTGCCAAGAAATAAATATGAAGCTATGGATCATTAAACCTTGAGTTTCAATATTGTTCACATTTTTTTCATAGTAATATGATTTACAATTTAATGAGTATCTTCAAATTTGTTCCATTAAATGTTAACATGAAAAGTGTCACTGAAGTCATTGTAATTGTACTGAAAGGCTTCATAGATAATCTTGTACTGCAGATCAATTTATTTTTCCTGTTTCTAGCTATATACTACTTTACAATGATGGAAAATTTAGCCCTGGTTGTATTGGATATTGAGGTTTCTGCATCAATAACATCGTGTACTATTTTCTGAGTGTATTATATTTGTGGATTCCTGCTCATCCTTAGTTATTTCAAATATATTGGTAGATTTTATGTCAGAAAATAGTCATAATAAATTATTTTACCTTAATACATTCCTTCTCCAGCCCTCTTCCTTTTCATTAGGTAAATAGGAGCTTTTTATTCTATATCATTTTCTATCTGTCTGAAGCACTTCTTGCAAAGCAGCTCTATGTGTGATAAAGTCAAACCATTTTTGTCTTAGAAAATATGTCTTAGAAAATATTTTCACTTTTGAAAATGAACTTTGCTGAACAAAAAATTTTTGTTTGGTCTTTTTCTTTTTTCCTTTCAACACATTATTTTATTTCACTTTCTTCTTGCTTGGTTTCTGAGGAGAAGTCTGATACAATATTAAACTTGTTCTTCTATTGTGACATTTTTAATATTTGGTTTGTTTCAAGATTTCATCTCTGTCTGTCATTTATACAGTTTGAATATGTTATGCCTAGATATTTTATTTGTTTGTTTGATAAGGTTTTTTGTCCTCTGAGCTTCTTGGATCTGTTGTTTGGTGTCTGTCAATAATTTTTCAATATTCTTTACCATTAATTTATCAATTTCAAGAATTTACTTGTACTTCAGTTTGTCATATTTGCATTTTTGGGGGGTATTTAGGCAACCATGTACCAATTGGTATTCAAAAATATTGTTAGTTTAATGTGAAATTATAAGTCTAAGATTATTTTTCAAAATATTTCTTAGGTATTATATTTTAACTATGGCATAATAATTTACAGGTATATTTGTTCTCAAATGATATATTTTCTGAAGTGTTGATATAGGGAAATAAGTATAAATAGAAATATACTTTGCATTTTTGACTAAAATAAATGCATCAACTGATGAGGAAATTATGATATGTCATATATCAAAATAAAACCTATAAAGAGTATCAATCTTCAGAATTGGGAGTGAACGAATGTAGTTCATGCTACGAGATCTGTGCAGGTATGTATACATACTTTTACATTTTACTTTTCTTCTCTTATCTACTTTACAGGGATCTGACTCCTGCAAACTTCACTTTACAAAATAAAAGTTTATATTATAGAATGTTAAGAGGTAACTTATGAAATGTAATAATGAATTATTGTAGGGATATATTGAGGCTACTATCTATATATGCACTCACATTTTATTTATATTTCATAAGTTTTTTCATTCCAATCATAGAATCTGATTAAGGATGATATCCTTAAATAATTTTCATCATTACCGTGGAGGCTTATTGCAATGATTATATTTCATTTATTTCTATTTTTCTCACAAATTTTTATTCATCCATTATAATATATTACTCAATTTCTAATATTATATGAAACATTATGGCTTTCACAACTTATTAATATTTATTATGTTTCTAATTTGCATATGTTATTTCATTTTGTATTTACATTGAACACATATTCTTCTATGGAGAATTTCAATTAGCTTGCACACCTATTTATTTAAAAAGTATTATCTATTTGTTCTTTTAAATTATTATTATTTTCTGTAGAGACAAAAACTTGCTTTAGTATACTTGCCCATCATTGGAAGTAATAATTTATTTGCATAAAGTATGCTTAAATGTCCATATCAACTATTCTCTGTATATTCTTCATATTTGGCACTGGTATATCCCACATTCTCATTTATAGCATTGCTTTCTGCCTCTTACTTATAGCCCCCCTGTAATATCTAAATTTCCAGAATGAACCATGCATTTCTTTGCCTCTTTTTCATTCTTTATCTCTACCTATATTTCCTAATGCTCTTAATCTTTTCCATACAATGTGATCAACCAACTGTGATTTAAATTTGCCAGGTATCATGTCCCTTTGTATACTTTGATAAAATAAATAAATTCCAAGTATGTTTGGTATATCAAGTGTCAAAATAATAACAGTACATTTTACTCAGTATATTAAGTCTTATGTCTCTGGCAATGTTCCTGTTAATAATTTGAATTACTTGAGTTAATGTTCTATTTAGCTATATCTAAGATACTTTTAATTTCAACTTACCAAAACAAGCATAACTAATTTTATGTAAAGAAGTGTTTCAGGAATTTTTGAAAAACCAAAATATTCATGGGAATGAATTGGCCTTTGGTACCATGTAGATACAAATTCATTCTTAAATCCATACACAAAATTGGAAGTCAAGAATTTTGTGGGTAATTGGAGAATGTAGTGTAGAATAAGTTAGGAGTTTTATCCTTCAAAATATAGAAGGGAGTGAGAGGGCAGTAGAGCAACTGTCTTAAAATAGATAACAATAAATAAAATGAGGTCACAAAAAAGAAAAATTAGATTTCAAAGAGCAAACTAAAAACATTAATATAATGAAATTTCAAAAAGTGGAACATTTTTAATTTTATATTTATTTTGCACAATAAATTTATCAAAATACATAAATATTTTCAATGTGAGCTAAAATTAAAAATTCAATATTTTATATTGTTCACAATTTTTAATAAAAAAAGGGAAAATATCAACAATAAAAGACACAAAATAAATAATTTCACTGAACATTGCTTTTAAAATTCCATTTACCTGATCTCCACTTCTTCCAGGTATTTGTATGACACACTATTTCACTTTTTTCAGGTTGCTCAAATATGACTTGCCCCTGAAAAATCCTTCTTTTGAGATAACAAACCCAATTGTCACCATGCAACCCCTCCACCTAGTTTTTATCCACAGCACTTATCATCATTATACACATGCACTAGGTTTGTTTATTCCCCCTCACTCCACACCACAGAATGCCATTGTTGTTAAATAGACCTCCTTGCTTTTCTCAAGCTGCATGGTTCACCCTCTGCTCACAGCCTTTGCCCTGGTGTTCTTCTGTCTATAATGTTCTCCCCATGTCCCTGGGTATCTAAATCTTCCCCCTTCAAGTCTTTGATAAAATGCCAAATATTTACTGCCCTGTACACACTTGTTCAAATTGTTTCCTCATACCCTCCTCCCAAATCTCTCATCCCCTATTTTTTCTTACATTTTCAATTTTTTAAATACTCTTCACATTCTAACATGGCATATCATTTGCTTCTGTATATTTTTATTTATCTCCTAGGTTGACTCTGAGCCTGAAAAGGACAAAGTTCTTTTATTTTTATTTTTTGCTATACTGTGTAGACAGTGCCTGGTACAGTGTAGATAGTTAACAAAATTTTTACTAAATAAGCAAATAAAATGAAATTACATAATTAAAATAACACTTTTAGAATCTAGTTCAGGGGTTCTTAACCTTTTTTTGCTTCATGGATCCCTTTGCCAGTCATATGAAAAATCACGGACCTCTTCTCAGAATGTAGCAGCAGATAGTTTTATGACACTCAATATTGGCATGACTTTAAATTAAATTTTAGGATTATTCAAAGTTACATTTTAGAACTTTCACATAATTTCAATACCTGATGGCCTAACATCTGTTCAAACAGTCATTTGCAGAACACATTTAGAAATTTGTGATTTCTCACAGTGTCATAAAACTATTTCTTCCATCCTTACTAACATTTTTGCACACATTGTCTACTGCACTCAGAACAAACTACATCAAAATAAAAATCATCCTGAGTCCACATTATACTGTGCATTTTTTAATAAATATATCACAAACACTCCAAAACCCTCCCCACAAGAATTTTTTTTAAATTTTCCATTCAAGCTTGCAGAACCCATGAACTATATTCATGGGCTCCTTGGGTATCCGTGGACCCCTGGTTAAAAACCCCAGTCTCATTAATCTAGTTAAACATATCTCAAAATTTAATAATTATGAATAAATACGTGATAAATTGTGATAATAAAATCTTTGGAAACTTTCTTGATTGCAAGAAACAATTTCAATAAAGTTTCAAATTTTAAGTTAAATTTCAATAGTTTCAATAAAGTTTCAAATTTTAAGTTAAAAGGGTCACATAATTTGATAAATGAAATACATTTAAAAATTAATATACAAAATATAAAGAGTGAAATCCTTCCAATTTGAAAATTCAAAATAAATACAAATAAAAACACAAACTTTACTTATTCTTGGTGAAAAAGGAAGTAAAATATTTAACTTTAGAATATTGATAGGATGTATGTCAATGTGAATAATGCATATTATTGTATCTAATTTAAAGTAGTACCCACATGAAAGATGAAGTATTAAACTTCCTATATTATAAATAGATAGCAAAAATATATAATCAAGTTTTTCTAGGTATTAGAGAAAAGCCAATTAATTTAACCTGGAAAAGCAGGAGAAATAAAATGATGAAATTAAAACAATTAATGAATTAAATGCAAATAAAATTGAAAAATATTTAACCAAAGGGATGGAAAGATAAATAATTATCCTTTATTATACCAAAAAAAAGCAGGAATAATTCAGGTGAGGAAAAAAGAGAAAGATAATTAACATAGGGAAAAATAATACTGATAGGTTTAAGTTATACCCTCATTTGAAGCAGAGAGCTTTCAAAACTTTGTTCATATTTTGGCTACTGCCATGATATTGTAAGCAGTACCAGAATCCCTCTGCCATCTTGTACAAATCTACAGTGGAACAAAATACAGACCAAAACTGTTTTTCAGGCTTTGTACAAGAGGCATAACAGGTCAGTTATCTATAAGATAATGGAAAGTTATAAGAAGTGTCTCATATTTACCTTGCATTTCATTACTTCTTGCAGACCAGGGAGATACAGGTCCCCAGCAGAGTAGAAATGTTTTGCAGAGCCAAAGAGGCAGATATTGGAGTTACCTCTAGTTGAAGAACTTGGAATATTAATGATAGGGTATTGAAAGGATGTACTGGGATTCTCTATAGGGCTTAGCAGAATGCTAAGCTGTATATGTACTGATGGAAAATCAATTGGCCTAGGAAGGGAGGCTACTAGAGATTTGAGAGCAGTATGTAAATAACAGAGTTCAGAAAAAGCTGTGGGAACTTGGATTTCTGTCCCAGCCAGTATAAAGAATATTTTTGATCAACTTAGGCATGAAATTAAAAGAAAAAAAGAAAAAAAAGAAGGAGAGGCCACACATTCATAGTGTCAATGCCCTATAGTATATACTATTCACTAAGACCGAGGATAAAACAAAATGGATCTTCCTTAACAAAAAATAATAAACCCTGAAAGGTTCAAAATGCCATGCCAGTAATTTATTCCCAGCTGGAACAAAGCTCAATATGTTTGAAAGACAAAATAATCCAGACACCATACAAAGTATTATTCACAAAATACAGTGTATAATAATAATTTTTAAAAATATCAAACCTAAGAGAAAGCAAGAAAATTGTGAACCATAATAGGTTTTTTTAGATGTTAAAAGAAACAGATATCAAGATGAACCCAAAGTTTGAGTTAGAATCTAAAGACTTGAAAATAGCTTTATGCATATATTTAATGACTTCAGGAAAGGGATGATCCTAATAAGGAAAGATATGAGAAAACACAGCAAAAACAACAACAAGAACAACAAAATAAAAACAATGCAGACTAAAATAAAAAGGAACTAAGTAGAAATTCTAGAGAAATAGTAAAATATATGATATGGAAATTTTGCAACAAAGAGTCAGCAGCAGATTGGAGGCTATCCATGAGAGCATCAGTAAACCTGAAACCAGATCAACAATGTTTTCAAACCAAGGCACTAAAAGAAAAAATAGCAACAACAAAACTGCTTAAATATACAAGAACAAAGTTTAAGTGGGTCCACATAATAAATAAAAAGTGGCTAAAATCATAAAAATTTGGATAAAAATATCAACTTACAGATCTAAGAAATTCTGAATATCCAAAAGAAGATAAATCCAATAGATACCCACAGGCAGTCCTCACTCTCACCCAGAAGGGTATCCTAATCTAGGTACAGATAATGAAACAGAAAGAAACACTTGAAAGCTACCAGAGGGATTAGGGAGAACACATAACATTGTGGGATGGGGCAGGGAGGGGGAACATTTGGAGGAGTGAGAAGTGAGGAACATGTCAATTTTGGCTGCTTTCTTGTAAGAAGCAATAATACAAATCTAAAAAGTGAGAAAGGGCCAAAAAGAAAAATAATTCTACTGTTAGTGAAAATATTTGTGAAATTAATGTGTGATTTAGACACATTTAAGATAAATGAAAGCTCAGAAACTTTGTCCAAAAATCCTCCAGTTAGAGGAAAGCTTACCGAATTTCTCCAGTTTGAAGTAAATGATATCACAGGAAAAATTTAATCTACAAAAATATGTGAAGAGTGAAAGATATGGGAATTAAGTAAAATTTATTTAAAAGATAACTAGGTACAACAAGAAATAGCATTGTATTTTCAAGAATATCACCTATTTATATAGATTAAATGAGAATTTGTCCATCAAATTAATTATAAAATATTTACTCATCTCAGCACTGATTTTTAGGTTCTTCTTTCATATTTCTTTTAATATAATAAAAGCAAATATCCTAAAATATTAAACCATTGCACAAAAATTGTTGTGGCTGAATACAGCAATATATCTGCCATGTAGATGAATTGGGTGACACTATCAAGCATGAATGGAGAAACTTCTCAACGTTTTCATTGTGATCTCTAAAAAATGCCCCTTCATCAATTGGTACAATCTCAGAAAGAAGTTAGTTGTGTAGAAGCAGCCAAGTAAAAAACATGAAATTGTGGGTTTTACAAAAGTCAAATAAATAACATATACCATGTTGTATTATTACTACTTAATAATAAAATAAGGATGTTAATGAAGACAAAGTGTGATAAAATTATGTAAGCACAAATATCAGTAAGAGTTTTATGTACAAAGTGAAATAATTGGAAGAAAATACATATAAAGGTTAACAAAATTTAAGAACGACTTTCATTTTTTACTTCGAGTTTTGTATATTTTAATTTTTATATAAGGAACAAAGTTTTCTCTTATGATTGTGTCACACCACATTTAAATACAAAAATGTTTCAATGCAAAAATTGTGCTATTACATTCCTGATGGCAAAATTACTGGCCTTACATTCACAGATTAATTATTTCTCTAGAAATACTTTCTCTTTTACCCTGTCATCAATTAGAGCATCACAAATGAATATCACCACCACCACCCCCAAAAAGTGAGAATGAACTCACTGGTGCACACTTAACATGGACAAAATAGCCATGGGAACAGGCCAAGCAATATTCCTTGGAAAGTGGCACCATGGATGGCCCTATGGTGCATTATCAATAATCCTCAAAATAAGAAGTGATATGGCATTATCAGGGTGAAAGGCAAGGGATACTGTGCTCTGTTTGTGTTCAAAGTAGCTCCTGGGTATACACTTGAGACTTAATTTCAAGATGAACTTTCTATTTGAATAGGAACTGAATAAAATATGAATGGATATACAAAAAGTAAGCATAACTTATCTCAAAGGACACAAATATTGAATCACATTAATTACAATCCCTTATGTGGTTTACATATTTTATTTGTGAGAAAAACTTGAGATTGATAAATTTCTAGACCTTTAGCTCATGGTAAATATTATTCTCAAAGTTAGAACATTTTATCTAAAAAAATGGTGATATTATTAGAAGGACAAATATGTATGCATATATATGTATATATATATATATATATACACACAATTTTGGCCACACCTATGTAATGCTGGATTATGGAAATGCAAATATGGAATTATAGAATGATAGAATCAGAATCATTAACAAAGTACATATACTGAAAATATAATTTTAGAAGAAATATGATTTTAAATAATCACTTAAAACATACCTTTAAAAATTAATAATGATGTGTCATCTGCAGTATTATACCACATTAAAGAAGCTTAAGGATTTCATTGCTTATCTGCTGCTTATATTGAATGATATTCATAAACAAAGCACAATACATGACACAAAAATGTATATCACTGCTTTTTATTTATCAAGCACTTATTTCTATTATTTCTCATTAATTATAAGTCAGAATGTAGTGTTATTAGCATGATCTCTGGACTCAACATTCTTGATAGAATCACATGTCCAACACAAGTGTGAATCTGGATAAGATATTTAACTTTCTGTTTTCTTTTTGTCATCTAAAAATTGTGTGCAATACTAATACCTATGATATAATATTTTCATCTGCAAAATGTGTAAATAAAAGGAAGTATTTATAACATTGTCAAGTTCATTCTAATTATGCAACATATATAACCTTCTATTATATAATATCTAAATGATGACTTACCAAATATTTATTTACTAGTTAATATAAGATCTTTCCAGTCATATATATCATTCTACTCTTTATTATTAATTTCAAGAGTCATTACATTAATTTTTTTAAATGCCAGATCATTCGTATAATTAAAAACATTCTTGAAGTCATTTATTCTAAGTATCACCTGTGGGTTCTCAATGGTGTACAGCACTTGAACACTATGGGAATTAAGAATTTGGCAAGTGTGGCTGACTTCATCCTTATGGGATTGACAGAATCTGAAGCCATCAGGCAGGCCTCTTTATGCTGTTCCTCTTAATATACCTGATTACTCTGCTGGGGAATGCAGTGATGATACTGATAATTCACCTGGATCTTCAACTTCACATCCCCATGTACTTTTTCCTCAGTCACCTGTCATTCCTTGACCTCAGTTACTCAACTGTCATCACACCTAAAACCTTAGAGAATTTATTGACTTCCACCAAGTATATTTCATTCAAAGGCTGCTTTACCCAGATGTAACTTTTTTGTCTTCTTATGTGTCACTGAATTTTTCCTTCTCTCTTCAATTGCCTACAGCCTATGTGTAGCTATCTGCAATCCTCTTCACTACTCAGTTGTTATGTCAATGAAACTCTTCTGTACATTCATCACTAGCTCCAACATGATGGGCTTTACTGACTCCTTTGTCAATGTTCTTTGCATGAACATTTTGCATTTCTGCAACTCCAATGTAATCTATCACTTTTTCTGTGACTTAACCCAAATTTTAGCCCTGTCCTGCACTGATGCTCATGACACTGAAATTATGATAATCATTCTCTCTCTGGAATAAATGTAATTGTGTCTCTTACCACAACCTCCATGTCCTATGGGTCCATTCTTTCTACTATCCTGAAAATTAATTCCACTTCAGGAAAGTGCAAAGCCTTCTCTATTTCTGCCTCCCACCTACTGGGAGTCACCATATTTTTGAGCACTATGACTTTTATTTATTTAAAACCAAAGAAGTCCTACTCTTTGGGAAAAAATCAACTGGCCTCTTTGTTTTATACTATGGTGATCCTCATGCTGAATCCACTCATTTATAGTCTTAGGAACAAAAAGATAAAACATGCTATCATTAGAGTCATGCAGAAGAGAGAGGGTTCCAGGCAAATTAAATGACAATAAGAGTGAACATTTAAGCTCATCTTTCCTTTTTTTCTTATTGAGTATTTTCTTGGTCTCTCTCTAAATAGGAGAATATCCTTTAATTAGTTTGCATTTTTATTGAACAATCATCTGCTTGACCATACATGATCTGGAAATTACTAATAATATGTTTTAGAAACATACATAGCAATTGGAAGCCATGAAACACGGGTTAGCATTGTGGTTTAAATATTTTTGTGTTTTTTAAGGCAATTAATGAGAAAAAAAAATGTGATTTTATCTTTCAAATTGTATCATAGAATACCCCATGTCTGCTCCAATTTCAGCTAATTTTATTATGGAGAGTACTTTCAGAAGTCATTTTTATTATGTAGAGAAGAAATTTTGAGTGTTGCCTTGGACTGGAAAATCCATGGTTTAATTTCTACATCTGGGAGTTTTTAGCTGTATATTCCTTAGTAAGTCACTGAAACTTTAAAATTGATTTCCTCAAATGTATAAGAAGAATAAAACTAATTAATCCGTAATGTTGTTATAAATATTACAACAGATGATGAATTGAAAGTTTTAATCCAGTGCTAATAAATTAAGGCCACATCATCAGAGTACTTACAGACTTTCAAAATTTTGAATATCCAATGCCTTTTGTTATGAAAATATTCACTGGTGCACTATATATACTTCCAGTTAAACTTATCACTAAACAAATAATTAAAATCAGTACTTCAATATTTGGCATTACAGCAAATAAAATATTATGATAGAATTTATAGAAAAAAATATGTGATGACAGAAAATTTGGAAAATATTTTAAATTATTAAAGAAAATAACCATTTTCTAAATGTTTTGATAGTTGTTTCATAGTCCTTTAGGCTAAGTTTATTATTTGTACACATTTATTACATATGTATAAAACATTTTTGTCATTTTCTATCTCTTTTTTTTAAAGATTTTGAAATCCACTCATCCCTAAAATATTTGTTAATTCCTCTGTCATTTAATATTGAAAAATGAATGCTTTCTTTGTACATAAGCAAAATCAAGAATGATATCTTGCAATAATTTAAGATCTGCCATTTTATGAACTCATCAGATTAAATATCTCTATACTATAATATTTCTATTTCTATTCTGTATTTACCTGCTAACCATTTGAAAACCCTAACTTGATGTGTCAACAAGCTTCAGTAAATATTATTTCTTTGTTTAACTCAGTATGATTAAAAATGAATCATTTCCTTTCTCTTGATTTCTATACTTTTTTATATAAAAGAATTAAATTCTTGAATTGAATTTTTGTCTCATTTTTTCTAAAAATTTTAATAGAAAAAATTTGGAAAGCTAAGAAATGAGAATGAATCCAAATTTTATGACAAATTTTATTCAAGCTGATTGTTCAAATTTCCCTTAAAAAATTTCTCTAAATTATCTGGAAATGCATTTTTAATAACTACTATTAAATGTATATTTAAAATATGTTTTCTGCATTTTCCAGTTTATTTGATTATTTTTTATTTAAATGTTTATAATGTTTATTAAATATGTTAAAGCATTCACATGATTTGTATTCTATTAAATTATATTAATGTTTTCTTTGTAGAATTATATTTGTTCATTTTCCTACATAATTAATGTTTAAACAATTTCAACATCTGCTTTTAGGAATAAAGTTTTTAACCACTTTAGCATTTTATCACAGTTCATTAATTTATTGAAATTATTAAAATGTGCATTTTCCCTCTCAATCTAGAATTTATATGAAAATTGTAACTTATAACATAAAATATTCATATAAATTACTGTATTATGACTATTTTTGCTCTGATGTCTATTTCGTCTAGAAACTATATTTATTGCAATAGCTCTTTTTAATTTTCAATGAGATATCTTTGTTAAGAATTTTAAAAAATATACTTTATTACTAATATCTTATACATGCATAGTGTCTTTTCTTATATATAAAGCCTCTTCACATTTTCTGGTCATTTTAATGTACTGTGGTGGCCTTCCTTTTATTTACATACATTTCTATGATTTAGAAAAATTCATTGTGTGTGTTACCCATAATGGTCAACAGATATTCTAATTTTTCAGACAGTAATAACTTCAGATAATGCATGATTTTATTAAATTTTGACAAACCATCCTCTCATAATATATTCTAGAAAGCATTTATGATGTTATTGATTAAATATAATATAAACTTTGGGCAATTTGAAAACACTAGATTATTTGCATTGTCCCTCTTTCATCACTATTTATACCATTGTATATCATATTTTATGTAAGATTTGGTCTGAGGAGTTTTTAAACAAAATTCTTGTTTATGTTGGTATGGTATATGTACTGTAAAAGTTGAGCTCTTTAAAGAATGATAAAGAAAACAAGATTGGAGTAGGGCATAAGAAATTATCAAAAGTTTTGTTTTCCAATAATTGATGTTATACAATACTGTTATAAAATAGGTTATATTTATGAGCAACCATGGACAATATTCCAAGAGCTTTAGATCCATAATTAACATAAGTTATGTTCATAAGAGATCTCTGAAGTAGGTGCTGTATTATCTGAAATTTCATTTAAAGTAATGAAAAGCCATACTCTTACTTGTTCAGGAAGGGTTCATCCTGATATTTTCTCTATGTCACACACCCCACATCGAGTCCATCAGCTTATCATATTGATTCTCTGTACAGAATATATTTGAAGTGTGACCTTTACTCATTTTTTTCCTCCTAATACAGTGCTTTATCACCCTGTATAAAATTGCATCTGCCCCCATTCCACATCCATGCTACATTTGTTTTCCATAGCAGTTACCTTATCTAACATTCTATCTTTTTCTATATATTTTGTTTATGTCTTTTTTTCCTCTCTGTTTTCCTCCACAATGAAAACTCTATGACTACAAGATTTTTGTCAATATTTTTCAATGCTATATCCCCAGCACGGAGAAGACTGATTCAATATACGTATTTGAATGGCTGAATTTTACAGATGAGGAAACTGGGGAAAAGAGAGATTACAAAACGTTTTCATTGTCACTCAACAGCTTAAAGGACAAACTTACATCTGAACTCAGACAATGACTTTAGATTCACATTCTTCATAACCACTCTATATTTTTCTATAAAATTTTAATACTGTCATTCAAATTGAAAAAATAATTAATTGCTTTATTATATATACATCTAAAAATTAACAAAAAGAACAAGGTTCACTGAGAAGTGTGTATTGCTGTCCAGCTTTCTATACATATACTGAAAGAAGACAGTGTGACTTTGGGAATACCAGCTAAATTTTTCCAAACATACATGTAGAATCATATTTACAATAAGAAAGAACTCTATAAGGGAAAGAAAGATTTATCAGGTGACTTGATTGGACTGTGGAGAGAACCAAAGAACCTTTTTTCAGTCAGGTACAGGGTGTCCTACTGTAAAAAATGAATGTAGAAACAGATTGGCTCAACCAAGGGGAAGTATTGTCCATGATGCAGAAATGCAGACTTTTGCTGGCTAAGGTTTATGGGTGGCCCTTTTCCATGAAGTAACCCTGGAACAAAGATTTCTTCTATGTTGCTCTACTTTTTTTCCCAAGGTGTTGTCCTCTTATGTATGTATTAAAAGGATTCATATAGAACTCCTTCCACATTCAAGTTTGAGGGAAATATGAAATTTTCACATCTGGAAAATAATTCCTTTGTGGTATTTTTCTTTCATGTAGAATGCTTTTAAGGAAAAATTCAACTTCTTGAATAGATATAGGGTGGTCGATTTATCCATTTTTCTGGTATAAGCATCCTTAAGGAATTGTACATTTCATCTAAATTTTTAAACTTGACAACAAAAGATGTTTATAGCATTTTATTTATATCCTTTTAATAATTATATGTAACTTACACTGTTATACCTTTTTCATTCCTTATATTGACATTCTGTTTTTCTCTTAGCATAGTTGTTGCTATAAGCAGATTACTAGAGTTTGTGTAGAGGATCCACTTCATCTTTCCCAATCTTTGTGTTTTTTGCCATAAATTTAACTTTTATATGTGACTAAATCCCCACAATGCATCACCACACTTTTCCTTTAGACACTTATTACTAAAGCAATTACATTTTTTAAAATCCAATATTTTATGTATTTACCTTCAGTTTAATATATTTATGTTTTTATTTCTTTGAGTAGACCCAAGTTTTCTTTGTTATATTCTTACTGCCTGAAAAAATTTTGAAGAACATGCTTACTGGCTATAAATTATTTCTGAGACAATGACAACACAATTCTGTGATGGATCCAAGAGCCACTGAATGTACACTTTGGATGGATTGTACAAGGTGTGGGAATGTATAACAGTGAACACTGTGGTGAATAAGGGACTGTGGTTAATGGTTCAAATATGAGAATGTTCTCTCAGGAACTATAACAAATATACAATACCATTACATGGTGTTAATAATAGGGATGTTTGTGGGAAAATACACAAAATATAAGCTATAGACTGTAGATAGCAGTAATATTATGATGATGATCATTCATCTTTTGTAAAAAATGTGTCATGGCAATGTAAAATGGTGGTGGTGGGGTGATGTATGTGAATCTTGTGTGATATGCATGACTGATTTGTTAAATCACAAATCCTAAAATTGAAAAATTAAAAAATATAGTTCATAATGATGAATGAATATCGTGATTTTTACAACCAAAAATGATATATTGGAAATACACATATGAGTAATATTTCTAAATTTGATATAAATCATGAAATGTCTTTCTTCAATGGTCATAATTATAAAATCTGGCAACCAGATTCACATTATAAGATTTTATTAAATTTAAATGAGAAACAGTGTGCAAATTATTTTAAATGAGTCCATATGACTTAAAAATGGGATCAGATAAACTTACATTTCAAATTGTCTCACAGGATTTTGTTTTTACACCAAATTATTTTTGTGCCCATTCCTGACTATGATTCTAATTCAATGGTCCTTCAGAGACAGTGATGAAAGAGGAGCAGTAGGTATTTTGGAAGTAGGTACACATTGTGTGCTGTCTAAAAGAGTACATTATCTTTTTCTCAATTTCTTCTCCAGAAATACATATCAAATTCTTCATTTTTGAACTTTTTCATTTGTTTTACAACTATTGTTGTTGTTCTAATTTTAACTTAATGAAAATATAAGGCATTTTTCTATTCTATTCTTGTCAAGAAAAATTCATTGCCATTTCACTAATATTTTATACTTACTTATGTAGTCTCTAAAATAACTATGAATTAAGTATCATCTAATGAGCGTTAACCCAATTCTTTATAAATGCTATTGCTAAAAGTATTAAATCATGATATTTTCCACAAAGTAATGTTTGATTTCTGCTATTTTCCCATATGCCATTAGTTTTTTTCTCACTCAGTGTAATGTAAAGAAAGAATAGTGTAGGTCAAAAAATTACAAAAAGTAAAAAAAAAAAAAAAACTTTTGAAAAAGTTAATGCTTATAATGTTCAGGGTTCTATTAGGAATGATGGAAATATTTTGGTAATGGATGATGATGAAGGTAAACCAACATTGTGAACATAATTAATACACTGAAATTTGTATCTGAATGTGATTGAATGGGAAATGTTACATAGTATATATTGTAACAGATTAAATTCTTTTAAAAATCAATGGAACTAAACCACACAAACATTGAATCTTATTTTAAACCATCAACTGTAAGTATAATGATAAAAGTGTGCTACCATCAATTTTAACAAATATTCCAAAAAAAGCAAGGTGATAATGAAAGGGAGGTATGGTAGATTGAGACTTTTGTAGACCCCAGATAATTATGATCCATTTCTATGTAGGGAGGATCATTTGATTAAATTATTTCCATTATGGGTTTTTTATTAGATTGCATGATCCAAGGTTGGTCTTAATACTTTTAATGGAGTCCTTTATAAAGTGAGGAATTAAAAGCCACTCACACAGAAAAGTCTGCAGAGAAGGAAAGAGGAACCCAGAAGCTGAAAGAGAAAGGCCCCAAGAGTGAGAAACTGAAATCAATGGAACACAGATAGTGAGAGGAAGTCACTTTAGCCAGAAGCTGAAAGCAGTGAAGCCTGGAAGAGAGGGGAGGGATAAATGGATGCTATCATGTGCTTGATGACCCACAGCTGCAGCTCAGGGAGAAAGTATCTCCTATGATGCTCATCATTCAGATTATAGTACTAGCTTAAAACTTAATAGCTATGTTGGATTAAGTTAATAACCTAACTTTCTGAAAAACAATTTCCTCTTCCTGGAAATACAAGCTGTTTAATTCTCTCAAAATGCCCATAAACATGTATGTAATGGAATAATATGAAAGCATAACTTATGAAAGAGTTCCCAACTGTTTAGTAAAATTTACTATGCTTATTTAAATTGTCAAGTGATACCCTTCTAAGTGTTATGAGAGAAAGTTTAAACTAATTGAGAATTTCATGGAGGAGATAAAATATAAATATTTAAACTTATGAAGAAGAGTTGTGATCAAGAATTGGGACAGTAAATGGATAACTGTCATGTTCTATGTAATTCATTGTCTGGTAGTGGTGTTGAAAGTGAAATGCTTTGTGTTTTGTGTGGTCTTTTCTTGTCTTGGGGATCTCATATACCAATCAGTAGACTAATACTTGGCTATGGTAATTAAAAACTCTTGAAAATTTTTGAAAAATACCTGGATTCTGGGTTCCACATCAAGAGATTCTAAATTAGTACATAGGTAATACTGTCCCTGGAATCTGAATTTAAATGTAGAAAGAAAGAAAGAAAATGACACTGATAAGCAGCCCAACTGAAAGCCATCTATCTCTTAAATAAAATGCAATTTAAAATTGGTCTCTAGGTTCAATGCAAATGCAGATAAAATTTCAGCAAGATTTTTTTGCATAAATTGAGAAGGCAATTCTACAAGTTAAGTGAAAAAAAAAAGAATAAAGCTACTTGAAGGAAGTTTGGAAAAAGAAGAATAAACTCAGAGGACTCATATCTGATTTCAGAACTTATCATAAAGGTAAATAATCAACAGAATGTAATATTGGTGAAAAGATACATACTTAGATAAATGGAACCAAATAGAGTGTTAGGCATAGATTCACATGTAAATGATTAATTGATTTTCACCAAATATATTAAGGTATATACAGAGGGAAGCATTACCTTTTGTTTTTAATGGTGCTGACACATTGAATAGACTTTGCAAAAAAAAAAGAGAGAGAGAGATTAACTCATCATTTAAAGCATATATAAAACATCTCTCAAAATAGACCATAGTGTCTAGTGTCATGTTGCATTAATTCTTTCAAATTTAACTCCTAAATCACCTCATCAATGACACCCAACTTACACCATAACTAAATAACTAAAATCTGCCAGACACCCACCACAATAACTATACTTTATCCTCACAGTATTCGTTGTCCATGGCATGATTATTGGTTGTATATCATGAAACATAAAGACTCTCAAAATTAATTTTAATAAATAGCTCATCAGGAGCATCTGGATAATTGAAAAAAGTAAAAATTATGTTGTTTCTCCCTTATCTACAAATGTTAATTTTCTCTATTTGGGTCCTAGGTGTGTTTTTATGTCTAAGTCTGTTACTATTTTCTTCTGAGAAAACTTTGCTATAGATTCATAAAATTACAACACTGATGAAAACTTCCAGAGCTTTATATTTTGGTATCTCCATTTCCACATGCCTATATCATTTTGCAGTTTTGTTATCACTTTAAATAATTGTAGTTTGAATAAAGTAAAAATGTACAGCTTATTCACTCCAGGCACAGCACTTCATAATTTAAACATAGTAGAAGTATAAGGAATTTTGTCACTACAAAAAATGTGCTAGATTATGCAAGATATACATTGTCCTGTAACATTATTATAGTTTCACATATTTACTTATTTGTTGCTATATAATATAAGGTACATTGCCAGGGTAAGGAAACTGGACCTTATAAAAGTTAAGTAATAACTCATATCAGAGTTTATCATATACATTTATGTCTCATATCTTAAGATTTCTTTTGTACTGTTAAAACATATACATACATTTTTTTCTAAAGTACCATTTTAAATGAGAGGCCAAAATGTTTATTCATTCATTCAACAAATGTCAACATGAAATGAATTATTCCAGGATCATTTACTTTATATGATTGAAAAAATCATCATATTGTTGTGTAGAACAAGATGACAATTGAATCATATTCCCCTCATATTTGCTGTGTAAACTAAATCTGCTTTTGCTGATCCATAAGTAAGATGAAATTTCAGATAATTTTCAGAGTATTTTAGGAGATGGAATGTAAAATATCAAGTTGAAATATTCTATGAAATCCCTGGTATGAAACATTTTATTTCTTGCCTGTTGCCTAGGTGGCTAGGAAGTATCCATCAGAACTGATTCATATAGAGTTCTACATGAGAATTGGAAACCCACACTTATTGGAAACAATGAAGACAAGAAAAAATATTAAATTTGAATTTCTTGTAGTAAATAAAATCACTTAAAAGCAAGTGGATGCCTTTACTTACCTATGGAAGATGATATTACAGTTCAAATTAAATGGAGGGGAAGTAGGGTTTAATTTAAATGGTTATAAAAATTTATCAATAGACAGCAAGGAGCCTTCATCTATCTAGTGGCTTATAGTTTGATGTAATAAAGAAAATAATAATTCCTTTAAACTTCTTTTGCTAGCTATGTAATCTAGAAGCCATTTTATATTACTACGTGTTTCAAGTCTCTTAATGATAGACTCTTTGATTCATAGTTTCTTTCTTCTGTCTTAATGACTTTAAGAATATCTGTATACCTCAAGAATAATGTTTTGTTTCCTCTTGTTATAGAGGCATGGGTAGTTACATGGTTCATTTAGAAGTAATACCTGACTGTGAAGAGTAAATGGAAATGAAGGGAGATGTAGAGTTGTAACTTATCTCTGCAATATATAAGCTGTGAGAGTGATTATAAAGATGAAATACAGCAATGTGCATAAAATTCCATTAATGCAGCAAGTACTCAATAAATAAAGCTTTTAATTATTTCTCTTCTCCTTTGCAAAATGCTACAGTTTCCATGTTGAGTCCAAAATATCTGGAGCTTTTCTGCTTTCTATTAAAGTGATAGTTATGGAAGCTATTTAAATTAATTTCTAAAGGGTGATAAATTAATTTTAAATTCTTTAAGAATCACAATAATTTTCTCTTTATAAGTTCTGTCTCCTTTAAATATGTGCTAAGATTGACTTAATCACATGCAGTATAACTTTTCTTTTTGCATCCAGAAAAAATACATATATTAAACTTGGATAACATTTTAAAAATTATATTGTATATTGGGGTATGAAAAGTTAGAAGAGGATGTCTAAACCCCCCATTACAGCCACATTAATCATAATATGTGTCACTGGATTTTAACCAAGTGAAAATTTTGAATGTGTATTACTAATCATAAAATAAATATATTGCACATAACCAAAGATGACATACCCTACTCAAGCTTCTGATCACATACACTTTTTTATCCCCCACTTGTTGTTTTTGCTCTCACTGTCTGCTCTCTGTGTGTTCTTCTGTGTCTGCTTGTCTTTAAGAGGCACCAGGAACCAATCCTGGGACCTCCCAGAGTAGAGAGAGGCTGCTCAATCTCTTGTGCCACCTTAGCTCCCTGATCTGCTTTCTCTCTCATTGTCTCTCTTTTGTGTCTCTTTTTGTTGCATCATCTTGCTGCACCAGGTCTGTATGTGGGCCAGCACTATATGCAGACCAGCAAACTGCATGGGCCAGCACACCATGTGACAGCTCTCTGCTCAGACCATTTTGCTCTCCACCAGGATCCCAGGACCTCCCTTATGGTAGACAGGAGCCCAATCACTTGAGCCACATCCACTTCCCCACATACACTTTTAATGATTTGGATATAATATTAATTTTGTGAGCCAATACTTCATAATTTTTAAATAAATATATTTCATGATAAAATTTCAATTATGTAAGTTTCCATCATATTAAAATTGAAATGATTAAAGGAAATTATATAATTATTGATTTATATATTTAATGAGCCTACCTGGCCTTCATCATTGTGTCTGCTTGATCATTCAAATGTATTACTATATTTTTTAATATATAGTTTTTATTTTTAAAGAAATTTTAGATTGCATAAATGTTACATCAAAAATATAGGGAATGTCCATTTGTTCCACCCATACCCCTCCCACACTTTCTAATTAACAATATCTTTCATTAGTGTGGTACATTTGTAACAATTGATAAACACATAATAAAGCACTGCTACTAATCTTGAACTACAGTGTACATTATAGTTTACATTCTGCACTGTACAAGTTTATAGGATTTGTCAAAACTTATAATGGTCTGTATCTGTTGCAATGGCATGCAGGGCAATTCCAATGTCCCTAAAATGCCTTCATGTTACACCTATCATACTGCTATTTTAAAGAGGAATAAGTTTTGGACAAAAAGCCTAACACTGCACGCAGATTATAATTGTGGAGTTGGGCTATAAGCACATTCTTAAAGATTACAAGTTCTATTTTATGTACCTTTCACCACCATGGACTCAAGTACATCACTGAACTGATGGCAAGAATTGCTTCAGAGATGATATATTTCCCCTTAGTCATAAACAAATATAAACGATATTTGATTGATTTCATCATATTCATCAAATATTGTATTTTATTTCAAGTCTGCTTTTACCTAATGTATATAAACACTTTTGTCACAGCCTTCCTTCAGATAATATTTATGTCTACCCCACTTCCCATGGTGCTTTTAAAATTAAAAGCAAAAGCTTTGGGATTTCCATAAAGTCATTAACATATTTTTTATGTTAAAAATATGTTTAACATAAAACACGACATTTAGAAACAATTTACAGTGTTACAGTCACTCAAAATATTTAATTAATAACAATAAGTGGTTTGGGGTTCTAATTTTCCTGTTTCATTTTTCAAATTTCCTTTACATAGACTTGAACCTAAAATCTGTCTTATGTGAGACCTCGTTTTAACATTTCTGTTTTCCTCTGACATTTGTTCTTTCCACTAATTCTAGGAAAATTTTGGTAATTATTGGAAATTCTCCTAAGTAATCTTGAATTTATCTTTCAGAGAAGAATGTTGGAATTGGGTTTTCCTCTCTTCCATCATTTTTTTTTTTAAGATTTTATTTATTTATTCATTTATTCCCCCCTTGCTGCTTGTGCTTGCTGGGTCAGCTAACCACGCCTTGCAGGCGAGCTTTGCCTTCACCAGGAGGCCCCAGGAACCGAACCTGGGGCCTCCCATATGGTAAACGGGAGCCCTACTGATTGAGCCACAGCTGCTTCCCTCTTCCATCATTTTTTAAAACTAGATTTTCTTTTTCTCTTACTGTTGGTATCCACGTCAGTATAGTAAACCTGGATCTTGACTTACAATAAACATTTAAATATTTTACAGGATATTACTTGCATAAGATTATGGGCCTTCAAGATTGATTCAAAATTCCTATGGGATAAATATATTCAAATTAAAAATAAATGTAATTAATGATTAAAAATTTTCCTCCAACCAATGTTAGATATGGGCTAAAAAATTAACTTTGGATTCTGGTAGAGATAATTCTTTGCCTCTTAAATTGTTTAGAGACAGGACTATCTGATGATGATTTTTATTCTATTCTTTCTAAATTTATTGCTTTTTCTGGCTTTTTATTCTTAAATATTAAGTTTTGTCTAGGTACAAGGATTTTTTCAAATTATTTTTGCTGTAATATTTAATTACTGTTATTTACAGCTACTTTATGACAGATAATTATTATTTATTTACTATTTCACTGAATCAACAATCAGCAATATATAATGGTAATGTAAAGCTAAGTATTTAAGCAAGAAATTTGAATGAAACATGGACTTTCCCAAAAATTTTAATTCAATGCTATTGTATCAACATAGTAACATGTTGATTAATTCTGTTCAACAAAACCCAAGTAATTTTTATAGATTATCTCATAAAATATTACAATATGTGAGGCTGTGGCTATGAGACAACCAAATTGAGACAGTCTGTATTTAAAATTGTTGAAAAATTAAATCTTACTAACATAATTTTTCATCCAATATTTATCCAGTATTTTTAGATAAGTATTAATATCTCACTCTACCAGTCAGTGGATTATAGTAAATTATTTTACACAATTCATGAAACATCTAGATTTCTGCTGTTCTTTTTCAATGCTTAGTCCACTGATATGCTACCTCATGTATTTGGATGTAAGAAAGGCATTTCTTTTAGCTGTTCACTTTGTGCTTTAGTGTGATTTATTAGGAAAGGAACTGATAGAATTCAATGGTAAATTAACCAATTGTCCTGATGGTATTAGAAATGATATGAATTGAAAAAAATTAATGATTAATATTTGGACTGACAACCTCCCTGATTCAGGCACGGGTGGTCTCTGTATTTCATACCATTGTCATTCCAGTGATGAATCAATTGATCTATAGTTTGAGGAATAAAGATCTTTGGGTCATAGCAATCTATTTCCTGGAGTCATTTATGCATGCTACACTTAAAATAAATCTGGATGACTTTAGGCATTCAATTACTCCAGCATTAGAGGAAATATTACAATGATGTTCAATGGCATAACTCCAATATTTGATCAGTCTCAAAATTTTGGAAATGAATTTTTATTTCATTTTTTTGGATTGAATAATGAATTACTCTATTAAGAATTCATTTAAGCACTTCTGGTATTCAGAACATTGATATGAGAAGTAAATAATGCAGCATCCGAACACTGTCTGAAATTCTTGCCATACCAAGGATTTGTGAGCCTGCATTATATTGTAACTTGAGAAAAATATTAAATTGATGCTTGATGTATCAAAATATTATGCTTTCTCAGTTATTATCAAATGGAAGTAGAACATTAAGAGATTAATGTGAGAATATTCCTAAGATTTATGAACATATTCCTAAGATTTATGAACTTACTATGTAGTTCAGGTTTTCTAGAATCTGTATATATTGCAAAACTTATTTTGTTTGCAATTAGATATGTTTTTCATAAGCACTTATTTTTAATAATATAGTTTTGACTAATCCCTTATCTTATACATGCATTGTGTCTTTTCTTATACTCATAAGAAATTTATATTATCTGTTCCTTTTGTGAGCTGTGTTGGTCTGTATTCATTTATATACATTCTATGATTTAGAAAATGTATCCTGTTCATTTGTGTTAGTCTCAAAGATGTCAATAGATTCTATATTTTTTCAGACAATAATCAGAAAATGAAGAAATGCTTCAGTTTTAACTAAATTCAGACAACTCTGCTCTCTTATAATACATACTAGAAAACATTTATGATGTTATTAAATAAATAAACTACAGCTTTATGCAATTTCAAAACACTAGACTATTGGCAAATCTTCTTTTTACCTATTATAACTGTGCATATCATAAGCTATGTAAGATGTGGCCAGAAGTATTCTTAAGACAAAATCCTTTTGCTCAGTGTGGTATTGTAGCAGTTTGGCAGTTTGATATAGTTATGAATTCAAAAAACAGATATTGGATTATGCTTGTATACTGGTCTGTTCATCTAGGCATGATTAAGTTATGATTAGGGCATTGACTGGGCGACAACAGTAGGATGTTGAGCCCCACCCCTTGGTGGGTGGGGAATCAAAGATAAAAGGCATGGCAAAGGACAGAGTTGTGGTAGTTTTCTTCCCAGCTAGAAATCATAGACGCAGGTGGGTAAGCTCCACCCTCCCAGCAACCCAGTGAGAGGGAGAATTCTCTGAGTGTGGGAGAGTCCTGGCAAAGGGTGAGAGTGGTTTTCCTGTCAGTTTTTTTTCCTGGACCCCCTTTCAGCTTTTTGGGAGCAAACCAGCTGGCTAGAAGTGGTACCAGGCTGAGGGAAGAGGGGAACCTGCTGAGGAAGCCTGATTTACCTAACAGCTGTGGGACACAGGGGCTTGGCTAAGGAAGGGTTAGAGCCAATTTTATAGTTCTGTGCTGAGTGTCAAAGTCTCAGCTACCCTGGGGGTCAGGCAGTGTGAAGTGTTTGATAAGTTTCCACAACCTATTTAGGTTCTCCTCGGTGGAGGGGGTGGTCCAGAAGAAGACTTTTTTTGGGTCACTTATTTCTTCAAAAAAATCTTTTTAACTTAATTTAATCATTAAAATATGCCTCAAAACCTGAAGAGAGAAGGCTGCATGGTAATTGATGAACACAGGCTGAGAGTCTCCACAAGGGCACAAGAAGGAACACTGTTCTTCCTTAGCTTTGTATGACTGCATGCTTGTGCGTTTGTTTGGTATTTCTTTGTTTGTTTGTTTCTTGTTTTCTTTTCTCTTTCCTACTCCCCTTTTTTTAAAAATTAGGTGCTGCCAGCTTGTTTCTTCTTTGCTGTGCTTCTTCTTCTTTGATTTTCCATTCTCTGTGTATAGAGATTTTGTCTATCAATGTTATCTTTTTTCATTCCTTCATCTTTCCACCTTCTGCTTTCTGTTGTAGTTCTTACATTCCACTTTTTTCATTAGTTTTGAAGTTCATGGGTGTTGATTTCTATCTTGTCTATTCTGTTTTCTTTTCTTTTTTTTAAATTATTTTTTTTTCTTTCAGCCCTTTCTTTACTCTTGTCCTCTCTCCTCATCATTCTGGCTTTTAAATCATTCTATATATTTTTCTCTATTTGCTTTTCCATTCTATTGTAAGTGCTCAACTTTTTTCCCCCATTACTCTACACTGCCTTCATGAGTTGAATATTCATTTTACTAAGTCTGATACAGCCCTTCTTCTAATTTTTATCAATATTACTGTTATCTTTTTTTCTTTTCTTATCCCTTTCAATTCTTCTGGACCTAATATTTTTCCTTCAAGGGAACATAGAAAAAAGCAAGGAAATACAACAAAAAGAATAAAGTGTCAAAGGGAAAACTTAACACACACACAGAACCATCAGCTAGAAAAAACTCTAAAGCAGAGAGAGAAGATAATCAACTGAGTAAATCCATCAAGATAAAATGATGACTAGAGGGCAACAAAAAATTACAAACCATACTGAGAAACAGGAAGACATGGACAATTCCAATGATCAAACTAAAAACCAGGAAGAGATGCAGGGCATTGAACAACTAATCAAAGCTGCCCAAACAAATATCATGGACCAGCTTAATAAATTGAAGAAAGAGATTAAGGGTATTAAAAAGACACTGGGAGAACATACTGAAGAAATTGTAAACATACATAAAAAGATAACGCATATGATAGTGATGAATGGCACAATCCAAGAAATAAAAAAGATGCTGGATTCACATAACAGCAGAATTGAACAGGCAGAAGAAAGAATTGGTGATGTGGAAGATAGTACATCTGAAATCAAATAGTAGAAGAGATAGATAAAAAGATAGAAAAAGTCCAGCACAGACTTAGGGATTTAACTGACAACACAAAACACACAAACATATGCATTATAGGCATTGCAAAAGGAGAAGAGAAGGAAAAAGGAATGGAAGGAATGTTGAAGGAAATAATGGCTCAAAACTTCCCAACCCTATTGAGGGAGATGGATGTACATGTTCAGGAAGAACAACACACCCCAAACAATATAAATCCCAACAGCCCTACTCCAAGACATATAATTATCAAAATATCCAATGCTCAAGACAAAGAGAAAATACTCAATGCAGCAAGAGAAAAGAACACCATCACAGACAAGGGAAGCACAATAAGATTAAATGTTGATTTCTCATCTGAAACCAAGGAGGCAATAAGACAGTGTTATGACATAGTCAAGGTGCTAAAAGCCAAAAGCTTCCAGTCATGGATTCTATATCCAGCAAACCTGGCATTCAAAAATGATGAAGAGCTCAAAATATTCACAGATAAACAGAAATTGAGAATATGCCTGTAAGAAACTTGCACTTCAAGAAATACTAACGAAAATTCTACAGGTTGAAAGGAAAAAACAGGAGAGAGAGAGAGATGGAGGAAAGCGTAAGAATAACTAAAAAGACAAAAAGAAAAATAAAAACAACATATGGCCAAAGAAAATATGGCTAATATATGAAATTCATTGAGATTAATAACACTGAATGTTAATGGGTTAAACTCACCAGTCAAGAGACACAGATTGGCAGAATGGATAAGGCTATATGACCGATATATATGTTGTCAATAAGAAACCCACCTCAGACCCAGGGATTCAAGGAAGCTGAAAGTGAATATCTGGAAAACAATTTTACAAGCAAACAATAACCAAAAAAGGCCAGGAGTAGCTATCCCAATATCGGACAAAATAGACTTTAAATGCAAAACTCTTGTAAGAAACAATAATGAGCAATATTTAGTATTAAAAGGGGTAATCTTTCAAGAAGAGAGAACAATCATAATCATTTATGCACCTAATCAGGGTGCCTCAAAATACATGAGGCAAACACTGGAAAAACTAATTGGCAAAACAAATAGCTCTACAATTATAGTGGGGGAATTTAATACATCATTATCACCATTAGACAGAGCATCTAGACAGAGAATCAATAAAGAAACAAAGACTCTGAATAATACATTAGAAGACCTGGACCTAATAGACATATACAGAACGCTATACCTAAATACAGAGGGATATATATTCTTCTCAAGTACACATGGATCATACTCCAAGATAGAGCACATGGTAAGACACAGAACAACTCTCAATGAATTCAGAAAGATTGAGATTATATAAAGTAATTTCTCTGACAACAATGGAAGGAAATTGGAAATCACTAAAGGCCAGAGAACCAGATAAGGCACAAAGATACGAAAGTCAAGTGACACACTCTTAGACAAACAGTGGGTCAAGGAGGAAATCTCAAAATAAATCAGTAACTACCTTGAAACTAATTAAAATGACAACACAACATATCAAAACCTATGGGATGAAGCCAAAGCTGTACTGAGAGGGAAATTCATAGCCATAAAAATTTATATTAGAAAAGAAGATAGGGCTAAAATTGAAGATCTAACTGCACACCTGAAGGAACTGGAAAAACAACACCAAACTAACTCCAAGTGAGGCAAAAGAATGAAATAACAAAGGTTAGAGCAGAACTAAATAAAATAGAAAATAAGAAAACACTAGAAAAAATAGACAAAACTGAAAACTGGTTCTTTGAGAAGATCAATTAAATTGACAAACCCTTTGCCAGACTAACAAAGAAAAAGAGAGAGCATATGCAAATACACAATATAGGGCTTGAAGAAGGGGATATCACTACTGACCCCACAGAAATAAAGAGTGTCATAGGAGTATGCTTTGAAAAATTATATGCCAACAAGAATGTTAATTTAGAGGAAATGGAAAAATCCTAGAAACTCACAAGCAACCTATATTGTTGAAAGAAGAAATTGATTAACTCAATGGTCCAATTACAAGTAAAGAGAGACTCAGTCATCAAAAACCTCCCAACCAAAAAGAGCCCAGGACCAGATGGCTTCACAGGTGAATTCTACCAAACATTCTGGAAAAGGCTAACATCAACTCTGCTTAAGTGCTTCCAAAGAATAGAAGTAGAAGGATCACTGCCTAACTCATCCTTTGATGCCAACATTACCATAATACCAAAGCCAAAGAAAGATACCATAAGAAAGGAAAATTAGAGATCAATTTCTCTAATAAACCTAAATGCTAAAATCCTCAACAAAATACTTGCTAATTGCATTAAAAAACCTTTCAAAAGACTTATACACCATGACTAAATGGGTTTCATCCTGGATACTCAAGGATGGTTCAACAAAAGAAAATCAATAAATGTAGTACACCACAAAAACAGATTAAAAGAAAAAAATCACATGATCATCTCTATAGATGCATAAAAGCATTTGTCAAAATATAGCATTCTTTCCTGATAAAAACACTACAAAAGATAGGAATAGAAGGAAACTTTCTGACCATGAAAAAGGATATATATGAAAAACCTAAAGCTAACATCAACTTCAATGGTGAAATCCTAAAAGCCCTCCCTCTTAGATCAGGAACAAGACAGGGATGTCCACGATCACCACTAATATTTAACATTGTCTTTGAAGTACTTGCTCAAGCACTGAAGAAAGAAAAATATAAAAAAGGCATCCAAATTAGAAAAGAAGAAGTAAACATTTCATTATTTTCAGATTACATGATCTTATGTAGAAAGCCCTAAAAATCTACAACAAAGCTTCTAAAACTTATGAAGGAGTTCAGTAATGTCACAGGCTATAAGATCAATGCTCAAAAATCAGTAGCATTTCTGTACATCAAAAATGAGCAATCTGAGGAGGAAATCAAGAAAAAAACATCATTTACATTAGTAATTAAAAGAATCAAATACCTAGGAATAAATTTAACTAAAGATGTAAAGAATTTATATACAGAAAACTACACAACACTGTTAAGGGAAACCAAAGAAGACTTAAATAAATGAAAAAATATTCTCTGTTCAAGGATAGGAAGATGAAACATCATCAAGATGTGTATCCTACCCAAACTAATCTACAGATTTAATGCAATCCCAATAAAAATCAACACTGTATTTTTAAGGAATTGGAAAAACTAACTACAAAATTTATTTAGAAGGGTAAGAGACACAGAATTGCCAAAAACATATTGGATAAAATGGAAGTTGGAGGTATCACATTACCTGACTATAAAACATACTACAAAATGACAGTGGTCAAAATCACATGGTATTGGCACAAGGATAGACACATTGACCAATGGAACTGAATTGAGAGTTCTGATATAAATACACACATATACAGTCATCTGATATTTGACAAGGCTGCCAATCCCACTCTGTTGGGAGAGAATGGCCTCTTCAACATGTATGCTTGGAGAACTGGATATCCATTTACAACAGAATAAGAGGCACACCATCTCACACCTTATACAAAAATCAACTCAAGATGGATCAAAGAACTAAATATAAGAGTAAAGACCATAAAGACCTTGGAAGATAATGTAAGGAAACATTTACAAGACCTTGTAATAGGGTATGGTTTCACATACTTCACACCCAAAGAATGAGCAGCAAAAGAAAAAATAGATAAATGGGATCACCTCAAAATTAAAAACTTTGGCACCTCAAAGGACGTTATCATGAAAATAAAAAAGGCAGCCTACCCAAAGAGAGAAAATATTTGGAAGCCATATATCTGATAGGAGTCTAATATCCTGCATATAAAAAGAAATCCTACACCCCAAAAATAAAATGACAAACAACCCATTTTAAAAATGGGCAAGTGACCTGAAAAGACACTTCTCCAAGGAAGGAATACAAATAGTGAAAATGCACATGAAAAAACGCTCTACATCTCTAACTATTAGAGAAATGCAGATCAAAACAACATTGAGATACCATCTTACACCCATTAGAATGGTGACTATTAAAAAAAAACTGCAGACTATAAGTGTTTGAGAGGATGTAGAGGAATGGGAAATCTCATCCACTGCTGGTCAGATTGTGGAATGATCCAGCCACTGTGGAAGACAGTTTGGCAGGTCCTCAAAAGATTAACTATAGATCTTCCATATGATCTAGTGATCCCACTGCTGGGTATAAACCCAGAAAAACGGAAAGCAAAGACCCAAACTGATATATGCACACCAATGTTCATAGTGGCATTGTTCAGTATTGCCAAAAGTTGGAATCAACCCAGGTGCCCATCATCAAATGAATGGATAATCACAATGTGGTACATACATACAATGGAATATTACTCATTTGTAAGATGGAATAAAGTGCTAGCACATGGGATAACATGGATGAATCTTGAAGACATTATGTTGAGTGAATCAAGCCAGTCATTCAAGGATGAACAGTATATGACCTCACTGATATGAATTAAGTAAAATGAGCAGTCTCTGAGAACTATTTTCTGAAAATCAGGTGTACAAGAAAGAGAAAGAGCAAAGAAAGTTCTGAGCTATCACCCATTTGGACATAACCTATGGTAAAGTGGTAGAGTGTAGTTGTGTATTGAAGGGATAGGATAGGAGGGTAGTGGTATAGGGTTGGGTGGTTCAGGGTTGACAGGCCGGTAGATTGGGAAGGGTGGGTTAGAATACCCAGGACACTGAGGGGAGAGGACCAGGTGAACACTTGGGATTTGTGAATATGAGGTTGAAAGGACAGAGGTGGGAATGCTCTTATGGCAATATGACAAGGAAGTGTCTCTGCTTTAGGGTGTTGGCTGTGGGGGGCATTTGGGACACGGCACATCTGGAGCAGTCTTCTAGTGAGTGTGTGAGTGTTCATCCTGCTGTTATGTGTTGTATCAGTGTGTGGAGAACCAAACAATGAGAGGGAAGGAGATGGCCTCCCATCTTCTGATTTGATCAGAAATAGACAGGTGGGCATCTCTTAAGATCAAGGGTGGTTCCTAATAGTGGAGGACAAACCAGCGTGTCATGACCTCTTGTTGCATGTAACTATGAATCTTGTCATCCAATAAGTCAAGCCAGGGGGTCATCATGGGCCCCTGGGGGATGGGGAGGGAGAAACAGAATAGATCAAACTGGGGTATTTAGTGGCCAGTGGAAATGTTTTTCATTACCTTACAGTGATGGACAAATGACATGGTAAATATCATCAAAATTTATAAAAGTGTATGATCTAAAATGTAAACCATACTGTAAACCATTGACAATGTTTAGTAGCTATGTTTAACTATCAGTATATCAGTTATAACAATGTTACCATCCACATACAAAAAGGAGGGGGAGGGAGTGGGGCATATGGGAATTCCTTATATTTTTTATGTAACATTTATGTAAACATAAAAAGTTTCTTTAATAATAAAAACATTAATTATATTAAAAAAGAAATTTAAAAGTGAACTAAAATATTGATATAATGAAATTTCATATATTAGATAAAATGTTAATATTTAATTTATTATTAATATATTCTTCTAAAAAACAAATATCAGTCAAAATACATTATATTTCTTAGGCAAATTTTATTAAAATAAATTGGTGCAAAGTATTGAGATAGACATGAAATAACATTACAGAATATTTTTGTACTATTCCATTAGTCTGAGACTTACTTCCTTCAAGTATTTTTATGACTCTACTGCTTTCACATTCCTCAAATGTGTCTTACCCTTGAAGAAATTTCCATTAATTATTTTTTAAGAGAGCAATCCCTACTGTCTCCTTGGACCCTCTCCACTTATTTTTTCCCTTCATAGCAGTTATCACCCTCCATATACACGGACTTAATTGATTATCACCCCCCCCAACCTTAGGTATAGAATGCCATTCTTGTTAGATAGAACTCCTTGAACCTCTTCAAATTGCAAGGCCCAACTCCTGCCCATGGCCTTTACACTGGTGTTCTCCTGTTTGGAACACTTTTCTCCTATGAATATGTATGACTTATCATCATTGAAGTCAGCCCTGATGTCACTATTTCTGGTTGCTTTGTTATACCCTTGCATCCAAATATTTTACCTTCTCTTCTGTCTACATCTATTTTTGTTACTTTTCACATTCTACCATGGCATATCCCTTACTTCTGTATATTTCCCTGTATCTCCCAGATAGAATATAGTTCCCAAAAGGAAAAAGATATTTATTCTTTGTTATACTGCGCATATATGCCTATCAAGCACATTGTAGGTATTCAATAATATATTTACTGTATAAATGAATAAAATAAAGTGGAATAATAAACAAAACACATCTATGTCTAATTGATCCTGCAGTAAAATAGCTTAAACAAATTTATAAACTGTGAATAATATGTTTCATAATAACAAATTTGCCTGATGACATTGCAGGCTTTTTCCCCAGAATCTGAGTCACTATAAAATTTATTATATTTAATTCATAAATTTCAAGAGATTTTCAAACTTAATCTAAATGGAGGGCATTAGCTGACAGAATGAAATATGCTTTAATATTCAAAATATAAAGACTCATAAATTTGAAAATTCAAAATAAATTAAAACACAAGTTTGATTTATTCTTGGTGAAATAGTAATTAACATTTTTAATTCTAGAATATTTATATAATGATTGTCAATACAAATAATGCATAATACTATATGTGAAATAAATTGACATTCAGATGATTAATGGCAATATTAAATTTTCACACTCCTATACAGGTAACAAAATAAAAATAATAATACATTATCTCTAACTACTACAATACAGTGAATGAATATCACCTACAAAAGTAAGGGAATTACAATAAATTAGAACTAGAATAACAATAAATTAGAAGCAAATAAAATTGAATAATATTCATCAAAAAAGGAAATATAAGGAACCATTCTCAAGTAGCCACACACAAAAAAAGTGAGAATAATCCTAGGAAGGAAAAAAGAGAATGATAACAAATATAAGGAGAAAATATAATGATCTAGATGATCAAACTTTATCGTCTTTGACAGCAGAAGATATTTAAAATCTTTGGTCGACTTTGGCTTCTGCCATTGACCTTGCAGGAGATACAAGAATTCCCTGCCACCATAAAGAACTCTAAGGCTGTACAAAATGCACATGAAAACTGTTGCAGTTATTGGAAACAGACTGCACGTTATCAGTCTGCTAGCCATGAGATAATGGAAACATCTGAGAAGGGGCTCATATTAAGCCTTTCTTTCTGTACTAATTGCTGACTAGAAAGACACAGAGTACAAGCAGAGTATAGGGCTTTTGCAGAGCTGAGGAGGAATACATTGGGGTTTCCAGCAATTGAAGTTAGAAGATAAAAAATAGGGAGATAAAAGCACCTCAATTATTGCACTTGGATTAACTGTATGTCCTTAGTTTAATACTGATCGGCACATATGCAGATGGGGACTCAGTAGGCCAAGAGAGGCTACTTCATGGCTGAGAGCAGTACATAAATATCAGAAGTCATGAAGGCTGGGAGGAGCTGCTCATTATGGCAACGAGTAGGATGAATATCTTTGATTAACTCAGGAATGAAGTTAAGGAAGAAAAAGAAGCCACACATTCTAATAAAGGAAAATACCTGAGGTGAATACCATGCCCTAAGACTGAAGACAAAAATGAAATGGATTTTCCTTAACACATAATTATATAAAGCCTGAGAGTTTCAAAAGGCATTGTTATTGTATTAAGGTTCTCTAGGGAACAGAATCAATAGGAGATATCTGTAAATAGTATGAGATTTTATAAGATTCTCTCATGTGACCATGGAGATTCGCAAAGTAGAAGTTCCTCAGGAAGGCTGCAAAACAGGGGCTCTGATGAAAGTCTAATGAAATTCCTTGATGAGTTTCCAGAAAATGTTGGCTGTCCAAAGACATGTTGGGAAATTCTTTCTGAATGCTGAAATCACTTCCCCTTTTAAGGCATTCAACTGATTTGATAAAATGTCACTCATTGCTGATGACAATCTCCCTGGTTGATCATAGATGTAATCAGCCATCTATACAGTAAACTCACTGATGACTAAAGCCCATAAATGCCCTTGTATTACAATTAGCCCATTGCTTGCTTGACTAAACAACTGGACACAATTACCTGGCTAAGCAGACACATTAGCTTAACCATCACAGTTATTCATCTATTGCCTGTCAGACAAAAACTAAAAGCACTCTATGGAAAGATAACATAATGAAACTCCCTACAATGTATCACAAAGTACCATATAATATATATATATATATATGACATAAGACGAAACAAGAGAATATGAACCACATTAAGGAAAAAAAAGTTAACAGAAACAGATTTCAATATGAACCCAAAGATTTCATTAGAAGGCAAGGACTTTAAAATAACTTTAATCATATGTTTAAAGATTTAAGGAAAAGATGGTCCTAATGAGGACATATATTAGAAATTACAGCAGAACAATAATGCAGAATAAAATAATAATGAACTAAGTAGAAATTCTAGAAAGGAAAAACAAAATAAATATGATGAAAAAATTTCCAAAAGGACACAATAGTAGATTGGAGTCTATTGAAAACAGCATCAGGAGACTCAAAGCCAGATCAATAAATGCTTTTCAAACTGAGGAGATAAGAGATAAGTAACAACAACCAAACATTTTAAATAAACAAGAACAGATACAATGTGGATCAAAAATTTGAATAAAAAGTAACTGGTATCTTGTAAAATTTGGAGGAAAGTAATCAACTTATAGACTGAAGAAATTTTATATATCAAAAGAATATAAATCCAATACACACATGCATGCACACACACACACATACTGAAGCACATCCTAATCAAGCTGCAGAAAATGAAAGATAAAAAGAAACACTTTGAAGCAGCCAGTGTAGGACAGGGTGAACACATAAAGCATGGCTGTATGGCGATGGCTGGAAGAACTTCTGTGGTAGTAGGGAGCTAAAGTGAGAAGATTAGGAAAAAAAATTCTATAAAGTGTAAAGGAAATAAGAAAAATAATTCTATCTAGTGAAAATATCTGTGAAACTCAAGTGTGATATGGAGACATTTAGGATAAATGAAAGTTCAAAAGAATTTGTTGTCAAAAGACTTGTGGTACAAGAATAACTGGACTTCTCCAGCCTGAAGATAATGATATCAGAGAAAATGTGAATCTAAAAAAAGTAATGATGTGTGAAGTTATGGCAAATATGGGAAATTTCTGTAAAGACAAGACAAATGAGTACACAACAAAATAATAGCATTGTATTTTCAGGCTTGTTATATTCATATACATATGTATAGAAAATACATGGAAGCAATGATTAGGAAAAAATGATATTAGAAATGTTGGGATTCTTACGTTTTCTATTAGGAGGTATAATAATATTTTTTGTTTTTTTGATGAAAGAAGTTGTACTTTTACAGAAAAAGCATGCAGAAAGTAGAGATCACATATACCTCCTCACTAAATCAGTTTTCCTTATTAACATTTTGCATCATTGCAGTGCCTGTATTAGAAATGTTAAGAATAAATTAATATAAATGTACAGTTAACCATCTTCCATTGTTTATATCAGGATTCACTGTTATTTTGTACAATTCTATTGTTTATAATTTTCATTCTGTAACATATATACAAATAATTTTTTCCATTTTAACCAATTACTAATATACAATCAATGTTGTTAATAACAGTCACAATATTGTGCTACCATCACCACCATGCATTACTTAAATTTTTCAAAACAACAAATCTGAAAATCTGTACGAATTAAGTTTTAACTTCTAATTCCCTAACACCACTCCAGGACCTAGTTTAAACTGCATTCCAGTTTTTACTGCATGAATTGGCACATTGTAATTATTTCATATCAGTGAGATCATAAAATATTTGTTTTTTAGGTCTTCCTTATTCCACTCAACATGATGTCTTCAAGTTTTTGCATGTTGTAGCATGTATCAGAACATCATTCCTTTTACGGTTGAGTAATAGTCCATTGTATCTATATGTTTTGTTTGCCCATTTATCTGATGAACACTTAGGCTCCTTCAATATTTTGGTGATTGTGAATAATGTCACTATGAACATTGGTGTGGAAATATCTGTTTTAATCCACAATTTCATTTCTTTAGAGTTCATTCCTAGATGTGGGTATAACAGGTCATATAATAATTCTATGCCTAACTTCCTCAGTATCCACCAAAGTTTTCCCACAGCAACTGAACCAGCACCATTTTATAATCCAACCAAAAAATGGACTAGTCTTCTCCTTTCTAAACATTTTATACAACACTTGTCTTTTTCTACTTTTAATAGTAGACATTCTAGTAGGTATGAAGTTGCATCCTATTGTACTTGAAGTTTGTTTCCCTGTAATGATTTTCTGCATTTTTTCATGTTCTTATTGATCATTTATATATCTTCTTGGGAGAAAAATATATTGAAGTTTTGCCCAGTTTATTTGAGTTGTTTGTCTTTTTGTTGTTGAGTTGAAGGATTTCTTTATATATTCTGGATAAATAACCCTTATCTGATCAATGATTTGCAAATATTTTCTCCCATTCTGAAGGTAGTGCTTTATATTTTTACTTTTATTATAAAGTATTACATTGGTCAAAAATTTTTAATTTGATTAAGTCCCCTTTATCTATTTTTCTTTTCTTCCTGTGCTTCAGATGGAAATGTTAAGGAACCATTTCCTACTGCAGGACCCTAAAAGTTTCCTTATGTTTCCTTATAAGAGTTTGTTTTTGTTTCCTGGCTGCTAAATCAAGAGCCATAAATGAGTTGGCTTAAAAAATGGGAATGTATTAACCCACGGCTTGAGGCTGGCAGAATTCCAATATTGAGGCCTCAAAAAAATGATTCTTTCTTCCCATGACTGTGGTGTACTGGGGATGGCTGCCAGGGATCCTTCATTCCTGGCTTTTCTGTCATGTGGCAGTACAAATGGTGATGTCATTCTGCTTTTTATTCCAGATCCCTCTGGTTTCCAGCTTCTTCTGTGGCTTTCTATCTAAGTCTAAATTTCATTCTGCTTATAATGGACTCTAGAAATTGGATTAAAGCCCAAACTGATGGATTTGGCCATACTTTTATTAAAAATAACATATTCAGAAGGCTCTATTTAAAATGGTTTCACACCCACAGGAATTTGTTAATATTAAGAACATGTTTTCGATGGTGGGGGAAGATGGTGATGAACTAACAGGCAGCACTTAATGCTCTAACAAAGATAATCGAGAAAGCCTGAAGCTGATTGAGGGCCATGCTTTGATCATCAGCAGACTTGAGTGTACTATACAACTTCCAGGAGTGTGAAGAACACAGAGACAAAGAAGTCAAAATGACAAAAGAGTTACTGAGCCCCTGTAGTGGCCACGAATGACTCCCATCCTCCACCCCAAAATATTAAGCTGGGGCAGAACACCTGGCTCACTGCAGCTGACTGAGAAGAGAACAGATATCTTCCTTCCTCCTGTTTCAAGGGAAAAGGCGGGGGGGGGGGGTTGGTGTGCTTTTCTTTAGTGAATTTGGCTAGCAGAGCCCATTTTGAATCTTGAATCTGGAGAGTCCACAATGGAAGACAGAAAAGCCAAGGCTGAAACACCAACTTGGAAATGTGGGCTAACTAATACCATCTGAAGGCTGCTCTGGAAATTGTGTGGACAAAAACTGTTCATGCCTCTGTATCTAAACTCTGGGAGAAAATCTGTGCACCACTAGTGAGTCCCTGGCCCAATTTTGAAAGCTGAAGCTGGGCAATTTTAAAGACTGAGAATAAGTTGAACCAACTATTGAATAAGAGCTGTGGGGAAAAAAATAGGCAAAAGAGAGAAATTAGCAATCAGCATAATTTCACCAATATATTGAGATGCCTAGACATCAGGAAAAAAATTACAAGCCATTCTAGGAAACAGGAAGAGATCGCCCAGCCAAAAGAACAAACCAAATATCCTGAAGAGATAGAAGATTTAATGCAATTAATCATTAATAATCCCACAACTCTCTTAAATCACTTCAAAGAATTTAAAGAAAATATGACTAAGTAAATAAATGATATTAAGAAGACACTGGGAGAGCAGAAAGAGCAATTTGAAAGCCTGCCAAGAAAAGTAACAGACTTTATGGGAATAAAAGACATGATGGAAGAGATAAAAAATATATTAGAGACCCAAAGGAGCAGATTTCAATTGCTTGAAGAAAAATTCATGATTTCAAAGACAGAACATCTGAACTGGAAAAGACAGGGGAACAGAAAGAGAAGAGAATGAAATAATTGGAACAGAATCTCAGGAATTGAAAGACAATGCAAAATACACAAATGTGCATTATTAGTGTCCCAGGAGGGGAAGAGAATGGAAGAGAAACAGAAACAATATGTGAGGAAAACTGACTTGAAATCTTCCCAAAACTTATGAAAGACATAAATATCAATATCCAAAGAGGACAGCACAACCCCAACACCCCCCCACAAATCTAAATAGACTTTCCATGAGACACCTACTATTCAGAATGACAAATATCAGAGATGAAGAGAGGATTCTGCAAGAGGCAAGAGGAAAGCAACACATCACAAACAAGGGAAGCTCAATAAGATTAAATGCCAAACTTTTATCAGAAACCATGGAGGAGAGAAGAAAGTGATATGATGTATCTAAGGTAGTGAAAGAGGAAAAGTGTCAGCCAAGAATTCTGTACATGCAAGGCTCTCCTTCAAAAATCTACAATGTAAACTATGGTCCATGGTTAATGACAAAGCCCCAGGATGTGTTTATCAATTGCAATTAATGTGCCACACTAATGAAGGATGTTTATGTGGGAGTTTATGGGGGATGTGGGAGGTGGGGCATATGGGAATCCCTATATTTTTTGTGTAACATTTAAGTAATCTAAGTATCTTTTAAAATATAAAAAATTTTAAAAATGAAAAATCCTTTAAAAATGAGGCAGAGTTCAAGTCTTCATAGACAAACAAAAATTGATAGGATAAGTAACCAAAAGTCCAGATTTGTAAGAGATACTAAAGGGATTACTGCAGTCTGAAAGGAAAAAGCAGGGGTGAGATATTTGGATAAAAGTTTAGAAATGAAGATTATTAGGGAGTGTAAACTAAAGGATAAGAAGACAGACAATAGAATGATATGACAATAGAAAGCTGAAGAACAAAATGGATGAAGTAAGCAATGCCATTACAGAATGTTAATTGATTAAATGCCCTAATGAAAACACATAGACTGATAGAATGGATTTAAAAAATAGAAGCCATCAATATGTTGTCTAAAAGAGATCCACTTCAGATGTATGGACACAACCAGGTTAAAGGTGAAATGTTGATATATAATGACGTGTATCTGTCATTGCAATGTTATTCAGGACAATTCACATGTTCCAAAAATGTCCCATATTACACTTATTTTTCCCTGTCCTTCCCCTCAGAACCTCCAGTGGCCACTGCCTCCACATCAATGATAGCTAACATTAAGTCTACTCTAGTTCATTGTTCATTCCCTAAAATCTGAGGAAAAAGTTATTCCATGCAAATAGTAACCAAAAAAGAGCTGGATTACACCAGATAAATGTAAAATAACAACCTTATAGTAAAGTAACAATAATTATTCAGTGCAACTGGCAAATTTTTCTTGTAATCAGAATTCTGTATTTTTTTCATACAAATAAAACATTTGCTTTTAGTTGAGAAGGATTGGAGAAGAGATATATTTTTGGATACTTCATTTTTCTTCTTTGTTCATACTCTTTAATTAAAATAATCTATCTGGATCAATAATGATTTAGCATGATTACTGTTGAACAAGATTTTGAGTTTTTCTGCTTCATAAAATTATGAGTTGGCAAATTGTTATATGCTGTAATTCATTCCAATAAAATGTGAAGAATTCCCAAATAGGAATTTTATTATCTAGAAATAATTATGGCCTAAATGAACATTAAATAACTAAACAAATAATTAAATCATTCATAGAAATTATTATGTCCAAGAGATCTGTAGTATAAAAATTATAATTATGTTATTATTATATTGAACTAATATTTGTATTTATAAAGGCTTGTAGCTATGCTACCTATTTTTTTATAATTGATTATATCAAATTTAATTTGAGTTTGCACTCTCTTTTAAAATATCTAATTTCTTTCAATCCTTTCGATCTATTTTTCTCTTTATTTTACAACAAAAGACATTTTAGGAGCTAAAAAAAAAAAAAAGACATTGATTATACACTTTGGATAGACCTTACAGTATATGAACATTAAAAAAAACAAGTTTCTGTGATTGCATAATTCAATTCACAACAGATTTAATCATTTTCATTCTTATATTTAGGTATTTGATTAAATTTTATTTTATTTATTTATTGGTAAGATGTAGGGGACACATTCACTGTTTTGCATCTAGCTGTTGTGTTTTCCCTACACCATTTGTTGAGGAGAATATTCTTTCTGCATCCTGTGAACTGGTCAGCCTTTCCAAAAATCAATTAGCCTAAGACATACGGGTTTATTTCTGAACTCCCAATTCTATTCCATTTACCTCTGTCTGCCCTTGTGCAAAAATCATGATCATTTTAATACTGTAGCTTTGAATAAGTTTTAAATTGGGAACTTTTAGTCATCCAATATCTTTCTTTTTTTCCAAGATGATTGTGGCTATTTGGGTTATTATTCTTTGTGGTGGTTTGAAGCTGTACATATCCCCAGAAAAAAATGTTCTTAAATCTATTCATTCATGTAGGTATAAACTCAGTGTAACTAAAACCTTTGATGAAGATGCTTCAGTCAAGGTGTGACTCACCTCATTCAGGATATTTAATCCTTTTACTGGAATCCCTTAAAAGAGAATGAAATTCAGACAAAGAGAAAACCACAGAAGGAAGAATCTGAAATCAAGAAAATTCAGAAGAGAAGGGAGATAACAGCAGAAATCCACTTGGTGCTTTACCATGTGTTAGAGGAGCCAAGGATTGTTGGAAGCCAGTCTTTGGGGTAAAAGCATTGCCTTCAAGATGTCTTAATTTGGACATTTTTGCAGACTCTAGCCATGAGCAAATAAATTGAGTAAAATTTGAGGTTGAGAAATTTCTAGACAGATATTTCTGGAAGTGAAAAAAATTTTCACTTTCGGTGCATGGCAGGTATTTGCAAAGTTAGAGCATGTTAGTTTATCTAAAAAATATGGAGATAGTATCATGTAGTAGGCCTTATCTAAAAAAATCATGACTTGTACAACTGAAAATATAGAATTGTTAGAATCATAGTTATCAAGAAATGCACATATACTGAAAATATAATTTGTGGAAAAAATTTGTTTTAAATGATCACTTGAAATAATAACTACTAAAAATTATTAATAATGTGTTGTTTGTGATATTAATGCACCACAGTGAAGTAGCCTAGGGTTTTAATTTCTGATCTGCTATTTTATTAAATAATTTTGGATTCCAAAACCAATAAATGAAGTGTTAAAACTCTCAAGTATTGTTTATTATATATCCAGCACTTTTATTCTGTTTTTCTAAAATATTTGTCAGAAGGAACACAGTGTTATGAGCATGATCTCAGGACATAACCAATCATGGTAGAATCACAGAGCCAACAACAGTTAATGGTTGGGACTCTGAATAAGTCATTTAAATTTCTGGGACTTTTTCTCATGTAAAATTTGCATACAATAAAACCTATGGTATAATATTTTCACCTGTATGAATGTGTTAATAAAAAAGTACTCAAAACAATGTAAAATTCATTCTAATTATGCAATATATAAGAATTTCTATATATAATATCCTAATTATTTATATGTAATTTATGGCAGTAACACTAAGATTTTGTATCAGCCATATTTTGCAAAGTATGAATTTCTAGAAATACTAAAAAAAAATGTTTAAAATGGCAGATCATTAAAAAACATTTTTTGAAGTCATACATGGTAAGTATCACCTTTAATTTCTCCACAGTTTGAAAAAGTGGAACCTATGGGCACATTTATAACATAAATGTGCCTGGCTTCATCCTTATAGGACTGACAGAATCTGATGAGATCTGGTGTATCCTCTTTATGTTATTTTTCCTGATATACCTGATTACTGTGCTGAATAATGCAGGGATGATATTGATAATTCTTCTGGATATCCAGCTTCACACCCCCGTGTATTTTTTCCTCAGTCACCTGCTATTCCTTGACCTCAGTTACTCAATGGTCACCCCACCTAAAACCTTAGAAAACTTATTCACTTAAAACAACTATATTTCATTCATTGGCTGCTTCACACAGATGTATTTTTTTTTGTCTTTTTGGGTACCACTGAATGCTTGCTTCTCTCTTCAATGACCTATGACTGCTATGTAGCTATCTGCAATCCTCTACATTACCATGTTGTTATGTCAACCAGACTCTGTCTCACCCTTATCATTGGGTCTTATGTGACTGACTTTACTGATTCCCTGGTTAATATTCTTTGCCTGAACATTTTGAATTTCTGCAAATCTACCGTAGTCCATAATTTTTTCTGTGACACAATGCCAATTTTCATCCTATCTTGCACTGACATTCTTGTTACTGAAATCATGATATTCATTCTTGCTGGCCCCACCCTAATGGTGTCTCTTACCACAATCACCGTGTTCTATGGGTCCTTTCTTTCCACTATCCTGAAAATTAATTCCACTTCAGGAAAGCACAAAGCCTTCTCTACTTGTGCCTCCCACCTCCTGGTAGTCACCATCTTTTATGGCACTATGATTTTTACTTATTTAAAACCAAAGAAGTCTTACTCCTTGGGAAAAGATCAAGTAGCCTCTGTGTTTTATACTATGGTGATTCCCATGCTGAGTTCACTCATTTATAGTCTTAGGAACAAATAAGTGAAAACCGCTTTCATTAAAGTCATGAAGAAGAGAGAGGGCTCCAGGCAGTTGAAATGACAGGGATGCTGAACATTAAAGGGCATCTTTTCTTTCCTTCCTATATGAGTATTTCCTTGGTCTCTCTCAAAATACTGAATCAATCTTTAATAGATTTGCATTTCTGTTGAGCTATCCACTACTTGACAACATAGGTTCTAGAAAATTTCCAAGAATATGTTTTAGAAATCTAAATAGTATTTAGAATCTGTGAATTAATATGTGAAACATGTGGTTTAAATATGTTTTTTTAAAGGAAACTACTGTTTAAAAAAATTAGTGTTATCTTTCAATTCATATCCTAGAAATCCCCATGCTCTTCCAATTTCATGTCATTTTATATCGAGAACATCTTCAGAAATCATTCCATTTATTCTGTAGAGGAGAAATATAGCACTGTAGTAAAGATTCCTGCTTTGGACTGGACAATCCAGGATTTAGAGTTTAGATCTCCCAATTTTTTTTCTGTATATCACTTAGTTAATCGATGAAACTTTAAACTTAGTTTTCTCATCTGTACAAGAAAAATAGAAATGTTATATCCACAGAGTTACTGTAAAGGTTAAATCAGATGCATGAAAAGAATTTAATGCCATACTAAGAAATTTGGGTCATAATCATCAGAATACATACATTCTGGAGTAATTTTGAATACACAGTTATGGGACAGGCTAGCATAGACACTGTCATTCCAGAGCAGAGAAATTTGAAGGAAAGGGGGATCAAGTTTCCAAAGCATATTTGAAATACAAAAGTCAAACTCCATTATATATTTTTTTCATTTTTCTTATTTTTAAAGACTATAATGGACTAAAGTTATATTATACTTTACACTCTGCCCTGCAAAATTTTATATAAGTTATGACAAAATAATAATGGCCTGTATCTGTCTTTGAATTTCAAGCAGGATAATTCCAATGTCCCAAAAATGCTCTTACATTACTCCTATTCTTCTTTTTCCCTCCTCTCAGTACCTCTAGTGGTCCCTGCCTTTATATCAATGATAAACATTCTTCCATTGTTAAAATAATAATGTCTATAATAGAATAAGATGACTACTTTAGTCCATTGTTCATTCCCCAATCTTGAGAATTTAGGGATGGTGATGCCCACTCTGTTTCTAATTAAAAGGGGGCTTAAATCCCATGAGGTAGGTGGATGGAACTACCTTGCTTGCAGTTGCAGACACTCTGTTCCTTGGGATGGGCATTATCCATCATCATCTCCTTGTTACTTGTCCTGGGTGGGGCCAATGAACTGGAGAGTAAGTGTTGCAACTCTCCTGAAATTCAGGGCTCAACCTGCAGATGAACAGACCAAAGACTTAAGCCTCTGGGGCATATATTTAACAAGTATAGTGCTAATTATAGGTTCAAATAAAAGGGGCTGAAGAGCCATGTGTAGGGAAACTATAAATGAGTCTAATTCTGTTACACTGGGGAGCATCAATTCCAGAGTAAGACCCACTGACAGAGTGGGTATTTTTTATTTCTTTCATTTTATCTTCAAAGAAGCTTTAGGTTACAGAAAATTCACAAAGAAAATATAAGGGATTCCAATATACCCAACACCCTCCCCCTTTTCCACTATCCCCTATTAATAACATTTTACATGTGGATGGTACATTTGTTAAAATTGGTGTACAAATATTGAAGCATTGCTACTAACCATGGTCAATGGATTACACTATGGTTTACATTTTGGACACCTTTATAGGTTTTGCTGAAATTTAAAATGGCCTGTATCTGGGTTAGAGGTGCTCCCTTACATGTGTTTTCAATGATTAACAGGTCATAAGACCGTGACTTAATTCTCCCGTGACATAAATTGAAGAAAGGCAGCCTCCACCCATAACATGCATGACCGATTGAGCAAACCATAGCCTATGGGAGTGGAGGAAGCCCATCCCCTCCACAAAATGAAAAAAAGGAACCATATAGCAGAAGCAGATAAGGGTTTTCACCTTTCCTGGACCCAGGCACAACCAACCCTTCCTGCATTCCAATACCATACCTCCTAGCCCACTACTCTTTAGACATTTGGCCCCAGGCTGTACTTGGTTTCCCTCCTTATTTAGGTACTGTATAGCCATTTCCACCACCTTCCACCACAGGCTGAAGTCTAATCTTCAGACCCCCCTACTGGTAGAACATCTCAATAAACTTCCTGTTTGCAATCATCAGTATCTGTGTCCCAGTGAGGGCTGTTTTTCTCCAACAATCTTTATTGCAGGATCATGCAGAACAATTCTAATGCCATAAAAAAGCCCTATGATCCATCTATTTTATTCTTCCTTTTCCTTCCCTTCAGAACCTATGGTATCTAGTTAAGTTTCAATTTTTGAAGAGTAAGATTCATTGTTACTAGCAATAATATTGATAGCCTGACATATTGGTTTGTTTTCTTTTTTTTAATTCGTCCTGTTTTTGATGGATTCTTATCCTAGTAATTGAAAACACAGCAAGACTCCCCAAGATGGAGTTTAATATTTTTGTGTTTATTGTGTAGGTCTCCAACCCCTGAAATAACAAACTATATGGTGAGCTGAACACTTAAATATTCTCTAAAGGCATGCCCCAGGTACTACCTATTCCTCATATCCCCCCACACCCAATGCCTTACACCAGTAACCCTACCCTACCATATTTGCCAAAAGAACATTCTCACCATTGTAGTTTTAACCATCGACCTGTAAATTCCCAGAGTTCTCCTGCTCCTCCCTCCATCCTTTCCCCCAGTTTCATGGATAGTCCAACCCCAAACCCCTCCACTCTACTTCCTCTCACAGACCAGCACAACCTCTCTCTCATTTAGATTTCAAGGTCTGAGAGTCATCTGTGGACCAATGCTCTGTCCTCAGAGCCCACTGTATAAGTAACCACACCATTTCCAATGACTGGACTTTGATCCTGCTCTCTACAAACAATAGGACCTAGGTTAACCCCTTTCCAAGCATGTGGTCAGACTCTCCATGATGACTGTGGTATAAAATACACTCCTGCATTTGGGTTTTAAGTCTATGAAAATTTATTTACTGTTAGGGTACATGTAAGTTTCTATATGCATTTGGGCTTCAATAAATTTTTAAAGGAAAATAAAGACTTATTTCATTGTACCTTTTAAAATAAATCCTATAAAACCCTGTTAATTAAATGCTTTTTAAATCAGTCTCATTATCTTCCAGATTTCCCTATTAATGAAATAATAGATTTTGCCACATATATTAATTTTTTAAATTTTCCTGGGAAATATGTTCATCATTTTTGAAAATTACAGCTAGCATTTTAGTTCTGTCAGCTTCTCTCAAAGTTTTAAATCTCTTCTCATTTCAAATTTATTTTTCTTCATATCTGTCCTAATTTTTTCTTTCCTTAACTGCACTTTCTATGGTGAGTATGGTGAATAATCACTCACATAATTTACAAAATTATTCCAGATTTATGTTTGTTTTTCTAGTTTATCTCTATGTTCTGTTACCCTTGTTTTTATACCCTTCTGATGTATATTCATCTAATTTCAGATATATGTGATTTTCTTGAAGCTTTAGACCTCTTAAAATATATTTTATAAGATATTAAATTTTTTATTTGCTTCTTACAGATTGCTTTTTTATACTCTGTGACTATTATACTTTAGAATATTATTTGGCTCCATTTTTCCTTTTTCATTTATATACCATTATATGGAATTTAATTGTAAATCTTTTATTTCATCATGTTAAATTGATTGGATTATACTTATTTTTAGGATTAGGATAGGTTAGGATTTTGTCACAATAACTTTTCCATGCTCATGCTCAATGAGTCACTTGATTTTTTATTTTTGCTTAAAATATTTTCTTAGTGTAGAACTATTTTATCACTTGGAGATAAGTATGTTCAAAGTAACATAGTCCAGGTCAAAGTAAGAGCAAAGCAAATAGGATGTAAACATAAATGGTTCTGAAATTTTTTCAATAGAGTGCAATAAACTTCACCTATCTAGTGATTTTTCTTTTCATGTAATGAGGGGCATAATCAATTATTCTTTTAAGCTTATTTTGTTATCTATGTAATCTTGAAGGCAATTCAGTGTACTACATATTTTATTCTCTTTTAATGGTAGTCTTTTTGGTTCATAGTCTCTTTCTCTTCTCTTAATGGTTTAAAAAAATATCCACATGCCTCAATAATCATCTTTTGCTTTCTTTCATTATGGTGGCAAGTGATGGATGCAGAATAAAGTCATGGTACATTAGGAAGCCCTATATGATTGTGAAGAACACATGCACACCACACAGGGGAACATGGGATTAAGGTTTAGCTCTGGTATGTATTAGGTGTGAGAGCTGCTATAAATAAAGCAAAGGGCACAAAATTCCATTCCTGTAGCCAGTGCTAAATATATGATAGCTTTTATTATTTTTCTCCTCTTTTGAAAGCTTTGTTGAGCTTCAATGTTGCCTCTTAGATATCTGGAATTCTCTGCTTTCTATTAAAATGATAGTTATGAATGCTACTTTAAATTAATTTCTAAAACTTAACCATAATTAATTAAATTCTTTAAGATGGAAATTATCTGTAACTACTGATTCCTTTCAATATGTTCTAGTATTTATTTGGCATACATAGTATAACTTTTCCTTCAGCATTCAGAAAATATGTATTTATGAATTTATGGAACTTAGATAGCACTTTTAAAAATTATTCTATTTTGGAACTGGAAAAGGTAGAAGATGATCACTAAACTCACCTTTATACCTATGTTACCTATAGTATGAATCGCTGGATTTAAATCATATAGAGGTTTGGCATGCATATTACTAATAGCAAAGTGCCTGACTCAAGACCCTGGTCACATACATTTTAATGATTTGTTTATAATATTAATTTTTACAGTGAATATTTGCTAATTTAAAAAATAAAAGAATACATTTGATGATGAAATTTCAATTTTGTGTCTCCCTCTTTCATAATGAAAATTTAAAGGAAATTTTTTATATAGTTTTTGCTTTATATATTTAATGAATCTGCCTGGCTTCCATCATTGCATCTGCTTGGTCATTCAAATGTGTTGATATTTTAAAGAGGAGAAAACTTTGGACCAAAAGGCTAACATCACACACAGCTTTTAATCATGGAGCTGAACCATGAACACATACTTACAGATTAGAAATTCTATTTTATTTGCTTTTCACCACTGTGTATTTAAGTACATCATTGAACAGATGGCAAGGATTGTTTCAGAACTGTTATTTTTCTCATGAGTCCTAATCACATATAAAGAATAATAGATTCATTTAATGATATTCATCAAATATTGTATTTTATTTTTTTCATATCTGCTTTAATCTCATGAACAAAAAGATTTGTCTCAGTCTCCCTTCATCTAATATTTTTGTCTACACTTCCTAATATAGTGCTTTAAAAAAAAAACTTTGTGGTTTCCCAAAAAGTGCTTACCAGATTTTTTTCTAATTAAATGAAACTTTTAAAAGCAATTTAAAGTGTTATAGCCATTCAAAATATTTCATTAATTAAAAGAGGTAGTTTGTAAAATAGGTTTTCATAAAATTTGGAAAAAACATGAATTTATGTATTGCAGAAATTCTGAATACGCAAAACAAGATAAATCCAATATGCATCCCCACCCCATCCCACCCCCACAAACAGTAGGACATCAAAATCATGCTACAAAAAATGAAAAATACAAAGAAACACTTCAAAGAAGACAGGGTGAGCAGAAAGAACACAAAACTTGGCAAGAATGGGGAAGAAGGGAGTAACATGTCAATTATGGCTGGCTTCCCAAAATAGACAAGGACACGTGAAGGGAAAAATTCCACAAAGTGTGAGAAGGTGAATCATCATCATCATCATCATCATCATCATCATCATCATCATAATTCAATTTCTAGTGAAAATCTTCATGAAACTCAAATGTGAGATGGAGATATTTAAAATAAATGAAAGCTCAAAAAATTTGTTGCCATAAGGTCCTGTAGCACAAGGATAGCTAAGAGAAATTTTCCAGACTGAAGAACATGATATGAGAGGAAAAATTGAATCTACAAAAAGAAATAAAGAACCCAAGACATTATATAGATAATGTGCAATTTTTGTAAAAGACAACTGTGTAAAACATTAATACATTGTATTTTCAGGAATATAATATGTAAAGAAGTAACATATATGGAAAATATGGCTGACATAGAGCAAATAAAATTAGAAATATTTAGAGTTCTTTCATTTTATATGAAGTGATTTAATAATAAATATATATATATTTTTTAATTAGGAAAGATGTAGAAATTCAGAAAGTGCAAACATACCAAATATCCCCACATAATTTTCCCTATTATTAAAAATTTGCATCATTGTGATGCTTATTTTATTTTATTAATTAATTAATTTTATTATTTTATTTTATTTTATTTTATTTTTTTGTGGAAAACCCTTAAAAGAATGTTATTTCTGGATAAATACCTTAAGTGATCACACAGACCTCAATTATTGGAGTTGGGGAGGAAAGGAGATATAAGAAATCTGTTGACTGTGGCACAGTGTGAAGGACACAGGAATCTATCTTACATAGCCATCTTGGAATCATGAGTGTGTCTTGGCAAACATTGCTACATTTGTAATGAAAGAGTCACAATTATGGGTATTTAGGCAGTTTTTCTGTGGATCATTCTTTCCTGAGTTCAACTTGAAGGTGAGAAAATACGTTTTCAAACCATAGGGGCATTACTTGGAGGAATTGGCAGAAATCTAGAAAGAACCAGAGGTTTGTGTGTAATATGGTAGCCATGATGTGGTTCTATGGATAATGGAGACATTAAGTTCAGTTAAGGTGATTTTACTGTAAAACCACTTAGGACTTTTGGCACAGCAGTTAACAATGGTGTATATCTAGCTCTTCTGTCAGCAGTACTGGAAACATCCAAGAAGGATAAACAGAGCTATTCAAGGATCCACAGTAACAGAAACAGACCCCAGGGGAAAGCCTTTGAATCTGCATTTCTATTGAGGAATTGAAGATGAGTAGTAATAGTTACTAATTTATGGATACATTTGATTAACAATAAGCATTGTGGGACCCAGGTGGGGGAATTCCTGGAAAATGATAGTGAATTTTGGTTGGTGCCTGTAGCAGTTTGGCATTGTATTTTCCCATGTATCACCATATTCTTAACACCCTGTAATAGAGGAACAATTTTGTATTTCTACTGTTAACCACAATTCTTATCCATCACCAAATGACTATGTTATACAGTCCCTAGGTTATCCTCCATCCTTCTTCCTTTTGATTCTTTTACAAATATTGAAACAATGTTTTTATAAAGTGTTAAGTGATGTCCATGATTTATATTAGGTTACATTGTTGTGTTGTAGAGTTCGTTGGTATTTTTTTAAATTATTCTGTAACATTGACATACAATGTAAAATTTTGACTTTTAAAGACTTGCAAATATACAATTCTGTGGCATTAATGATTTTCACAATGTTGTGCTACCATCACCAAGTCCCTTATCAAAGTTTTCCATCACCCTAAATAGCAGCACTCTACCAATAAAGCTTTAACTACCCATTCCCTACCCCACCTTGGGACCTGGAAACCTGGATTTTAGTATCTATTTATGTGTATATTCCAATCATTGGTATTAATGTTGCTATGAATATTGGTGTGCAAATATCTGAGTCCCTGATTTCAATTATTTATGGTATATACCTAGAAGTGGGATTGCTGGGTCACATGATATATCTACACAAAACTTTCTTAGGACTCTTTAAAGTTCTTCTCACAGCAGCTGCACCAGGATCATTTTACATCCCCACCAATAATGAGCAAGTGTTCCCATTTCTCCTTATCTTCTCCAACACTTTATTTTCTGTTTTTAATAATAGGAATTCTAGTGGGTAAGAAATTGTATCTCATTGTACTTTTGATTTGTATTTAGCTAATGGCTAATGATGTTATTCATATTTTCATGTGTTTAGTGGCCAGTTATCTTCTGTGGAGAAAAGTCTATTCATTTGTCCATTTTTAAAAAAATTGGATTGTTATATTTCTGTTGTTGAGCAGTAGGATTTCTTTATATATTATGGACAATAAATCCTTACATGATACACGATTTCTGAATATTTTCTACCATTCTGTGTGTGTGTGTGTTTTTTTTTACTTTCATATACTAATGCATAAAAGTTTTTAATTTTGATGAATCTCTGTTTATTAATTTTATTTTCTTTTGTTCCTGCACTTTTGGTATAAATGCTAAGCAACCACTGCATAACACTGGTTACTGAAGACATTTCACAATGTTTATCTTTAGGAGTTTTTCTTAATTTGTGGCTGCGAAAGTAAAGACTATAAAATGAGTTAGTTTAAACAATGGGGATTTATTGGTCCACAGGTTTGTGGCAGGCAAAAGTCCAAAATCAAGGTGTCAAAAAGGCAATTTGTTTTCTACAAAGACTGGTATTCTGGGAATGACTACCAGTGATCCTTCATCCTTGGCTTTTCTGTCATGTGGCAATACACGTGACTATGACATTCTCCTTTCTACTCCAGGTCCCATTCACTTCTCACTTTCTCTGTTGCTTTCTCTCTTGTTTGAATTTCATTCTTCTTATAAAGGACTACACTAATTGGAATACAACAAAACCGATTCATTTGGCCAAACCTTAAATAAAAATAGCATCTTCAAAAGGCCATATTTAAAATGGTTTCATACTTACAGGAATGGATTGAGGATAAGAACATGTTTATTGGTGTACATAATTGAATTCCCAAAAGATTTTATAGCTTATATTATTTTACTTAGATTTTAGAACCATTATTTTTTGTTAATTATAGTATATGGTGAGAGATAGAGGTACACATTCTTTCTTTTGCATATAGCTCTCCAGTTTTCACAACACCAGTTTTCAAAAGTCTATTCTTTCCCTCATTGAATGTTTTTGGCAGCCTTTTAAAAAAATCAAATGGTCATAGATATGAGGGTTTATTTCCGAACTCCCAATTCAATTCCATTGGTCTACATGTCTGTTCCTGGGCCAATGTCATGATGTTTTGATTACTGTAGCCTTGAGTTTTAAAAATGAGAAGTGCTAATGCTCCAACTTTTTGAAGATGATTTTGCTCTTTGGGCCTTTAACTTTCCAAACAATTTTTTTAAATGGGCTTTTCCTTTTCTATCCAGGTAGTTGTTAGAATTTTGATTGGGATTGCATTGAATGTATAAATTTCTTTGTCAGAGTCAACATCTTAGCAATATTAAGTCTTCATATCCATGAACAATGAATATCCTTCCATTTATTTAGGTCTTCTTTGAGTACTTTCAGCAATGTTTTTTGAGCAGTATTGGTTTTTTGAAATGCTTGGTGAAACTCACCAGTGCTTTTATCTGGTCCTGTGGTTTTCTTTTGGAGAGGGATTTGGTTATTGCTTTGTTCCTTAGTTGTTACTGATCATTTGAGATGTTCTATTTCTCCTTGAGTCAGTGTAGGTAGTTTGTGTATTTTTAGTAAATTGTATATTCCACCTAGTTTATCTAATTTATTTGATACAATTGTCCATAGTATCCTCCTATATTTTTATTTCTGTGGAGTGAATGGTGTAGTTTTCCTTTTATTTCTAATTTTAGTTATTTGCATCCTCTGTGTTTGTTTCTTTGTGCCAGTCTAGCTAAAAGTTTGTCAATTTTATTGATATTTACATTGAAACAACTTTTGGTTTCATTAATCTTCTCTATTGTGTTTTTAATATTCTATTTCAAATGATCTCTGCAACAGTCTTTGCTATTTCCTTCCAACCACTCACTTTGGGTTTATTTTGCTCTTCTATTTCTAGTACCTCAAGTTGTGAGATTACACCTCTCTTTCTTCATTTTTTGTTATAAGAATTAAGAATATACATTTCCCTCTCAACCCTGCCTTTGCTATATTTAGAAGATTTTGTATGTTTTATTTTTTTCATTAATCTCAAGATATTTTCTAATTTCCTTTGCATTTTTTTCATTTATTAATTGACACATTTTTAAAAGGGCACTTTTTTTACTCTTAATTTTTCTTTATTTTTAAAGAATCTTTAGATTACAAAAGTGTTACATCAAAAATATAGGGGATTCCTGTATACCTCACCCTCCCTTTCTCCCTCTTTCTTTGCCGTGGTACTTTGTTATAATTGATGAAAATATATTGAAGCTTTGTTACTAATTATGATCTATAGTTTACAATATGATTTACACTTTGCATCACACAATTTTATAGGTTCTGACAAAATGTATAATGGCCTGTATCCATCATTGCAATATAATGTAGAATAATTCCAATGTCTTCCAAATGCCCCCATGTTACATCAATTCTTCCCTTTTCCTCCTCTCAGAACCTCTGGTGACCACTGTCTTTATATCAATGTTACAAGTTCTTCCATTGCTAGAATAATAGTATCTACTTTAGCCCATATTTGCATTCCCCCCTTATGTTCGTCCATTCCTCAACCTTGAGGATTTGCAGATGGTGATCTTAACTCTGTTTCTGATTGAGACATGCATTATATCCCATGGGACAGATGAATGGAACTTTCTTGCAGTTACTCTCTGTTTTGGGGGATGGGTGTTGTCAATCATCATTCTTTTGTTTGTTGTTCTTGGTAAGTCTGATGAACTGGAGAGTAGGTGTTGACTGCAACTCTGTTGAACTTCAGGGCTGAATTGACATATGAAAAAAGAGAATAATTAAGGCTCTGGGACACATATTTACATAATTATAGGTTCAAATAAAAGGGACATAAGAACCATGTATAGGAAAATTATAAATGAGTCTAACTCTGATACACTGGGGAGATAGGTTATGATATACTACAAGGTAAGGCCTACTGACTGAGTACTGATTTCCTGGGGTTGTCTGTCTAGATGTCTCTAGAGCCTATAGGAGCACCCCTGCTTGAGGCACTGTTTACTGTGGCAGTCAGTGAGAACACCCTGAGACAGCATAAGTGTAGGCTCTGGAATGACCTCTCCAAATTACTTTGAAATTGCTTAGCCATAAAAACTCATTTATGTTTAATATTTTCCCCTTTGGGCAAGGTTTTTTTTCTCAAATGCATTGCTCACTGGTGCTGGATAATAATCCTTCAATGCCAAGAAGGTTTACTTTTGGTAGTCTTGTCCTACACCAGAGTGTACTTTTAAATTTTCACATATTAGTGAATTTTCCAGTTATCTTCTGTTCTTAATTTCTAGCATCTTTACAGTGTTGCCAGGGAAGATTTTTTGAATAATTAAAATTTTGTTAAATTTATTGTCTTATGTCATGATTTAGCATATGGTCTACTCTGAAGAATGACCCATAACCACTACAGAATAATGTGTATTTGGCTCTTGTTGGGTGAAATGTTCTGCATATGTCTGTTAGCTCCAGTTTACTTATAGTAATGCTGAGGTCTTCCATTTCCTTATCAAATTGCTTATCTAGGTGTCCTAGCCATAATTAAATGTTGCATATAGAAGTCCAATATAAAAACATAGAGCCATCTATTTCTCCTTTCAAAATGGCCAACATTTGCTTCATTATGGTGTGTCTCTGCTGTTTCTGTGGACATATATGGACATATAACTCTCATATAAGTTTCTTGAATTGGCCATTTCAGTAGTATACAGTGTACTCCATTGTCCCTTTGGCCATTTTGTACTTGAAATATATTTTATATTATGTTAGCATAGTTACCTGAATTCTCTTTTTTTTTACTATATGCATGGAGTTATTTTTTTTCCTTTTTTTAACTTCCAACCAACTTGTGTCTTTGAATTTAAGATAAGGGCTTTAAAAAGAAAATAAATAGATCCTGATTTTTAACCATTATTACAATCTCTTTCTTTTGACTAGAAAGTTTAGCCAATTTCCATTCAAAATAGTCATGAATAATGAAAAATTTTCTTCTACCATTTTTTTATTTGGATTTTGTAAGTCATGCCTTTTCTATAATAGAAAAATGTTATTGATACATATTAATGAAGATAAACCCATTTAAACTGTAGATGGTATTCATTGTAATCACATATTTGTGCATTTATCACTTCAATCATTCTTAAAGCACTTTCATTATTTCAATAATAATCATAAACAAAAAGAAAGAACCAAAACTCATAACCTCCCAATCTTTCTATACTTTCCCTGTTGTATATAGCTGCTATTCTGTTTCCTTCTTTCTAGTACATTTGTATTTATATTTTGTAAAAAGAAACATATATGCAATATCACCCATATTTGTTTTACATGAGGTTTTACTATCTTATACAGTCCCTAATTACAGTTTTTAGCTTTCTTTCTAATAATATACATAGCTTTAGATTTTCCTTTTCAACCACTGTCATATCCATACAATAGTACTCCTAGTTACAAACACTATGATATGCTTTCACTATTTCTATTCACTTCCAAAAGTTTACAAACAATCTTTTTACCAGTTCTGCCCAGATGAACCCTCAGCTTTCCATTCTTAATTATATTTTCTGGTGATCTATATTCTAATTATTGACTCCATGGTTTTACAAAACATATTTAGTTTATAATAGCACAATCATACAGTATTTGTATTTATGTGTCTGGCTTGTTTCACTGGACATAATGTCCTCAAGGTTCATCCATGTTGTCATATATTTCAAGAATTCATTTCTTCTTACCACTGCATAATATTCCATTGAGTGTATACTCCGCAATTTGTATATCCATTCATCAGTTGATGGACATCTTTTTGGCCTCGTGAATAACCACTATGAAACTTGGCATGTACATGTCTGTTTGTGTCTCTGTTCTCAATTCTTCTGGTTATATACCTAATAATGATATTGCCAGGTCACATGGCAAGTCTATATTCAACTTCCTTCAGAACTGCCAAACAGTGCTTCACAGTGGCTGTACACTTCTACATTCCCATCAAGAATGAATAAGTGGTCCTATCTCTCCAGATCCTCTTAACATTTACAGTTTTCTGACATTTTAATAGTGGCCAGTCTATTATGTATGATATCTCATTGTAGTTTTGATTTGCTTTTCCCTAATTGCTAGTGATGGTGAACATTTTTTCATGTGTTTCTTTGCCATTTGTATTTCTTCTTGGACAATTATCTTTTCAAGTCTTTTGCCCATTTTTAAGTGGATAGTTTGTCTTTTTATTGTTGAGTTGTATGATTTTTTGTACATCATGGATATTAAACCCTTTTTGGATATGTGATTGCCAAATATTGTCTTCCATTGAATCAGCTGCCTTTTCACCCTTTTGACAATATCCTTTGAGGTGCAAAAGTGTTTAATTTTGAGGAGGTCCCATTCACCTATCTTTTTTTTTATTTTGTTGAGCATTTTTTGAGTGTAATGTTTAAGAAACTACCACCTACCATTAGATCTTGAAGATATTTTCCTACAATTTCTTTTAGAAGTTTTATGGTTGTAGCTTTTATATTTAGGTCCTTGATCCATTTTGAGTTAATTTTTATATAAGTTGTGATATAGGGGTGTTCTTCCTTTCTTTTGGGTATGGCTATCCATACCAACATATTTAGTTTGTGTTGAATAGACTGTTCTGGCCTAGCTGGGAGGGTTTGACCACCTTGTCAAAATTCACTTGACTGTAGATATGAGGGTCTATTTCTGAGTTCTTGAATCAGTTCCACTGATCAATGTGTTTGTCTTTACCCCAGTATCATGCTATTTTTACACCTGTAGCTAAGTAATATTTTTTTAAAGTCTGGAAGTGAGAGTTTTCCAACTTTGTTTTTCTTTTTTAAGATCTTTTTGGCTATTTTGGGCCCCTTCCCTTCTAAATAAATTTGATTATTGGTTTTGCCACTCCTGTAAAAAATCTGTTGGGAGTTTTATTGGGATTGTGTTTTATCTGTAAATCAGTATGGGTCACTTATTTCTTCCATTAATGCCTATTTTTATTTTTAATATTGTACTACTTTGAGTCTCTTCTCATTTGCTTCTTTTCAGTTTTCAGATATTTTCTTTGCAGTTACTTTTGGGCTTAAATGCATCATCATTAATCTATAATAATCTTGTTTGATTTGATACCAATTTAACTCCAATAATATACACAGACATTGTTTCTAAACTCCACCAACACCCCACTTTTTGTTGAACTTATTAAAAAATATATTTTTACATATTATTCATCCTAAACCACAGTGTTGGCATTATATTTTATGCATGTATCTTTCAGAATCTGTACAAATGAAAAGTAGAGTTACCTACATAAAAGCACAATACAGTAATACTGGGGTTATAATTACTCCTATGTTTACCTTTCTAGAAATATTTATTCCTTTATGCTGCTTCAATCCATGATCTATAATCCTTTCTTTTCAGTCAGAAGAACTTTTTGTGGTTTTGCATGTAAGGCAAGTCTAGTGGTGATTATTTGTCTCAGCTTTTGATTACCTGGGAATGTCTTAATCTTTACCTCATTTTTAAGACAGTCTTGCTAGATAAAAAATTCACTGTTGAAACATTTTTTCAGCACTTAATTTTTTCATCCACCTGCATTCTTTCCTCCATGGCTACTCACGAGATATCAGAACTCAATTTTATAGGGGCTGTCTTTTAAATGCACACCAGGATGCACACAAGGGTTACTCTGTTCTCTCCAAAACAGACAGGAACCCATAATAAGATTCCATGTGGTTTCCACACTGTGCCAATGAGGAGTTGGGGACAAGTCAGCTTCAATACTCATTTTAAATGGCATTTCCTTGGTTCAGTTCTCACCCAGTTAGTGCAATAATTTAACTGTTTTCTTGAGTTTTGAGTAAGATGTTTTTGCCCTTTTTGGTAGTTTGTCAAAGACTCTGGCAGAACAGAACCTGAAGTGTTTTATGTTGCCTAAAAGAAATGATAATAATATTAATAGCACTAAAATAATTTAAGGATGAAAACTTTATCCCCTGGAGAAAACACTAGCAATATAATGCAATGAAGTATTGTTAAAACTATCCAACAGAGGGAATAAAATTTTATATTAAATATTATATTAACCAAAAAGATACTAGGAGAGAAGAATCAGAATTTCAAAACCATATTTCAGAATATGAAAATAGCAAATAAATAATGACTTAAATGCAAGTGGACTAAACACTCCAATTACAAGGTCTAGTAACTCATTCTATTAAAAAGAAAGACCCAAATATGTGATGTCTGTAAGAAATAGGAGTACAATAAAAATGTAAAAATATATACCTGTCAATAGCATATAAATACAATTTTGCAATGTAGTACTATTAGAAAAAAAAGACATGTTTATTCCAGAGATATGAAGGAGATAATAAAATAACAATAGAGCCAATTTTTCAGAAAATTATAAAATTCCTTAGCAAATATTCCAAAATCATAAAGGAAAATTGACAGGAATAAAAGGAGGAATAGAATTTTTTAAAAAATGACATTTAATAATTGTCAGGGATAAAGTTTTAATTTTGTTGGACTGCAGGATAAAGGAGTCATGTTTCATTTCTGTTTCTTACTCCTGATTTTCTGCCAAAACTATTTTACCATTAGAGATGCCAAATTGAAATTCTGATGCCAAAAAAGTGGGTTCTTTCTTCCTAATGCACTCTAAAGAACAATTCCTGAAGTACTGGTGTTTCATAGTGAGAAGAGTTTGTTTGTACAAACAAAGGAGTACAGTGGCTTAATGGCCCAAAACTCCCCCCAGGAACTGCATTAATTTTGACATTTATAACTTTGGGATGCTAATGAATAATTGGTGTGGATTTGGCACAGATTCCTTCATTAATAAACACTAAGTGGTTGAATAGATAGGATCTGTAACGAACTGGGGAGAGTCTGAATGATCTGGAAAAGGATTATACCTAACAAAGGTCAGTTACAAGGTTTTTCCTATGGATTTTAAACAGAGGAGAGTAGAGTGGTTACCATTAAATAGTAAGCATAAACAAGGGTGAGGCTAAATCTAGAGTAACCATAAATAGGTGTGAGACCTGTTTAGAATGCTCATCACAATAGCACATCCAGGCTAAGCCAGTTTAAGTAATTTCACACATTATCCTTTGGCTATTTAAAAATATAAAGTTATATAAATAATGATTTTACAAACACAATTACTTGTTAATTCTTAGTCCTTGATTACCACCCCACCCATTAAAATTCAGCAAAAAAGATTAGTCAGAAAATTTATGTAAATTGTTCTTTCTTTGCTTATTAATTATATTATTTGAAAATACAGTAAAGACTATAAAAATGTATTTCAATGCTTGGAAGAAAAACTCATGGAAAATGTGCAAAGAGTAAGCAGACCCTATTGAGATGACATTCATATGGATAATCCCCATTAATCTCTCCTTTATTTTAAACCCCCAGGTCACATATTTTGATATAAATTAATGTTGCCATTTAATATCCAAATGAGTTCTTTCAGTGTCATTGAATTTTTGATGAATTGAAAAATTGTACTTCAAATGTTCATTAATTACATTATATATTATTTTGTAATACATTGATCCATACCATCAAATTGTCTCTGAAATTCTGCAGTGTAAACAGTTTTTCTAGTATGAGTTACTTTTAATAAAAATTCAAGAAAATAGATGTGTTTATTGTTAATTAATGAAACAATAGAAAGAATGTATTTCACTTTGTTATATATAAAGTAAGTAAGCTTTTGGCCATGAAATTAATTATAAAATATCTACTCATTTAAGCACTAAATTTTTACTTTCTTCTCTCATCTTTTTTTATATAATAAAAGCCAATTCATTAAAATATTGAAACAAGTTGCACAAACATTGTTGTGCCCAAATACAACAACGTATCTGCTAAGTAGAGAAATGAGGTGACATCCTCTAACCTGAATGGAAACTTCACCATGTTTTCCTTGTGATACTTAAAAATTGCCCATTCATCAATTGGTGCACACTCCTGGAAAGAAGTTTTTATGCTGCCTCAAAGTCAATGCAAAACACTTGAAAATATGGGTTTTAAAAAGTCTAATATAATTTAAGTCAAGTTGCATTATAAGTATTTAATAATAAAAGCAAGATTTTGCTGAAAATACAGTGTGATAAATATTACTCATAAGTATACATATAAATAAACATTATATGTACTAAAGAAAATTGGAAGAAAATACATCTAAATATTGACATTGATGAATGATTTACATTTTCCTGATTGTACTTTGTTGTTTTGTCATTTTGCTTCATGTACAATGCTTATTCCATGATATTGTCAAATTTTATGTATAGAAATGTTTCCTTGTAAAAAAAATGTGCTATTTCATTAATTGTGGTTAACATCCTGGCCTTTCAGCTGCAGATAAACTTAAATATTTTTCTTGAAATAGATTCTCTGTTACCCAGTCATAAATTAGACCATCAGAAGCTAAACCATAATGAGATGCTTAAAATTATGTGGTTTCTATTAGGAAGGCAATTCTTTGCTATAAACCTCACATTAGATTCATTACTCCTTGAACTTTTATCCTTGGCATCATGCCAGGCTATCTTCCTTGGAAATTGGTCCCAGAGATGACCAAAAGTTGCATTAAAAGCAATCCTCAATATAGGAGGTGCCATGGCATTATCAGGGTGAAAGGCAAGAGATATACTGCTCTGCTTATGTTCACAGTAGCTCCCTGGTATACTTGTGAGACACAATTTCTTGGAAAAGTTTCTATTTGACAGGACCTGCAGAAAAATTGTAGGTGCTTTATTTTACCTCAGAATTAACTAAAAATGCATGCAAATAAAATTAAAACTAATTTATCATGAAGGAGACAAATATTATATTCCAGAAATTTCACATTTCTTAAATGGTTTGCATATTTTATGTGTGAGAAAAAATTTGAGGTTGATGAATTTCTAGAAAGATAATGCTGAAAGAAGTTTTGAATCAATTTTGGCTCATGGTAAGTATTACTCTCAAAGTTAAAGAATTTTAATTTGTTTAAAAAAATAGGAATATTATTAGTAGAGTATGTATATACATACATATATATATATATAATTTTGACCTTACTTAAGTAATACCAGGATTTGAAAAAATGGAAAAATAGATTTGGTAGTACCAGAGTAATCAAGCAATGAACATATTTTGAAAACATAATTATGAAAGAAATTTGATTTTAAATAATTACTTAAAACCATATCTTCTGAAAATTAATAGTAATGTGTGGTCTATAACATTAATAAACCCGGTAAAGGAGAATAAATTATTAATTTTGATCTGCCATTTGTATTAAATAATATTGGATACAAAAGAGCAGAAAATGATGCATTAGTACCATCATTATTTATTATATGTCTAGCACTTCTTTCCTGTTTTCTGAATTTAATTATAATTTGGAACATAGTGGTATGAGTATGATCTCTGGACTCAATAAATCTTGCTAGAATCACAAAATCAATCAAACTTACTGGTTATGAGTCTGGATAATTTACATAATTTTCTGCACCCTGTTTACCATCTAAAAAATGTGTACACTAGTAAAAAATATGGTATAATATTTTCAGCTGCTTAAATTTATTAAGTATTTATAACAGTTTCAAGTTCATTCTAATTATGAAATATATAACTTTCTATTATATACTATCCAAATTTGTATTTCATAGTAAAATTCAGGGTTTTTTTTTGCAGTAAACAGTTTTCAAACTAGGCTTTATTATGTATTTCTATTATCACTAAACTTATTTTAAAAGTATCAACTCATTCATGTAATCAAAACATTTGAAGTCGTTCATGGAAGAAACACCATTGATTTCTCAACAGTTTACAACACTTGAAAGCTATGGGAAGTAAGAATGATACAAATGTGCCTGACTTCTTACTTGTGGGATTGACAGACTCTGAAGGGATCTGGCAAGTCCTCTTTATGCTGTTTCTCCTGATTACTTGGTTACTGTGCTGGAGAACAGAAGGATGATACTGATAATTCACCTGGATTTCCAGCTTCACACCCCCATGTTCTTTTTCATCAGTCACTTGTCATTCCTGTATCTCAGTTACTCAACAGTCATCACACCTAAAATCTTAGAGATCTTACTGACTTCCAATAAGTATATTTCATTCACAGGCTGTTTCACCCAGATGTATTTTTTGTCTTCTTGGCTGCCGCTGAATGTTTCTGTCTCTCTTCAATGGCCTATGAATGCTATGTAGCTATCTGCAATCCTCTTCACTACCCTGTTGTTATGTGCACCAGAGTCTGTGGTGTCCTCATCACTGGGTCCTACTAATTGGATTTATTCACTCCTTGACCAATGATCTTTGTATTAATAGTTTGCATTTCTGCAATTCCAATGTAATCTATCACTTTTTCTGTAACTTAACCCCAATTTTATCCCTTTCCTGCACTGACACTCTTGACACTGAAATCATGATATTCATTCTCGCTGGCTCTAACATACCTGTGTCTCTTATCATAATCTTTGGTCCCTACGTGTCCATTCTTTCCACTATTCTGAAAATTAATTCCACCTCAGGAAAGCTCAAAGACTTCTCTACTTGTGACTCCCACCCCCTGGGAGTCACCACCTATTATGGCACTGCAATTTTTACTTATTTAAAACCAAGTAAGGCCTATTCCTTGGGAAAGTATCAAGTGACCTCTGTATTTTATACCATGGTGATCCCCATGCTATTTCCACTTATTTATAGTCTTAGGAATAAAGAGTAGAAAAATGCTCTCATAACAGTCATACAGAAGAGAGAGGACTCCAGGCAACTGAAATGACAGTTATGCTGAACATTTAAGTCATTTTCTTTCTTTCCTATTTTGTTATTTACTTAGTATCTCACTAAAAATAATAATATTATTTAATTCATTTTCATTTCTCTTTTTGTCATCTTCTAATTGACCATACATGTGTGTTCCAATTTCAGGGAGTTTTAATATGGACAGTGATTTCAGAAGTCATTCCATTAATTCTATAAGAAGAAATACAACAGATTCATAAAGAGTGCTGCTTTGGTTTGGATAGTCCAACATTCAGATTCTAGATCTGCCAGTCTGTTAACTGTATATCCCTTGGTAAGTCACTAAACTTAAATCATCTTTCCTCAGTTGTACATAAAACAATATTTCTAAATCATTTGAGTTATTGTGAACATTAAATCAGACAATGAATGGAAATAATTTAATGAAACACTTAAAAATTTGACAACTATTATCAGAATAATTAATTTCTTGCAAAATTTTGAATACAGAAGGCTTTTATGAAAATATTCATGATATTTTATAAATACTTCTTTAATCTTATTCATAAGCAAACACCTAAAAAAAGGAAAAACAGTACTTCAATATTTTTCTTAGAGCAAAGAAAATATTGTGATAGAATTAAGTTATAGAAAAATGTCTGAGAACAGTGAAGAAAATTTGGAAAGTATTTTCAAATATTAAAGAATATGGAAATATCCTATTTTTGATAATTTTGTTCATGTTCTTCTAGGCTAATCTTTTGTACATATATGTTTATTATTCGCAAACACTGACCTTTGTCACTATTTCTCCTTTTCATCTTTCAACATCCATTCATCACTATAAACTTTGGTAATTCCTTTGTATTTAATATAGGGAATCACATTATTTTGTATTATTTTAACATATATTAAGGTTTTCTTTATAGAATTTAATTTGACCTTTTTCCTAAAGATTTATTGAATGATTAAGGTAAAGTTCAAACTTTTTAGGAGTAAAATGCTTAACAACTTTTCACTTGTTAATCATTGTTCACTAATATATTCAAATACCAAAAGTATGCATTATTTTATACTGCATCCTTAACAGTGAAACTTTTAAATAATCATACATAATATCCATAGAAATTACTGACAGATGCAATGATTAAGGATGAGATAATAAAAGTTAAGGATCTGGAGGCTCCAGTAAAAGTTTTACATTTTACTCTAAGTGTGATAGGAAGTCTTGTAGTTTTGTGAAGAAAAGAGATATGCATCAACTAACATTTTAACAGTAATAGTCTGGCCCCAATGTTAAGATAGAATCAAGAAGGATAAGGCAGAAACAGAGAGGCAATCTAGAAGGTTGCATCAATAAATTAAATAATTAGATGATTGTCATTTGCACCAAGGGGCTAGCAGAGGAAGTGTTGATATCAAGGGCCCATCAATGGACAATCCTCCTTCACTAGTCATTGCCCCAGTACTTGGAGGATTCTTGCTTTTCCATCAGAGAATGTGGCAGAGCTCCCCAGGATGGGAATTTGATATTCTTTCAGTTATTGTGTGAAACTCCACCCACCATAACAATGCCCCATGAATATTTGAATACATTTATATGCCTTATATGTATGACATGTATGCCCAGGAGAACTTTCTCCCATGTATTTCCCATTATTGACATCCCACACCAATGATCCTCCCCTGCCACAGCTGTAACCCTTCTGTGTCCCAAAACTTCTTCAAAAATGGAGCCAATAAAATAGCCAAATACAGTTAATAGGAAAATGAAATAATACTGATAGTTTTAAATATAAGAAATAAAATACAAAAAAAAAATTAAAAATACAAAAATTGGGATAATAAAAAATAAAAAAATATATTAAAAATATTTTTGATGTTTTGGCTTTCATCATTGTAAAACCTGTTTTACTCTATGTACAGTGACTTTTTCTTCCATTTATTCCCCAATGTCTTTCTTTTTTTTGTTGTTTTCAAAGAAGTTTTAGGTTACAGAAAAGTCATGTACAGAATACAGCGGACCTCCATATACCCAACATCCTCCCACTTTTCCCCTTTCCTCTATTAATAACATTTTATATGGGGATGGTACTTTTCTTACAACTGATGTACAAATATTGAAATATAGATACTAACCATGGTAAATGGTTTGCATTATGATTTACAATTTAGACCATATAGTTTTATTAGTTTTTATGATATTTAACATGTCCTATGTCCATCACTGCAAGATCATGTAGAACTTTTCCATTTCCCACTAAATGCCCCCTGTTCCATCTATTCTATTCCTCCCTCTCCCTCTCCTTGGGGTCCACAGTGACCACCCAGCTTTCCTCCTTGGCTGAGAAGATTTATAGTTACTTGCAACAACACTGAGGTCTTGACATACTGGTTTGTTCTCCCCTATTAGGAAACACTCATGCTCTCAAGAGACTCCTGTCCCCCCTGTTTGAGAACATATCAGTCCCCCCCAGGATGGGAGTCCAACACCTTCCCGCTCATTATGTGGGTCTCAACCCACTGATATAACACACTATGACAAGATGAACACTCACACCATCCCTAGAGACCTGCCCCAGGTGTAACTTGTCCTGACTGGCCCCAACATGCAACACACTAAACCAGTAACCTTCCCTTCCCATATTTCCAAAAGAGCATTCCCAACATTTCAGTTTCAGCCACATACCAGCCAATCCCCAGTGTTCATATTCTCCCTTCCTTAACCCTCCCACCTCAATGCCCATATGGGCAAAATCTATGGTATGTTGGAAGTGTGTAGTTGTGCAGTGGAGGGGTCTGACAGGGTGCAGTGATACTATTGGGTTGGGCAGTGCAGCTTTGTCCATGGCTCATGTCTTCAATTTTACAATCATATTCCCCTTTGTCTCCCTTTCCATCATTACCCCTTTTTTTCTTCCCCTTCTTCTTTCCCAACCATGTAACCTTCCATTTCTTTCTTCTTTTTCTCTTCCTTTCCCTTCTTCTTCTCCTTCTGCTTCCACTTCTCCATCTCCTTCTCCTTCTTCCTCCAGTATAATTACTTATTTTACTTCTTCTCCTTTTTTTAATGTGTCTGGTTTTTTGAAGGCCCAGGCCAAAACTCCAAATTCTATGTGTATCATCCAATTGACTGATTTCTCAAATGTAGTGGAAATCAATTTTCCAATATTTCTTAGACACTTTTCATTTACTCTGTTATTTCTACTACTGACAAAATGTAGACCTTCAGTACTTCATATGGTATTTTCTGTTGCTCCGATCATGCAGTAGACAAAGTAGAAAAAGGAATCAATTCTTTTGTTCTATGAACTAAAGTGCTTGAAGCAGTGATTCCGTATAAGGAAATTTAGATTTTTTCCTGTTATTACTCTTAAGAGGTATGTGGATTTAAGTATATCCCTTAGAGCTTATGTACCTCTTTTTGCTCATCTGTGATCATAGGTAACAATAGAACCATCTCTTAGAGTTGTCATGAGGATAAATGACTTAGAATATCTAAAGTATTTATGTATTGTGCATATACAATAATAAGTTTCATGTAAGTGCTAACAGTTGCTACTAACCAGTATTCATTCATTGATCCACCATTCATTCAAAAATATTTTCTGGGTAAAATATATTCAATGTCTTATATAATGCCCTGGGGATTACTATTTTGTGGGAAAAACAGACATAATTCCTATTTTATACAAACTACAGGGTCAGTGTTATAATAGAGCTCATAGAAATCATATATACAGAACAAATATTAAATGATGACTGTACTAAATGATGTGAAAGAGGATGCATGGGTCATGGACATCAATGTTTTCTTTCTTGACATAAGATAATTGTGTTGACACATGAAGATTGAAAATTGTTAGTATGATAAATAAATATATCAAAATTCTAGATTGACATATAAGTGAGAAAATCATAGGATTTGTTTATTCTAACATTTTACTTTTACTTTTAGAAAAAAAGGGCCAAAGGGTGGAATTTCATCCATGATAGCTTGACATCTATTTTTGTCTTATTTGTTGAATGATTTATTGGCTTAATATTTTTTAGGCATAACTGAGTGCACCATTGCTCCTAGTGTACACCTCTTCCTTTCCTATAGAGATATTACTTTTGTTTGTTTGAAAGAGCAACTAAAATTATATACTAGGGAAACATCGTGATTGAAGGTTTACATTAACAATTTGAAATGCTCATTTGAGTTGAAGAAGTCTTATAAATGATCCTATATACAACAATTATTTTAATTCTTGTAAATGTTGAATAATTAGATATGCTTTTGAAGTAGTATTTTTTCTTTATTCCAGAAAAAACATCTTAAGATTACAAAAAAGAAAGTAAATTTTAATATACTGTAGCTTCAAGTAATTTAATATTTTTTCTAAGACAACTTATTGTTCATATTATAATCAGTGTATTGTCTATGTTTTGCATCTTTAAACCAGACTCTGCAATCAAACATGTGCTTGTTCCAATAGAGATGTATGAGTTTGCTTTGTATAATTGAGCAGAAACTGAGGTCTTGAATATGACTGGATTGAGCACAACATCACACTTCAGAAATAATGCTTTGATTACTTAGTTCTGATGCCATTATCTAGGACACATAGGATAAGCATCTCTGCTGGCAAAAGTTTTAATTTCATGAAAAGAAAAACACATTTCCACTTAAAATATCTCTTCAAATAATCAAATCTTAGAACCAAAATCTTTTTTAAAAAGCAGAATAAATGTTTAATTATACTTTTATTTGCTTTTCCAGAGCCTTAATTACACACTGAATAAATATTACTATATTATATCAATATATTTTTGGGAACTTGAGAATGTCTCTAATCAGTTTCTGTCATTGGAAAGTCAGAAGGTAATAATGAGGAAAAAAATCTATGATATTGACCCAAACTGTTCAAAAGTCATGGCTAGAGGATGGATCTGAGAGTATGAATGCACATGGAATAAGAAAAGAATATTTGGTAGGTCCTTCACAGGGGTTCCATAAGGAGAACTAACTTCATAATGAAACCTGAGGACTTAACTATAAACAGTGTAAGGTCATCTCAATCCCTCAAGACCAGAAAACAAGGCCTTTAATTGTTGTTATTGAAAATCAAATTATACAGAGGTTGTGGAGGTTGTGGGAGGTGTGGGAGGTGGGACATATGGGAATCCCTATATTTTTTGTGTGTAATCTAAGTATCTTTAAAAAATAGTAATAATAAAAATTAAAAAAACAAAAACAAAAAGACCACAAAGACTAACAACATCAATTTATTAAAGAATATTTAATTTGTGTAAGTTTGAATACAGTCATAGGCATACAGTTGTTGGAAATTATCTGCATTTATAAAATGTTGCATTAGAGGAGCAATTAATGTTTCATTGGAAATATTCTGGGATATGAAAATAATATTAACTAAGAACTAGATGTTTTCTTCCCTAACTACTGTCCACAGAGATATGGCCTGAACCCCAAAATGCTTTTGTTTGACTCAATGTTAAAAATGCACTTTATTTATGAATCAATTTCTCTCAAACAATTTTTTCATTGCCTTTTTAACATCTCTTTTCTTCAGACTATAGATGACAGGACTGAACATTGAAGTCACAATAGTATAAAATACAAACAGTACTATATCATGGTTCAAAGAATAGCTGGAACTTGGCCTCACATACATGAAGAGGATTGTCCCATGAAAAACTGACACTACAGTTAGGTGAGATTCACAGGTGGAAAAGACTTTTCACCTCCCTATAGCAGAATGCTTCTTCAGAATAGCCAATAGAATGAAAGCATAGTAGATCAATTCAATCAGAATACTAGGTATCTCAATAAAGCCCACAAAGGGTATAAGCTGGTTGATGTGAGTGTCAGAACAAGAAATAGCAAGGAGTGGAAGGATGTCAAAAAGGACATGTCTAATTTCATTGAATTGAGAGAAATATAAGTTAAAGTGGTAATATAGCATGTAATATAGCATGTAAAATACCACCAACACAGGAAGATATGATGAGAAACAGATAGACACATTGTGACATGTTAACTGAATACATCAGTGGGTTGTAGATTGCTACATAATGGTCATAAGCCATTGCACCCAAGAGAAAGCACTCTGTACTCCCAAAAGTAACAACAGCAACAACCAAAAAAAAAAAATTGTGTTTCACATCCAATAAATGAAATGGCTGTATTCTCTGCCAGGAAGTTGACTAACATTTTGGGGGTGACAACTGAAGAATAGCAGGCATTCTAGAATGTTAATGTACTCAGAAAACAGTACATGGGATTGTGGAGCTGGGATCCCCCAATAACCAATGCAACCAGTCCCAAATTTCCAATCAGAGTAAAGAAATAACTTTCTAGAAATAATAAAAACACTTTCAACTCAATATTATTTGTGAAACACATTAATATAAACATGATAACATCAGTCACATTGTTCAAATTAATACTGTATGGCTTCAAATCTGACAACACACCTGACATTCCCATTTATATTTTTGGCAATGTCCCATATCAAGGCAATGTCCCATAAAAATAGAGTACACCCAATAGGGTCCTTATGTTCATTCTTTGGAGGGGCATGCTATCTTAGCCATTGATGAGTTAGGAAATGATAAAGATGTAGGGTCCAATTAGATGCAGTTGTCTGTGTAAAATAAAAAAAGAAATTGTTTCATTAGAGTTTGCCTAAGTGACTCATGTAAAACAAGAAACTGACAATTTACAAGATTATTTTCCAGTCAATTTTTTGTTAAATTTTCTTCTCTTTTTTCATACTGCATGATGTTAATATCCACAAAGAGGAATGAAAATTGTGATTTTTACATCTAAAAGTTTTATAGTGGAATGTAAACACCTAAATACTATCCTGATTTTGTCATTATGTGCATGAAATGATGTTTTTTAATGGTCATAATTATAAAATGGAAGCAAACCCATTCATATCACAAGATTTTATTAAATTAAATGACAAAAAAAATGTGAAAATGATTTCATGTTAAAATGTTTCCAGAAGACTTAAAATGGGTTAAATTAGATTTATATCTCAACTTGTCTGATTGGGCTTTCTTTTCACACCCATTTTGTCCCTGTCCCAAAAAGGATCCCATTCCAGTAGTCCTTCAGGAGCAGCAATGAAAGAAAACCAGATGGTGACCTGGATGTAGATGCACCTTGAGTGTCATCAAAAGAGTACAGTGTTTTATGTTTCAGTTTATTCTGTTGAAACACATATCAGTCAATTGTCCATTTTTGGCCTTGGCACCTTGTTGTATCATTTGCTGTTCAAATCTTAACTAACTGACAATATACAGGTTTCTCAATTCATCTACTCACTCTCTCTGCAATGTCCTTGGGTGAGTTTTTGAGACATATTTCTGTCAAGAAGAAATCATGGCCACTTAATTAAAAATATATAGTTGCTTATGCAGACTTCAAAATAACTATCAGTTAAATATCACCTGATGATCACTAATAAAATTGTTGATAAGAGTTTTCTAAAAGAATTAAATCCTGATATTTGCCACAAAATAGTGCCTGATTTCTAGTATTTTTACCTTTGCCATCAGACTGTTTCTTATTCAATGACATGTAAAGAAAGAGTAGCACATGTCAAAAACAGCACAAAACAAAACAAAAATATAATAGAATGGCATATGTATATGAAAGCTTTAGTGATTGAACACAAATCCAAGAGCTACCATATTTAGTATTGACATGTCCACTGGTAACATTTGTTTTTCACTTAGCATGTCATAAACCAAAGTGTTTGACCCATTCTTAATTAATTAGAAGCTGCATTGTTCTGGCTTTAAAGGAGTGAAGAATTTGACATGCATTAGGTCATGCTGCACTCAATGATCTATAAGGATTTATACTCTTATATTCTATAAGGTTTTGTCATAATGAGGTGTTCATATGACAAGTAGAAAAACAACAAATCAGTTTAAAATTACAGGAAAATTTTACTGGAAAGCTACAGGTCTTTACTTTCCCGGGAGGGCTTTCTTACAACCAGACAAAAGATTTTTTTATTACATAGAATAAATTGCATCATAAATGTGGGTCTATGAAATGAAAACTGCTCATTTGATCCTTGAAGAATTCTAGAATAAAAATGTATAAGTAAGCTAAATTTTGATTTCTGAGAAAAATCAGACAAGTTACACGTATATCATGAAAGCTTCCATGCAAACAAATCATATAATTTCTAATTTCATTTGAATGACAATAAATATGTCAATTAATAATATAAACATGTATTAATATATTGATTGTCATATTAAAAAAATCTTTCTATTGTAAAAAATTCCTCACTCTTTTCTTTTCTTTCTACCCCCACATTCTTTCCAATTCTCTCTCTCTTTCAGGTGCCCTCCTTTGTCTTTTTTTAATAAGAAGCCATGGAATATATTAAAAAATATTTACTGGAGAGTATCAAGAGAAAACAGGTTTTAGGAAGGTAGAAAGAAGCACTGTGAAAGGAAATAAATTATGCAAGCAATTTTTGAAAAATGCATCAATAGTTTACCATTTGAATCCACTAAATCATACATCTTGACTCTCATACACTACAGAACTTTCAAAAACACTTCAATCCTACATTTCACTCCCATGTCTGAGACAAGACAACAATTGTGAAAGTTCAAGGACCTTGAAATTTCCATAGTAAATCTCATTTTATCCCCAAATCAGGAAAAAAAAGTGGTGATCTCAATTTTTCATGTACTAATGGACAGTTGAGAGTGAATAACATCTCCACATAAAAATTTACCTAATTTTAAAATGCTGTCCTTTGTTCCTAGTGTCCCTATTCTGGCTATCTTTCATCAAGAATATTACATCAAATTTATAATTTACATCTCTATTGAACTAAATATTTAGAAGCCTATTTTTTCCCTATGCTCCATGGAAGGCATGCAGTTCAATTTTTAATACAGCTCTAAGTAGATCACCCTATCTCTATTTTTAATAGTAAAGTATATACTCTAGTTTGAGATTCAGGCTTTTTAAAATAGTGTGTAAGTGATGGAAAACCTTTCTTTTTACCTGTGGAACTGAACTGCTTCCTCAAGAAAGGCCCAATAAGAATATGCATTGCATTCTTAAATGAGCTCAGCAAACTTTTTGTAGTCCACATGGCATGCCCCAAGGAGAAAACCCATTCTCCTCCAGGACAGAAGAGCAACAAGATGATTTTTTGCCCATATTACATAAATGAATTTTTGTTCTAAGAATGTTCAACTAGATGACAAGAATTACTACATGAATGCACTTTGGCCTCTGGTTAAAAAAAAAAAACTCAGTAAAAAATCATCTGCCATAGGGTTGGAAAAGAAATCTAATCATACGGTTCATAGTTCTAACTTTATACTTATTAACTATGAGCCATTAGGTTAATAACTTAAAATCCTGAAATCCAGTTTCCTCTTCCTGGAAATATAACCTGTTTAATTCTCTCAAATTTCCCATACACATGTATGTAATGAAATAATGTGAAAGCATAACCTATGACAGAGTTCATAACAATTTAATAAAAATTACTATGCTTTTATTTAAATTGTTGAGTGATATACTTCTAATAGGTATGAGAGATAATTTAAGCTAAATGAGAATTTCAAAGAGTAGATAAGATATGAGTATTATAAACTATGGATAGAAAGTATTAACAGTAGAGGTGGTGCAGTACATAGATATCCAAAATAGTCTGTGAGCTAGAACATTAGGACGCTAGACTTCTATTGACTAGTACTATAGTTCTTTTTTTTTTTTTGACTAGTTTCGATGTTAATAAGAAGCAATTATAAAAGTTTTGAAAATTATATGGATGTTGAACCCCATACTCAGAAATTCTACCTTCAATATGTAATATTGGTATGAATCTAAATTAAAATGAAGAAACATATATTTATAAATGTATATATATACACATATATGTACATATACACACAGGATGTTGCTATGCAAAACAATAGGGAGAAATATATTTATTAATTAAATGCAATTCAAAATTGGTCTTTAGTTTCAATGCAACCTTAAATTATGAAGCATTTTGGCAGAAATTAAGAAAGTGATTCTACAATTTAGATGAAAAACCCAAGAACTAAGGTAGTTAGTAAATAATTGAAAAAGTAGAATAAAGTTAAAGGGCTCATATAATCTAATTTCATGACTTGTTATCAAGCTATAATCAATAGAATGCAACAATGGTGAAAAGATAAATACCTAGGTCAAGGAACCCAAATAAAGTTTTCAAAAATAGATTTACATACATATGGTCAATTGATTTTTTTTCCCGCAATAAATCATTATCTTTTATTTTTTTTAAATCAAACCAGTGAATGAAAGGACAAAGATCTTCAGTTCACTTATATATTTATGAATGGAAAATATTATATTTCAAATCTATTCATTAAAAAATATAAGATACAAACTTCAACAGTACAGATCACACTTTTTTGTTTGTTTTGTTTCACATGGAGACCTCAGAGACACAATTGGTTTAGAGGGAAATTATGTGTACTCCAGGTAAAATATTACACAAACTGGAAGCATCTTGGATTTTTAAGTATATTTCAATACATAAAATTTGCATGCTTTAAGCAAATAGTATAGTTCAAGAATGAAAGCATCTAAACAAAAAATCTGACCAGCAGTAGTATTTAAATTTTCTGATCATGATTTTAGTCTGACAGTGTTAGTAACCACATTGCACTGAAAAATATAATGAGGCAATTTGAATCATGATTTGTTAACTATTTATACACCAACATTCCCAGAATATTTAAGCTGGTCATTAAGTTAAAAATGAGTAAGTAAATACATAAGCATAATCACTCCTGGACAGCCTCACATATAAATTGCTGTTTAGCAATACACAAACTGCCTCAAAGATTTGTGCTTATGTATAGACATTCAAATATATCAATAAAACAGCATGTTCTGAAAATATGGGCACATTTTAAAACTTTAAGACAATTCTGTTAGCCATAGTAGTCCCAGAGTATATCTGAGTAATAATAATCTACTTTAAAAGCAAAAAAAAAAATTTAATCTGCATAGTGCATGATTGATTCAACATAGTTTTTGGGTAACAGAACAGTCACTTGATTGCAAACTCCATTATACCAGCTGTCATCATTCTTTATAACATAAATGATGGCAACCTCCATAAATGATAGCTCTTCATCCTTGTCTTTTGCATAATCAGATACTGAAACAACTTTCTAATATAATTCATAGGGATCCAGGCAGGATCCCCACCTACACATGGATCAATATGCTGAACTACTGCAGACTTCTTATCTTCATATTCCACTGGAGGTGGTGGTGGCAGAGGTTAGAAATCATCAAATGTTATCTGGGGAGGTGGTGGAGGTGGAGTTGGACTATCAGAAACTGGCCCAATAGATGGTGAAGGTGTAGGCACAGCCAGGAGAATGCCAATACTGATGCTTCCACAATTTTCTTGACTTCCACTTCCTCCACAACTACCACTTTGTGTCTTTGATCTCTGATTTAAAGAAGCTGTCTTGCCTAGACTATGCTTACTACTGAACCTAGCAGGATTTGCCTAGTAGTCATTAGGAACTATTGGGGGTTTAACAGGTTTTAGGGTTTTGTAAGGAGTATTCCATCTAATGTTTCTTGGCCTGACATGGGAGGGCTTGGTGGTTTCTGAGTAGGAGGATTTATTCTCAACAGTGTGCCAGAACTTGCAGACTGGTTATTTCCATGCTTTACACCATGGCACCATGGCCCACATCATCCAGAACTGTATAGTCAATAGGTTTCCAAATGTACCTCACAAGGCATTCCATATTTTCAGGTGCTCTTATTTTGTGAGTTCTTGATGTATTTTTATTTGTTGTCAAAATACCAATGTTTCTTTGAGCCACTTTCTCTTTATGAATGTACATGGTCTGTGAGATATGATTGATGGGAGACTCTGTCTCTGAAGCTCACAGTCCTGAATGTCAAGCAGTTGGAGCACATTGTTGGCCAGTGCATTTATTTGACAAGCAAAACTAGCTAGGGATTGGGTTGTGTAGGCTTTGGTCTCTTCTAAAGCTTTTTTTCTTATCTGTAGACTGTATGTATTTGTGCTCACAGAAGTCAGCCACCCATGTCAGATTCTGTTAACTATTAGCACCTTCTTGCCAGATGGGATCTCCTCTTCTAGTAACATCTGCAGCTTTGCCATTTTCCACCATCTGCATAGCTTCATCTCATATTAAAAAGACAGTGGGTAGGACCAGATGTGGTGCAAGCAGTTGAGCATCTGCCTACCACATGAGAGGTCCCAGCTTTGTTCCAGTGCCTCCTGAAAAAAACAGACAAACAAAACAACAAGCAAAACAAACAAAAAATCAATGCAGAGAAGCTGCCACTCAATCACTGAGCCACATCTATTTCTTACATATGATGTCCCAGGTTCAATCCCTGACCCATATTTTAAAAAAAGGAGAGATTGGCTTTGTTCATTCACTAATCTTGAGGATTTGAGGATGGTGATGCCCACTCTATTTTTAATTGACAGGGGCCTTAGATCCCATGGGGCAGATAGATGGAACTATCTTGTTGCAAACACTCTCTGTTACTTCAAGTAGTTTTATTATTATTCTATTATAGATTTTTTATTATTCTAGCAATGGAAAAACTTATGACATTGATATAAAGGCAGGGGCCACCAGAGGTTCTGAGGGGAGAGAGTGGGAAGAATAGGTGCAATATGGGGGGCATTTTAGGGGCATTGGAAATGCCCTGAAGAACCTTTCAATAATGGATACAAACCATTATGTATTTTGTCATAAACTACAAAATTGTGTAAGGCAAAATGTAAACTAAAATGTAAACTATAGTTCACAGTTAGTAGCAATGTTTCAGTGTGAGTTCATCAATTGTAACAATTGTGCCACACTAATAAAGGATGCTGTTCATGTTGTTAAGTGTGGGAGGTGGATGGGGTGGGGCATATGGGAATTCCCTATATTTTTTATGTAACATTTATGTATTCTAAGGATTCTTTAAAAATTAAAAAACAAAGGCAGCAGCAATACTGTAGGCACAGTCCAAAGCCCCTGACAGCCCAGATACAAACCACCTGCCTACAGTACTGCCTGATATTGTGGGACACTGTTACTTCCTCTTCTTTATGGCTCTCCCCCATCAATTGATTTTTGATGAAGATGCCAAGGAATATCCATGGAGAAGTATGGACTTTAAAACTTGTTGAAGAAATAGAAGTCCAAGATTAGAGACATTATCTCATCCTTGACAGCATATATAAAACTTCTCTGAAAAAAGAACTTAGACATTAATATGAAACCTAATATTACAAAACTACTAAGGTAACCATAGGACATCATCTGTATGACCATGGATGACTCCTATTTTATAGATAAAATGCAAAATATATGACTATAGGAGAAAATGGGATCCATTGTCATTTATCATATTAAAATCTGCTATGTGAAAGATACTGTTGAGTAAAAGAACAAATAAGTCACAAAATTGGAGAAAATATTTCACAAAGAACATGTATCAATAATGTTAAAATAACTTTTTAAATCCAATAATATAAAGTTAAAAGAAAAAGAAAAAAAATAAAATGTGCAAAACTTAACAGGCACCTCACCAAAGAAAATACACAAATGGTTTATAAGCCCACAAAAAAAGATGCTAAATGTCATTTGTCATCAGGGAAATAAAGTTTAAAACCACAATGTGATCTTGGAAAGCTATTACAATGGCTCAAATAAGAATGCATAATAACTACTGATAATGCAAAGTACTTTCAAGAATACAGGGCAATTGGCACTTTCAACAATGGCTAATAGGAATGCAAACTGAGGAATTCACTTTAGAAAACAAACTATCAATTTAAATAGTAAATCCATATACTGTTTTATACCCTGAGTCCTCACCATTTTTGTACTGTGACTAGACATAACTTTATATATTCTATGACTCAAACTATAAATTTATTATTAGTTTTTATTCATTTGCATTTTAGATACTGTAAGTAAAAAAGTGGAGTTACATAACAAAAAAACATATAAAATACTGCCATTTGCAATTACCCATATTGTTACATTTACTGGAGGTTTTTCTTTATGTTGCTTTGAACCTCTGTCTAGTGTCCTTTCCTTACAGTCTGAAAACTCCCTTTAGCATTGCTTGTACAGCAAGTCTAGTTGTGACAAACTCTCTCAGCTTTTGTTTATCTGGGAATTTCTAAATATCTCCATCATTTTAAAATGACAGCCTTGGTGGATATAAAATTCTTGGTTGAGATTGTTTTCTTTCAGTGATTTAAATATTTTGCCCCACTGCCCTCTTGCTCCATGGTTTCTGTTGAGAAATTGGTGCTTAATCTTTTTGGCCATTTTACTTAACTGTTTCCTCCACTGATTTAGCTGTCCACAATTTCCTTCTGCCTACAGGGCAAGTTCTGGGAAAGTAATCCTGGAGAGGAGTTTCCTACTTTGGTGTTTCACGCTGCCATCCCCATTCATTGATACATACAAGCACCACAATATGCAGATAGGGGTTACTCTGCTCCTGTGGGATTGGGCCAAGGATGCATGATGGGATTGCAGACACACTACACACTGTACCAGACACAGGGTAGATAAGGGGCCAACAAGTAGGTCACAAATATCTCCTATTGCCTTTAAAGTTCTGTTTTCTTGATTCTGCTTTTGCCTTATTACCATAACCCTTTAACTGTTTTCTTGAGTTTTAAGGACGATGGCTCCGTGAGAAGTTGCTAGTGGTTCACAGATTATGTGGGTAAAAAACACCCTGGGATATCTTATGCTACCCTTTTAGTTTGTCCAGAAGTGTTTCCTGCCCAGGAATTTTTGAGGGAATAGAAAAATATATGGATTGTCATGAACTTAGATTTCTAAAAGCAATCAAGTGAGCAACTATTTAGGCCTTAAATTATACCATAATGCTAAGTATTTATGAAAGACATTTTTCTGTGATTTTTACATTAGAAAGTTGTTTGGGTTACTAATGTACAACTCATGAAAGTCAGGGGTCCTGGATTTCCAGTTGGACCTTCAGGTGTTTTTTTGCATGTCAATGTAGTCCACACACAATCTTTAGTAATTAGTCAGATCAACTACTTAAGTTGTATATAAAGAACAATTTAATACTCCTCCTTAAGTATTCTTACTTGATGCTGCCTCTAAGGGAGTTTCTGTTCCTAATAATCTTTGATTTCAATATCTGTCTGTGTCTGCAGTTTTTGGATGTTGGCTTGCCCTGTGATCTTATTTCACTGATGAAGAAAATTTAGAAAGCATTCTTCACTTTCATATTTTTAGTTTTTTCCTTGTGAGGAAATGAATGATGCACTAGTCTGCCAAAAGGGGTGCTGATGTGAAGAACCAGAAATCAGTTGGTTTTTATAAAGAGTATTTATTTTGAGTAGAAGCCTACAGTTACAAGGCCCTGAAGAGTCTGACTGACAGTAACATAAGAGGTACTTCTTCACCCAAAGCTTGTTGCCACATGTTGAAGCAAAATGTCAGGCAATGTCTGAGAGGGTAGAGCCTTACTGTTTCCTCTTAAGGGTCCTTGGGTCCAGCTTCTTCTGGATATCTCAGCTGAAGGTTGGCATAAGGCTCAGTGGCTCTGTTCTGAAAAGTATCAAGTGAATAACTGATGTCTTTTCCCAGGGTCACAGGATCAAAGCTGACAAAGTTCTCTCCTCTGGCATCTGTGGAGCTCTATTTCCATGTTTCTGCTTCTGTGTCAGTGTCCATTTATATAGTCCACCAAGGGGGTGGGGACTCTACCCTGTACACCCTAATGATGTAGTCAAATCAAAGCACTAATCTTGATTTAATCAAGTAAATAAAAAGCCTTTGAATTTAAATGAATCAAAGAGTATCATGCCCAGAGGAACAGACCAGTTTACAAACATAATCTATATCTCTTTTTGGAATTAATAAATAATATCAACCTGCCACATTCCACCCTCTGAATTGCAAAAAGAAATTACAATATTTTTAAAAATCTCATTTTAGTAGCAATGCTAAGTGCAAAATCATATCACAATGAGTTTATAGAAATACAGTTTGTCTTGGGGCAAAGTCCCCCATGGCTGTAGACCTGTGGAAGTTACAGAACAAGTTATATGCTTCCAATATACAATGAGACAGTTATAGGGTAAACATTGGCATTATCATAAGGAAAATTTGGGAGAAAAATATGACTCACTGTTCCCCTATAGTTCTGAAAATCTGCAAGGCATACTCCATTAAATTTCAATGTCTGAGAGTCATTATAAAGATAATGGTTTCTTCTCATCCTTGGCCTAATGGGGACCCACCCTTCCCAGAGTCTTGTCCAATGGCCATTTTCTTTGTGCTACCGTCATCAAGCATCTTGGTGCACCTGAACTTTAAACCTCACCCTCCAAGAATATTGGGGTTATGACCACAATTTACAATCTCTGGGTTAAAGTCTCAACTCCCTTAGTACAGCGAGGTGGAAACAACATTCTCCCTAATCTCTGGCACACAGGCACAGCCCTTTCAGAGCAATGAGTTGGTGACCTGGCCTTCCTTAATCTATGAGGGACAGGCTAACCCCTCTCGACCTATGGTGTACTGACCTCATTCTCCCCAGCCCATGAGGAATGTGCTCCATAACTCTGTAGCCTGGGACAGCAGAACTCTCCATAAACAATGGGCTAGAACATCCTCCCTCTTCAACTTCCAGGGGAAACTCACCCTCTCTGTACATATGGGTGGGGTCCCTTTCTTGACCCAAGGAGATGTCTTAATTCCAGACCTCAGCTTCCATGGTTTTCCTCTTAAAGCCATTTTCCCTTTCATCTCTCCCCTCCATGTCCCTTTTAATCTAGGCTGACAGTGGTTTTGTTAATACAGCTCTCTCAAAAAGCTTGTTGATTTAGCATGCAGGAAGCCAGGGTCCAAGCCATCAGATAGTAAAGTTTTCCACAAGTTTTTCTTGGATAGCTGCATTTGCAATCTTGACTTACAAGTTCCAAGTTTAGTTAATTCCTCAAATGGGGTACAATACTCTGGGGACTCGATTTCCAGAGGCTTGGAATTTCCAGTATTAGTTTCTGTTTCTTCAAAACCAACAATTCATTTATCATCTTTAGTCTTTCCTCTAACATTTTGCTATAAGCTGGAAGGAGAAGCCAAGCTGCTTTGTCAATATTTACTTTGGAAATCTCCTTGGCTAAATGTCCAAACTCATAGTTTTCACATACTGCCTTACATACAATATCAGGAGTCAATCTTTCTATGTTCTCTGTGACTTTAAAATGTGGATAAACTTTCCTCCACTTTCCAATAATTGTTTCATCATTTAATTTTAAGAACTCATCAAAAGTCTCTTTAGTGTCCATATTCTTACCAAAAGTCTCTTCAAATGAATCTAAGCTTTTTCTATCAAACATCTTACAATTCCTCCAAAAACTTCCTCTTACTAATTTTTAAAATCATTTCAGCATTTTGGTCATTGCAAAAGCATGACTCCACTCTTGGTACCAAATTCTGTTTGTCAGCCAAAAGGAGCACTGATGCAAAGTACCAGAAACCTGTTGGCTTTTATAAAGGATATTTATTTTAGATAGAAGCTTACAGTTACAAGGCCCTAAAGAGTACAACTCAAGGTACCATAAAAGGGATACTTCCTCACCCAAAGTCTGTTGCCACATGTTGCAGCAAGAGTGCAGGTGATTTCTGTGAAGGTTCAAGCTTCCTCTTTCCTCTTAAGCCTCCTTGGGCCCAGCTCCTTCTGTGTATCTCAGTTGTAGGTTGGCATAGGGTTCAGCTTCTCTGTTCTCTTCACCTGCAAAATATCTGGCAAATGGCTCATCTATCTTCCCGGGTCATGGGATCCAAGCCAACAAAGTTCTGTCCTCTGGCATCTATGAAGCTCTCTCTATTCCTGTGTGTCTGCTACTGCTCTATTCCTTTATATAGCCTACCATGGGAGCAGGGAATCAACCTTGCATACCCTAATGATGTGGTTGAATCAGAGCCCTAATCCTGATTTAATCAAGTAAGCCTTTGAATTTTACCAATTACAGGTTATCATGCCTTAAAGGAATAGAAAATTTTACGAACATAATTTATATCTCTTTTTTGAAGTCATAAATAATATCAAACTGCCACAAATCACAATGTACAAAGTCTACATATTGGAATGGAAACTGGAAGTCTGTTTTCTTTTTACAGAGAACTTTTTAGTATGTATTGCACTGTTTTCTGCTATCAAACATTTCCTGGTCCTAATAGAGATATATGAGTTCTCTTTGAATAACTGATTAGAGAGATTACAAAATGAAGCCCCCAAAACTATTACTTTGGGTCTCAAGTTTACATTTAGGAATTACTCTTAAAAGAAATATTTTTTGATTACTGATTATGAGGAGAATCTTTTGGTAGATTCAGAAAACATGTACCCCACTTGGAAGAGAGTGAGTTTTACTTAAAGAAAAGTATTTCATGATTCATAAGGTTTCCTCAAATAAACAAAACTTTGAATAAAAATAAGAAAGAGGAGAAAAATAAGGCAGGAGCAGTTGTAACATAAAATAAAATGAGATTGTTTCCATTAAGTACTTTGCTCATTAGGCATAAACTATTGGGGAACAAAAACAAATGCAAAGTCTTTCCTCATATTTAGATGATAAAGGCAGAGATTGATACTGAGTCCCAAATAAGAGTATCATAGGAACCCTCAAATATGGTCTCTCTTCTCTGAATCTGGAGCCTCTATATCTAGTGGCCAGGTGTAGGTTGTCTTCTAAACAATACTTTTGTTTTCCTGATTCTTCAGGATATACTTGATGTAAATGTTAAGATGTCTCGAATAATTTCCCATATTTCAAAATGGACATAATCAATATATGAGATTGGAAAGTGGTAAGGAAAGAGTTTCATAATGAATAGAAAGCTATGTTTTTGAGCTGAAGTAGAAAAGTCATCTTTAAAGGAAGTAGATGAGAGTGTGTGAGGACATATGTGCAAGTGGGGAAACACTGAGAAGCTCACAGGGATTCCTGAGGGGAATTACCTTCATCATGAATGCAAAGGATATAATGTGGAATGTATGAGGGTTCATCAAGCCTCCAATCCTGAAGACAACAATTCTACTTATAATAAAGTCAAGTTACACAATGACTCAGAACAGCAATACATGCACCAATGTGTGTTTAATATGGATATGTTTTAATGTAGTCATAGGCATATGACATAATTTATCTACATTTATAAAATGCTGTATTGGAGGGATAGTAATGCTTTATTCAGAAGTATCAAAACATATGTAAACATTATTATATAAACACAAAACATATTCTCCTTTAGTCTTTTACCATAATTATATAGACTGACACTGTCCTTGATCTGGGCACAGGTGGCCTCTGTATTCTATACCATTGTCATTCCAATGATATACTAAAACTCTTCCTCAATTCATGTTTTTGATTAATGCCAGCTTTGCACTGCCCTGTAAACAATTTTTTCCAGTTGCTTTCTCATACCCCTATACTTGAAGCTCTCACCCCTTATCCTTTCTTTATTTTCATATTTTCTAATATTTCTCATTTTAACAACATTCAAATACATGATAAAATGCTATTAATTTCCTTCACAATATTGTGTACCATCACTGCCATTCTTTATCAAAACTTTTCCATAATCCCAAACATAAACTATGTACATTTTAAGCCTTAAATCCCTATTACATATCCCCACACCATCCCCTGGTAATCTACACTCTAGATTCTGACTCTGTAAGTTTGCTTATTCTCATTATTTAATAGCAGTAACATCATACTATATTTGCACTTTGGGTCTGGCTTATTTCACTCCACATGAAAGTTTCAAGATTCAGTAATGTTTCACATGTGTCAGAATTTCATTCCTTTTTATAGCTGAATAATATTCCATTGTGTGTATATACCACATTTTGTCCATCCATTCATCACTTGATGAGCACTAGGGTTGCTTCCATATTTTGACAATTGTGAATAATGCTTTTATGAACATCAGTAGGCAAATATCTGTTTGAGACCCTGTTTTCTATTATTTTAGCTAGATACCTAGAGGTGTGCTTGTCAAGTCATAGGGTAATTCTACACTTAACTTTAAGAGGGTCTGTCAGTCTTTCACAGTGCCTTCACCATATTACACTCCCACCATCAATGATTATTCTTATTTCTCCATGTTCTTGACAACATTTTTATAGTAGTCTTTACATTATGCCACTTAACATGGCATATCACTTATTTCTGAATATTATTATATATCTCCAGAAGGAATATAAGCCCCAAAAGGACAAAGATCTTTTATTCTTTTCCTACACTCTGTAGGCAGGTCCTTATAGAAATTCAAAATAATATTTACTATAACAAATGAATAAAATGAAGTGACCTAATGAACATAACACATCCAGCGTCTAGGTCTTCCAGCAGGTTAAATGCATTTCCAAATTTATAAACTCTGAATAAATATGTGATCATTTCAGATTGGCATAACAACTTTTGAAACATTCTTTATCAGCAACTATGAGTTATTTACACAAATTAATTACAATTAATCCATAAATTTCAATAACTTTCTAAAGTTTTAATCCAAAAATGCATTTGAATACATTTAAAAATTAATATTCAGAATATAAAATATGAAAGTAAGTTTAATACATTTTAATTTGAAAATTAAAAATACATACAAATAAAAAGAATGTTAATTAATTCTAGACCAAATAACAAATAAAATATTTAACCCTAGAATATTTATACAATGGATATATGAATAATGTATATTATTATGTATAATTTAAAGAAGGATTCAGAAGATTAATGAAATATTAAATTTCTGTATTATTAAGCAGTTAACAAAAATAAAGAAAAAATCATGTTTTTCTAGGTGCTAGAGAAAAACTAATAAATTCAATATTAAAAAGTAGGAGAAATGAAACTGCAAAATTAGAAGGAGGAGATATGTAACTGTAAAATTAAAATAACATTGAATGAATTAAAAAGCAAATGAATTAAAAGCAAATGAAAATTGAATAACATTTATTCAAATGTTATTTGGATAACATCCATACTTTAATAAGTTAAAAATAAAAGCTGAATTAAAAATGAGAGGGAAGCGGCTGTGGCTCAATCAGTAGGGCTCCTGTTTACCATATGGGAGGCCCCGGGTTCAGTTCCTGGGACCTCCTGGTGAAGGCAAGCCCGCCCGCATGGCGTGGTTAGCTGACCCAGTGAGCACAAGCAGCAAGGGGGGGATAAATAAATAAATAAAATCTTTTTAAAAAAATGAGAGAAAAAAAAGATAGATAATATACAGAAAAATATACTGAGGAAAATGATCAAACTATATCATCATTTTATATCAGAAGACATTTAAATCCTTGGGTCAGATTTTGGCTCTGCCATGATACCATGAGTGATACAGGAATTCCCCTGCCATCATAAAAAATTCTAAAGCCCAATAAAATGTAGGTGAAAAATGTTTCCAGACATGGGACAAGAGACATAACAGGTCAGGTACACAGGAGATAATGGAAATATATGAAAAAAGACACTTGTATACCTGCCTTTCTGTATTCCTTGCTGATTAAGGAAAAACAGAGTACAGAGTATAAAGGCCTTGCAAAGATCAAGAGGCAGAATTTGAAACTCCCACAAGTAGAAAAAGTTGGAACATTAAACATAGGGTATCAAAAGGAGGTGCCATAATTATCAGTACTGGGATTCCTTGTAGGTCCTTAGCTGAAGATTTAGCTTTATATGTCCAGAAGGGGAATCAACAGTCTATGCAAGAGAGGTTGCTACTTTGATGAGAACAGAACGTAGATACCAGAGGCCAGAGGTGATGAACGGTTGGGAGAAGCTGAATTTATGGCCCAGCCAGTACCACACTTATCTTTGATGGACTCAGGGATGAAATTAAGACCAAAAAATCCAAAAGCCACAGCATGGAAGTAAGGGCCTTGCCCTGAAATAATGATCAGGCCTGCAGATTGAGGACAAAATGACAAAGATCATCCTTAAGAAAAAATAATATAAATCTTTTAGGTTCAATAGGAATTGCCAATAATTTATTGCCAACCAGTACAAACCTCAGAACCTTTTATTGAAAGATCACATAATCTAGACTGCCTACAATGTATCATTCACAAAGTATGGTCATATATTATAAAAAATTACTAAACATAAGACAAAGCAAGACAATGTGAACCATTTCAATGTAAAAAAAATTAATAAAAACAGATTTTAAGATGATCCCAAAGTTTGAATTAGCAGCAAAGGACTTTAAAACAGCTTTGTAGATATATTTAAAGACTTAAACAGGATCCTTAAGTGGAAATATATAAGAGGTCACAGCTGGAAAAAATGAAGCATAAAATAAAATGAACTAAATAGAAATCCTAAAAAGTAAAGTAAAATACATGAAAATGAAAAAAAAAAAAAAAAAGCCAAAAGGACACAACTTCAGATGGTAGGCTGTCAAAGAAGGCATCAGTAAAATTTAAGCCAGATCAAAATATGTTTTTCAAACTGAGGAGCTAAGAGAAAACAACCACAATGAAAAACTGTTGGTACAGGTGATTATATTTGTTGTCATAACTTACAAAATTTTGCAAGAGAAAGTGTAACTTATAATGTAAACTATAATCCACAGTTACTGGCAATGCTCCATACTTGCTCTTCAATTGTAACAAATGTACCACACTAATGAAAGATGGTGTTAATGTGGAAAACTGTGGGAGGGATAGGGGGCAGGGTATATGGAAATCCTCTACATTTTTTATGTATCATTTATCTAATCTAAGTACTTTTTTTAATTAAAAAAAAGAAAAACTGTTTAAAACAAAACAAGAACATAGATTCATTGGGTCAGAAAAAAATGAATAAAAAGTGGATGAAATTTTATAAAGTTTGGAAAAATATCATCAATTTACAGATTGAAGAAATTCTGAACATGCAAAACAGATTATTAATTTAAAAGTCCTTACACAAACACAGAAGTTTTTCAAAGCAGTCAGGTGGGGGAAATTAAAAATTAAAAAAGTAAAATAATAAAACAATAAATAAAACAAAAATATATTGCATTTTCAAGTTTGTAATATATATAAATATAAAATACATGGAAATAATGGCTGCAATGGCAGAGAATAAATATATTTAGAAACTTTTAGAGTCCTTACATTTAATGAGAATAGGTGTAATAATATTTTTTTAATTAGAAAATTTGTAAGTTTACAGTAACATTATATAGAAAGAACAGAGATACATTATACCTCCTCACATGTCTTTTTCCTATTATTAATGTTTGCATCATTGTTGTAATTGTGCTATATTTTATTAAATAATATTATTATAATTACATTATTAACTGCCACCTATAGTTTATTATTATGGCTTACTGTGTTGTACAGCTCTATGTGTTTTGTTTTTTTTTTCTTAATTTTTATTCTGGTATTATAGATATAACTTAATTTTTCCTTTTTAACTATTTTCAAATATACTAATCAGTGTTGTTAATTAAATATGTATGTTTATGCTGCCATCACCACCATGCATTACCAATTCTTTTCCATCACCCAAAGCATATACTGTACAAAGTATACATTAATTCCCCATTTTCTATCCAGCCCAGCCCCTGGAAACTGCTATTCTAGTTTCTTAATATCAGTGAGAACATAAAATATTTGTCCTTCTAAGCCTTGTTTACTTCATTCAACATAATGTTTTCAAGGTGCATCATTGCTGTAGTGTGTATCAAAAATTCATTCCTTTTTGCAGTTAAATAATATTCCATTTCATGTGTATACCATATTTTGTTTATCCATTCATCTGATGATAGATACTTGGATTGTTACAATCTTTTGGAATTTGTGACTATTGCTGCCATGAACATTGATGTACAAATATCTCTTTGAGTCCTTGCTTTTAATTATATAGGATTTATACATAGAAGTGAGATTTCCAGGTATCATGGCATTTCTATACTTAACTTTCTGAGGAACCACAAAACTGTTTCCCATAACAGCTACAACAGCTTCATTAACATTCCTACCAACAGTGAACAAATGTTCCCATGTCTCCACATAATCTCCCACACTTATTATTTTCTATTTTTTAATGGTAGGCTTTTGAGTGGGTTTGGAATGATATATCATTGTAATCTGGATTTCCATTTCCATAATGGATAATGATGTTGTGCATCTTTTCATGTGCTTATTTATTATTTCTGTATCTTCTATGGAGAACTATCTATTCAAATCTTTTGCCCATTTTAAATTGTGTTTTTAATTTTTTAATTGGTTATTTCTTTTCCTTTTTCCTTCAAGTTCCATTGACTTCCATCTTCTTCCATGGCTTTCTTTCTATATCTGAGTTTCATTCTGCTTATATAAGACTCAAGTAATCAGATTAAAGCTCAAACCCATTCAAATGTCCACACCTTAAATAAAATTAAATTCTATAAAATGTTCTATTTAAAATGTGTTCAATGAGTTCTGGCAAGATGGAGTGAGCTTAAGTGTGCACTCCCCACCTCTCTCACAAAAAATATCTGAGAAGGTGCAAAATCCTACCTGAGTGAGCTGCTTTGGGAACCCACAGAACAGGAGGCTTCAGGGCATTGATGTGGAGGGAATTGGAAAACCATGAGTTTCTCACCTCTGTGGCTAGAAACAGTGGACAGATAAGCCCCACCCTTAAGGCAAAAAGCATCCATGAACCCCTTTACTTCCACCAGCTACCAAGTGAGAGGGAGCATTCACTGGAAAGAACATGGCTCTGTTTAAGAGTGAAGAGAGGTTTCCTGTCTGTGGGTTTGGTTAACTGGGCCCCCTTTGAACTTTGGGACGCATACCAGCTCGCACTGAAGTGACCCCAGGAAGAGGGAGGAGGGGAATCTGCTCAGGCAGCCTGATACACCCAGCCACCCTGGGAAAGAAGAACTTAGGCAGGGAGAGAGAAGAGACAGGCAATTGACTTGTCCGGTGATGAAAACTATCAATACCATGCAGTTTTGATCACTGTAGCTTTGTAATATGTTTTAAAGTCAGGTAATGTGATACATCCAACTTCATTTTTCTTTTTTAATATATCTTTGGCAATTCGGGGCTTCTTACCTCTCCAAATATATTTTGTGGTTAGTTTTTCCAGTTCCTTAAAAAATTTAGTGTTGACTTTTATTGGGATTGCATTAAATCTGTAGATTAATTTGGGTAGGATAGACATCTTGATGACGTTTAATCTTCCCATCCATGAACAGGGAATATTTTTCCATTTATTTA
>JAKSZT010054149.1:698630-716352 GCA_026826555.1 Tolypeutes matacus | reverse complement strand
TTTCTGAGGAACCGCCAAACTGTCCTCCACAGTGGCTGGACCATACCGCAGTCCCACCAGCAGTGGATGAGGGTTCCTATTCCTCCACATCCTCTCCAACATTTAGTGTCTCCTGTTTTTTTAATAGCTGCCATTCTGATGGGTGTAAGATGGTATCTCATTGTAGTTTTGATTTGCATTTCCCTGATAGCAAGTGATGTTGAGCATTTTTTCATGTGCTTTTTAGCCATTTGTATTTCTTCCTTGGAGAAGTGTCTTTTCAGGTCACTTGCCCATTTTTTATATGGGTTGTTTGTCCTTTTATTTTCGAGGTGAAGGATTTCTTTATATATGCAGGATATTAGGCTCCTATCAGATATATGGTTGCCGAATATTTTTTCCCATTGGGTAGGTTGCCTTTTTATTTTCTTAATAACATCCTTAGAGGTGCAGAAGTTTTTAATTTTGAGGAGATCCCATTTATCAATTTTTTCTCTTGCTGCTCGTGCTTTGGCTGTGAAGTTCATGAAACCATTTCCTATTACAAGGTCCTGTAGATGCTTCCCTACATTATCTTCCAAGGTTTTTATGGTTTTGGCTCTTATATTTAGATCTTTGATCCATCTTGAGTTGATTTTTGTATAAGGTGTGAGATGGTATTCTTCTCTCATTCTTTTGGATATGGATATCCAGTTCTCCAAGCACCACTTGTTAAAGAGGCCACTCTCTCCCAGCTGAGTGGGTTTCGTGGCCTTGTCAAATATCAGATGACTGTATATGCGAGGATCTATATCAGAACTCTCAATCCGGTTCCATTGGTCAGTAGGTCTATCCTTGTGCCAATACCATGCAGTTTTGATCACTGTAGCTTTGTAGTATGTTTTAAAGTCAGGTAATGTGATACCTCCAACTTCATTTTTCTTTTTCAATATATCTTTGGCAATTCGGGGCCTCTTACCTCTCCAAATATATTTTGTGGTTAGTTTTTCCAGTTCCTTAAAAAATATAGTGTTGACTTTTATTGGGATTGCATTAAATCTGTAGATTAGTTTGGGTAGGATAGACATCTTGATGATGTTTAATCTTCCCATCCATGAACAGGGAATATTTTTCCATTTATTTAAGTCTTCTTTGATTTCCTTTAACAGTGTTGTGTAGTTTTCTGTATATAAGTCCTTTACATCTTTAGTTAAATTTATTCCTAGGTATTTGATTCTTTTGTTTACTATTGTAAATGGTATTTTTTTCCTGATTTCCTCCTCAGTTTGCTGGTTATTGGTGTATAGAAATGCTACTGATTTTTGAGCATTGATCTTATAGCCTGCAACATTACTGAACTCCTTTATAAGTTCTAGAAGCCTTGTTGTCGATTTCTCAGGGCTTTCTATGTATAGGATCATGTCATCTGCAAATAATGAAATTTTTACTTCTTCTTTTCCAATCTGGATGCCTTTTATGTCCTTTTCTTGTCTCAGTGCTCGTGCAAGTACTTCTAAGACAATGTTAAATAGGAGTGGTGATAGTGGGCATCCTTGTCTTGTTCCCGATCTCAGAGGGAAGGCTTTTAGGATTTCACCGTTGAAAATGATGTTAGCTTTGGGTTTTTCATATATACCCTTTATCATTTTCAGAAAGTTTCCATCTATTCCTATCTTTTGTAGTGTTTTTATGAGGAAAGAGTGCTGTATTTTGTCGAATGCTTTTTCTGCATCTATAGAGATGATCATGTGATTTTTTTCTTTCAGTTTGTTTATGCGGTGTATTACATTGATTGATTTTCTTATATTGAACCATCCTTGCATACCTGGGATGAAACCCACTTGGTCATGGTGTATGACTCCCAGGGATGAGCCTCCCTGGCAACGAGGGATTAATACCAAGTGCCAACTGGCAGCTTTGCACAGTGGCAGTATCGTAGCCAATGAGGTTTATCCGAGGCACGATTATTGCTAATTGAAAACTTTTCCCAAGTGCCAACTGGCAACACAACTGGAAAAAGACCTTGAATAAAAGGGGGAAATGGTAAAGACAAATGAGTTCAAGTGGCTAAGAGACTTCAAAGAGAGTCGGGAGGTCATCCCAGAGGTAACTCTTACGCACACCTCAGTAGGAGCTCATAGAACATCTAAGTGCCTATCACCCCACTCAGTGGGGTTCCTGAGAGCTCTCGAGACACCCTGGTCCTATATAAGGGGGGATAGCCCCAGAGACTGATGCCTTATCAGTGGGTTCTATTTTGGAATCTGTGCTCCTGAGAGTGACAGAATTAGACTCAAATAAGTCCTCTCTGCACATGGTTCACCAGTCCCTTCTATTCAAACCTACATGTGATGCTGGAGTTTCTTAGGTATACTTCCAGAGACTGGAGCCTCCCGCCTACCTATGTGCCAGGTGTGCATGAAATCTAGGTGGAGCTGCAACTCCTACCCTACAGCTCAATGGACTCATCCAAGTCACCTGGTGAGGAGACAACGATGGGAAATGGCCATTCCAGGGAATGGAGAGGGCCTACATCTGCAGGCAGGATCATCCCACCCACCATATCCATGGGATATAAGCCCTCTCTCACTTGGAGTTGGAGTGGACATCACCATCCCAGTCGCCTCTGGATTGGGGGAAGAACTATGGACTAGAGTGGACTTGATGGTATTCTCTTGCTCACATATGGTGATTCTTGCAATGCAAGAAATTATAACAATGAGGTGGAGCCAGTGGCCACTTGACAGTTTTTGGGTAGGGAGGGGATGAGCATTTGAAATACAGGGGCTTCTTTGGGAATTGGAGGTTGTCCTGAGTACTGTTGTGGCAATGGATGCAGGCCATTTTAAATCAGCACACACCACTCATAACTGAGTGGGAGAGAGTGTGGTCTACAGTGTGAACTGTGGTCTATGGTTGATGGCAAGGCTCCAGGATGTGTAAGTTCATTGAGGTTGGTGGGCCACACTGTGGGAGATGTTTGTGTTGGATGTGGTGGGAGGTGTGGGAGGTGGGCAACATGGGAATCCCAGTGGGTTCCGTGTAATATTTTAGGTAATCTAAGCACCTCTTAAAATATATGTATATATATATATATATAAATAACATTTTTGTAAGCAAATACACATATATGCATATATATTTATATATCATTTTGCAAATGTTTGTATGTATTGTGAGAATTTTGATTTTTACCCATAATAAAAAAATAAAAAAAAATAAAAAAAAAAGTTATGAGGCATAAACTAAAAAAAAAAACTATCAAAATACTAACTCTCCTTGGAGGCAAAGGGGTCCTAAAGCGGGTCAAGAGTAGTTTCTTTGCAGTGAGTTCAGTCACCATGATCCCCTTTTAACCTCTGAATGGACCTCAACCTGACCAGGAGAGGGGAAGAGTTATCTGCTCACACAGGCTGTCACATCCAGCTGCCCAGGGAGAGAAAGCAATTAGAATAGAAAGGGGGTAGGAGAGACAGGTGCCAAATCAACAGGACTCTGTCCAACTGCAAAGATTCTAACCTGCCCAAGAGAAAGTAGGCGGGTAGCTTTCTGAAAGGCTAACCATCCAATGAGAAAGTTTAGCTCAATGGAGGAGCTCCTGCACTGAATATACATGGTCCCTGGTTTGATTCCCAGCTCTTCTTATAAAAATGATTGACTGGTTATAAGACACCCAGCTGATACTTTAGGACAGGGAACATATAAACAATCTTTTTTTATTAGCTTTTCTTGGATCTTTTATTTTTCTTTAAAAAGCTTGCTCTTTTTAATTTAACTTAACTTACATTCTAAAACCCAGTTCAAAACCTGCAGAGGGCAGACTTCAGGGTAATCGATTGATGAACACTGGCAACCTGAGAAGTGCCTTAGGGGTTTAAGAAGGCTGTTTTCCCATATTTTTTTTTGTTGTTGTTGTTGCTTGTTTGTATCTTATTTATTTTTTCCTTTTTTATCCTCTATTGTCCAAATCTTTTTTTAATAATCAGGTGCTGCTGTCCTGTTTATTCTTTGCGTTTCCCCTTCTTTGTTTCCCTTTTTTTTATTTTGCAATTTTGTCTACCTACACTTTCTTTTTCTTCCTTCATTTTTCTATCTTCTGTATTTTGTTGTTTTTACATTCCACCTCTTTTTGTTTAGTCTTCAATTTTCCTTGTCTTTCTTTCTTCTTTTTTCTCTGTTTTATTTCTATTTTTACTTTTTTTTACTATTTATCTTTTCTTTTCTCTTTCCCTCTCTTTTCATCATCCTGGCCTTTTAATTCATCCTATCTATTTTTCTCTGTTCAATTTCTCATCTCATTGTTTGTACTCCACTTTTTTATTCTTATTCTTCTGAACTTCTTACTTAAGATAATTGTACATTTTCCTAGGTCTTATATGGTTCTTCTTCTACATTTTCCTATTATTATTACTATTATCTTTTTCTCTTCTTTCCTCTTTCTTTGACTCTGGCTCTAATTTTTTATTTCAAGGGAACATAAACAACAGTGAGGAAATAGAAAAAGAAGAATGAAGAGTCAGAGGGAAAACTTACCACACAAACAATAACAAAAACAAAAACAAAATAAAACCCTAGAGTACAAAGAGAAGCTAATCAACCAAACAAACCCATCAAGATAAACTGATGCTTTGACACCAACAAAAAATTACAATCCATATTAAGAAACAGGAAGTCATGGCCCAGCCAATGAACTAACTAATAAGCAGGAGGAGATGCAGAACATGGAAGAACCAATCAGAGATGTCCAAACAAATATCAAGAATCAACTCAAAGAAGTGAAGGAAGAGATTAAGTATATTAAAAAGATACTGTGGGAACATACTGAAGAAATTGTAAATTTACCTAACAAGAAATGGATATGATGGTAATGAATGGCACAATAAAGAAATCAAAAGACACTGGAAGCTCACAACAGCAGATTTGAAGATGCAGAGGAAAGAATCAGCAATGTGAAAGAAAGTACACTGAAATCAGACAGATACCAAATCAGATAGATAAAAAGAGAGAAAAAATCCAGAAAGGACTCAGAGATTTGATTGACAGTGTGAAATGCACAAAAATATGCATTATAGGTATTCCAGAGGGAGAAGAAAAGGGAAAGGGGACAGAAGGTGTGTTGGAGGAAATATTGGCTAAAAACTTCCCATGTCCCAAGAGGGACATGAAATACATGTCCCAGAAGTACAGTGCACCCCAAACAGTATAAACAGTATAAACCCTAACAAGTCTACTTTAACACATATACTTGTCAAATTGGCAATGATCAATATAAAAAGAGAATACAGAAAGAAGCAAGAGAAAAGAAATCCTTCAAATACAAAGGAAACTTGATAAGACAAAGTACTGGTTCCCAGTTTGAATCCATGGAGGCAAGAATCACTGGTATGACATAATCAAGGAATTAAAAGAAAAAACTTCCAGCCAAGAATTCTCTACCTAACAAAGCTGGCATTCAAAAATGAGGGAGAGTTCAAAATATTCACTGATAAACAGAAATTTAAGAGAGTATGTCAAGAAGGAACTTGCACTTGAAGAACAAATAAAGGTAGTTCTGCATGTCAAAAGGAAAAAACAGGAAAAGGAGAGTTGGAGGAGAGGGTAATAACAACTGAAAAGATAATAAGAGAAATAATAATATCATATGGCATACATAAACCTAAAGAAATTATGGGTAATGTAAATAATTTCTTGATGGTAAAAACATTAAATGTTAATGGATTAATCTCTTGAATTAAGAGATACAGATTGGCAGGATGGAAGGAAATATGACCCATCTTATGATATCTACAAGAAACCTACCTTAGACCAAGGGAAACATGAAGTCTGATTTTGTAAGAACAACTAAAAAAATTAAAAGAGAAATAAAAGCAACATATCGCATACATAAACACAAGGATAAAATTGCTAATGTAAGTAATTCCTTGACAGTAATAATATTGAAATTAATGGATTAAATTCACCAGTCAAGAGAAATAGATTGACAGAATGGATAAGGAAACATGACCCATCTATAAACTGTCTACAAGAAACCCATCTTAAATCCAAGGAGGCAAGGAGGCTGAAAGTGAATGGTTGGAAAACAAGCAAACAATAACCAGAAAAGGGCAGGAGTAACTGTATTAATATCAGACAAAATAGACTTTAAAGCAAAACTATTGTAAGAGACAAAAATGGATACTATATATTAATAAAAGAGGTAATATATCAAGAATAAAAAATAAACATAAACATTTATGCACCTACCAGGGTACCTCAAAATACATGAGGCAAACACTGGAAAACTAAGTGAAGAGATAGAGGCCTCTACAATTATAGTGGGGAAATTTAATACACCATTATCACCATTAGACAGAGCATCTCAACTGAGAATCCATAAAGAAACAAAAACTTTGAATAATATATTAGAGGACCTGGACCAAATTGAGATTTACAGAACTTTACTGCCATATACAATGAGATATATATATTCTTCTCATGTACACATGGATCATTCTCCAGGATAGATCACAGAACAACACTCAATGAATTCAGAAAGGTTGGAATTATAAAAGAAATTTCTCTGACAAACAATGGAATGAAGTTGGATATCAGTAAGGGACAGAGATGGAGATTAGGCACAAAGATATGGAAGTTAATAAACACTGTCTTTGACAAACAGTGGGTCAAGGACGAAATCACAAAAAGAAATTAATAACTATCATGAAACGAATGAAATGACAACACAATATATCAAAACCTATGGGGTGCTGCAAAACTAGTACTGAGAGGAAAATTCATAGCCATAAATACCGATATTTAAAAAGGAAGAAAGAGCTAAAATCAAAGCTCCAATGCACACCTGTAGGATTTAGAAAAAGAACAACAAACTTACCCCAAAAGAAGTAGAAAGAAAGAAATAACAAAAATTAGAGCAGAACTAAATGTAATTGAAAATAAGATAGCTCTAGAATAAGCATAAAAAGAAAAAAAACTCTGGTTCTTGAAGAAGATCAATAAAATTGACAAACCCTTACCTAAAATAACAATGAAAAAAATAGAAAATATGCAAATACATAAAATAAGAAACAAGGAAGGGGATATCATCACACAGTCCACAGAAATAAAGAGTATCATAAGAAGATACTTTGAAAAATTATATGCCAACAAGAGGGGCAAATTAGAGGAAATGGATAAATTTCCAGAAACACACAAGTAGCCTATACTAACAAAAGAAGAAATAGATAAATTCACTGACCAATCACAAGTAACAAGATAGAATTCAACTGTGAAGCCATCTGGTCCTGGGCTCTTCTTAGTTGGGAGGTTTTTGATGACTGAGTCTATCTCTTTATTTGTAATTGGACTGTTGAGTTCATCTATTTCTTCTTTCATCAATGTAGGCTGTTTGTGGGTTTCTGGAAACTTGTCCATTTCCTTTATCATTCTTGTTGGCATATAATTTTTCAAAGTATCCTCTTATGATACTCTTTATTTCTGTGGGGTCAGTAGTGATATCCCCTTGCTCATTCCTTATTTTATGTATTTGCATCTGTTCTCTCTTTTTCTTTGTTAGTCTGGCTAAGGGTTTGTCAATTTTATTGATATTCTCGAAGAACCAGCTTTTGGTTTTGTTTATTGTTTCCAGTGCTTTCTTATTCTCTATTTCATTTAGTTCTGCTCTAATCTTTGTTATTTCCTTCTTTTTTCTTCCTTTAGGTTTAGTTTGTTGTTTTTCTGATTCCTCTAAGTGTGCAGTTAGGTCTTCAATTTTAGCTCTTTCTTCTTTTTTAATATATGAATTTATGGCTATGAACTTTCCTCTCAGGACTGCTTTCACTGCATCCCATAGGTTTTGATATGCTGTGTTGTCATTTTCATTAGTTTCAAGGTAGTTACTGATTTCTTTTGAGATTTCCTCTTTGACCCACTGTTTGTCTAAGAGTGTGTTGTTTAACTTCCATATCCTTGTGACTAATCTGTTTCTCTGGCCCTTAGTGATTTCCAATTTCATTCCGTTGTGGTCAGAGAAATTATTTTGTAAAATCTCAATCTTTCTTAATTCTTTGAGAGTTGTTCTGTGGCCTAGCATGTGGTCTATTTTGGACGATGTTCCATGTGCACTTGAGAAGAATGTAAAACCTGCTGTATTTGGGTGTAATGTTCTGTATATGTCTATTAAGTCCAGGTCTTCTAATGTATTGCTGAATGCCTTTGTATCTTTATTTATTCTCTGTCTAGCAGCTCCAAATAATTAAATCCATCTTGTAAAAGAAAAATGAATTTGCACGATGCATAATCCAGATCTTAGAACTTATTACAAAGCCACAGTAATAAAAACAGCATATTATTGTCACAAGGACAGAAATTATTTCTTGAATGGAATCAAACTGAAAACTCAGAAATGACCCTTACATTTTTGTCAAGGTCTCAAAGAAAATTCGGAAAGAATAGTCTCTTCAACAGATGGTTCTAGGGTGACCAGTAACTCATACCATATATAGAAATCAACTCATAATGGATTAAAGACTTAAGTATAAGAGCCAGAACTATCAAATTCATAGAAGAAAGCATTGCAAAGCATCATCAGGACCTTCTGTTAGGCAACAGTTTCTTAGAATTTACATCAACAGTATAAGCATAAAAAGAAAAAATAAATAAATGGGAATATACCACAATCAAAAATGTTTTTTGTTCTTCAAAGGAATTTACCATGAAAGTAAAAGACAACCTACATAATGGCAGAAATTATTTGAAATCACATATCCAATAAAGGATTAATGTCCAGTATATATAAAGAAATCCCTCAACTTAACAACAAAAAGGCAAACAACTCAATTAAAAAATTAGTAAACTTGAACAGACGTTTCTCCAAGAAGATATGCATATGGCTAGAAATGCACATGAAAATTTGCTCAACTTCATTAGCCATCATGGAAATGCAAATCAAAACCACAATGAGATACTATTTCACACCATTAGAATGGCTGCTATTAAAAAATGGAAAATAAGTGTTGGAGAAGAGGCAAAGAAATAGGAACACTCATGCATTGATGACGACAATGTAAAATGGTGCAGCAGCTTTGGAAGACAGTTTGGCACTTCCTCAAAATGTTAAGTATAGAACTACCTTTTTACCCAGCAATCTCACTAGTAGGTATATATCCAAAAGAATTGAAAGCAGCGGCTCAAATAGATACTTGCACACCAATGTTAATAGTGGCATTATTCACAATTTCCATAATATGGAAACAACACAAGCGTTCCTCTTCCAATGAATGGATAAACAAAATGTGGTATATACATGCAATGGAATATTATTCACCTGTAACAAATAATGAAGTGCTGATTCATAAGACATCATGACTTATGAACCTTGAAAACTTAATGTTAAATGGAATAAGCCAGTCACAAAAGTTCAAATAATCTCACTGATTTGAAAGAATTAGAATAGGCAATCTCAGAGTACTAATATTGAATGTAGATTACCAGGATGCCAAGTGGGGATACAGTATGGGAAGTTAAGGATTAAAATATACATGGTACCTTTTTGGAATGATAGAAGAGTTTTGAAATGGATGATGGTGATGGTAGCACAACACTACAAATGCAATTAAAAGCACTGAAACTGAATATCTGAAATAATTAAATGGGCAAGTGTTCAATGATAAGTCTGTTAACAGAATAAAAATTTTAAAATGCATCTCTGGAGCTACAGTATGCAGTGAATTATAAATTAAAGCATGGATCTTAATTAATAGTACAAATATAAAAACATGCTATCATCAGTTGTAACAAGAGTTCCATACCAATGGAGGGTTTTGTTGGTGGTGTGGTATATGGGAAAACTGTATTTTATACAAGAGTGGTCTGTAAATCCACAACTTTTGAAAAAATGAAAAAATAAATAAATAAAAGTGTATAGGAATATACATATTTTATGTATCAGCATATAAAACTACTATACAAAATAGTACTATTAGAAAAATTAAACAAATGTATTCCACCGATATATAAGCTAATAAAAAATAACAACAGAGACAATTTTTCAGAAAGATATAAAAATAATCAACAGATATTCAAAACACATAAAGCAAAATTTGACAGAATTATGTGGAGGAATAGAATTTTAAAAAAACATGTTACTTGAATAATGTCAAGAATAAAGTACCAATTTTGTTGAAATCCAGGACTAGGAGATTGTGTTTCCTTTCTGTTTCTCACTCCTGAGCTTTTGGCAAAACTATTTTACTAATAAGGAAAATCTATTGGAATCCTACCAATAAAGTTTCAGCAGATATTTTAACCATAATATTAGGTTCTTTCTTTTACTCATATTATTTGTAATTGCACTTCATGATTATAAAAAAAAAATATTTCAATTTTAGCTAATTGTGATTTTGCAATCTGAAGCAGACCCTATTGTGGTGGCATTGACATAGTAAATCTCTAACAGTCTCATTTGGATTAAATTATAAGGTCACCTATTTGTGAAATAAATTGATGTTGTATGTTTTAAACTTCAAAAGTGTCTCTATCAGTATCACTGAAGTTTTAATGAATTGAAGATTTGTACCTCCCCAAATCATCAAAAATGTAATATATTATTTTGTAACTCCTTTATCAAGACCAACAATTTCTCTACTGAAATTGAAATATAAACAGTTTTTCCTCTAAGTGTTGCTTCTAAATCTATTGATTTCATTATCATGAATTATTGCTTGCTTCATAAGAAATCATTTGCCTTCATTATATATAGAAGAAGTGAGCTTTTGATAATTAACATTATTATAAAATATTTATTCATTCAACACTGATTTGTACTTTCTTCTCTCACATATCTTTTAATAAAATAAATATCAATATACCAAAATAATAAAACAAGTTGCAGAAACATTGTTGTAATAAATAGAACAATACCTACCTGCTGTGTCAATGAATTAGGTGACACTGACTAATCTGACTGAAGAAACTACACCATGTTTATTCTTATGATACCTCAAAACTGCTCTTTCATCAGCTGGTACTTGACCTGGCATTAAATTATATATGAGGCACTAGCCAATATATAATGCATTAAAATTTTAGTTTTACAAAAGGCTAATATTGTATGTCAAGGTATATCATAAACATTTATTGATAAAATCAGGATGTTTCTGAAAATACAGTGTGTTAAATAGTAGATATACATGTAAATGTACAATATATAATAAAGTAATTGAAAGTAAACATTTGTAATGATTAATATTTATGAATGATTTTAATTTTCTTCTTTGAATTTTGTTGCATTCTAAATTTAGTAGAATCAGTTTTACTTACACAATAGTGTTATACTTTAAGTATAAAAAAGTTTCATTGTGAAAAATGTGCTGTTACATCCCTGGTGGTTAACTTCCTGACATTTCAGCTAGAGTGTAATTATGTATTTCTCTAGAAATACCTTATCTGCTACCTAATCAGAAACTTAGTGCATCACAAAGGAATACCAAAATATTGTGTTCAAGTTTTATGGCTTCTAAGGGAGATGGTAATCTCTGGTACTCACCTAATATGTATTCATTAGTTCTTGAAATTTTGTCCTTGGAAGTATGCTGAGGAATCTTCCATGAAATTGGTCCCAGGGATGAATAGATGTTGATTATCAACAACCCTCAGTATAAGCGGTGTTGTGTCATTATCAGAGTAAAATGCAAAGGATACTCCACTCTGCTTGTTTTCACAGTAGCTTCCTGGAAGAAATGTGAGGTGTAATTTCCAGGTGAATTTTTATTTGACTATGACCTGAACACAAGCTCTGTGTTGATTTAATTTAACTCAGAATCCAACAAAAATGCATGCAGAAATGTTTAAAAATAATTTATTTCAAAGGAAGCAAATATTATATCAGGAATGTGAGGCACACTAAATGGTTTACATGTTTTATTTGTGAAAGAGTTATGAGTTTGACAAATTTCCAGACAGAAATAATACCAGAGCACATTTTTCATGAACTTTTGCTCATGGTAAGTATTATTCTCAAAAAGAGTTTTAGTGTAGAATGAATAAAAGATGGATATTATTAGGGGAATATACATATACATCAGATATCATTTAGGCTTTAAGTAAGTAATGCTAGGATTTGTGCAATGGAAATATAGAATTCATGGAATGAAAGTTCATAAGCAAGCAATACACATATTTGAAAATATAATTTATGGAGGAATTTTGATTTTAAATTTCAAGTAAAAATAACAACAGATCTTCTAAATACTGATACTACAGGATGTTCTATATTATTAATACACTCAAGTAAAGTCACTGAATTTCTGATCTGTTATTTGTATGAAATAACATTGGACACAAAAGAACAGCAAATGATGCATTATAGTTCTCTAACATTGGTTACTATATATTTTTTGTTGCACTGAATTTAAATATAAATAGGAATGTAGTATTATGAGCATGCTCTCTGGATTCAACTTACCTTGGCAGAACTCCAGATCCAAAAATTAATGGTTCTTTTACTGGAAAATTTATTTAATTTTTGGTGCCCTTTTATCATCTAAAAATGTATACAATATTAATACATATGGTATAATAATTTCTTCTGCATAAATGTGGTAATAAAAGAAACTATAACACTGTAAGATTCAGTCTAATTATATAGTATATATAAGATTTTATTATATAATATCTAAATGATTATTTATATCTTATTTATATTTCATAGTCAAACTAATATTCTTTCACATATTTTGCAAACAACAATTTATTGGAAGTTTCTAAAAACACTAAACTAATTTAAAGATGAGACACATCACTTAAAAAAAAACTTTTTGAAGTTATTCATACTAAGTATTAACCAATTCCTCCACAGTTCAGAGCAATTGGACAAGATGGGTAGTAGAAATAACACTAATGTTCCTGACTTCATCCTCATCGGCTTGACAGAATCTGAAGAAATCAAGAGGGTCCTCTTGTTTACTCTGCTGGGGAATGCAGGAATGATACTGATGATTTGCCTGGATCTCCAGCTTCACACCCCCATGTACTTTTTCTTCAGTCACATATCATTCCTTGATCTCAGTTATTCATCAGTCTTCACACCTAAAACCTTAGAGAACTTACTGATTTCCAACAAGTATATTTCATTCTTTGGCTGCTTCACCCAGATGTTTTCATTTTTGTTTTTTTTTTTCCTTCTTGGCTACCACTGAATGTTTATTTCTCTCTTCAATCAACCATGAATGCTATATAGCTATCTACAATCCCCTTCACTACCCAATTGTTACATCTACCAGACTCTGCTGCACCATCATCTCTGGGTCCTATGTGATTGGCTTTATTGACTCCTTGGTCAATGTACTTTGCATGAACAGTTTGCACTTCTGCAAATCCAAAATAATCTATCACTTTTTCTGTGACACAACTCCTATTTTAGCCCTGTCCTGTACAGACACTTGAGACACTGAAATGATGATATGCATTGTTGGTGGCACCGCACAAATGGTGTCTCATATTACAATGTCTGCTTTTTATGGGCCCATTCTGCCTACTATCCTGAAAATTAATTCCACTTCAGGAATTAAGCACAAAGAAGCACAAAGCCTTCTCTACTTGTGCCTCCCACCTTCTGGGAGTCACCATCTTTTAAGGCACCATGATATTTACTTATTTAAAACCAAAGAAGTTCTATCCATGGGAAGGTATCAAGTGGCCTCTGTATTTTATACTATGGTGATTCCCATGCTGAATCCACTAATTTACAGTCTTAGGAACAAAGAGGTGAAAAATGCTTTCATTAGAGTCATGAAGAAGAAATAGTTAAGACTGAAGGCATTTGAAATGATAGTGACACTGACTATTTAAGCTCATCTTTTCTTTCTTTCTTAATTGGGTATTTACTTGGTCTTTCTCTCAATACTACAAAATTCTTTAGTTTGCATTTCTTTTGACCCATCCTCTACCTACCAACCACACATGATCTAGAACATTGCCAAGAGTATGTTTTAAATAATCTACATAGTAATTGGAAGCCATGAAATATTCATTAAATACGTGGCCTGAATATATTTGTTTAAAGGCAAAGAAGGTGAAAAAAAAGTGTGGTGTCATCTTTCAAACTATAACATTAAATCCCCATGCATGTTCAAAATTCACAGGATTCTAATATGTACAGCACTTTGATAGTCATTCCACTAATTCTTTAGAGAGGAAATATAGCACAATGTTTAAAGAGTCCTGCTTGGAACTGGACATTCCAGGGTTTAAATTCCAGCTCTGCCAGTTTTTGAACTGTAAGACACTAAGTAAGATAGTGAAAATTTAAATATCATTTTCTTCAATTTTACAAGAAAAAATAATTCTAAGTCAATTTAGTTATTTTAAAGATTATATCAAATGAGAAATGGGAAGAGTTTAATGCAGGACTAATAAATCATGGCCATCACCATCAAAATACTTGTATTGTTGCAAAGCTTTTAATATACAGCGGATTTTGCTAAGAAAAATTCACTGGTGTTTTATGACTGCTTTTGGTTGATCTTATTAATTATAAATTAGCCTGAAATATTACAGGAATACAGTAGTTCAAATATTTTGTCTTAAACCAAGTAAAATGTGATAAAATTAAGTAATAGAAAAAAGTGTATGTTAACATGAGGAAAATTTGAATACATTCAAATGTTAAAGAAAAAAATATCCTAACCATTTTGATGAGCTAATCTTACATTGGGTATGTTTATATTACTTAAATATACAATTTTTTTGTACTTTTGTCTTTCTCCTGTGTAGTTGTCAGTTTCCACTTATAACTATAACCTTTGGTAATTCCTTTGTCATTCATTTAAACTTCGGAGATGAATATTTTCGTGGTATATGAGTGAAATCAAGAATCTCATCTTGCAGTGTTTTAAACTCTGAAGTTTTGTAACTTCAGGTTAAATATTTGCATGAAATGATATCTCTTTGTCTATCTGGTAACATTTTAAAAACCTTACCATTTTGTGATGTGTATTAAGCTTAATTAATTAGTGTTTCTCTGTTTAAATTCAGCGTGATTAAAAGCTCATGGCGCAAGGCTCCAGGATGTGTAAGTTCATTGAGGTTGGTGGGCCACACTATGGGAGATGTTTGTGTTGGATGTGGTGGGAGGTGTGGGAGGTGGGCAGCATGGGAATCCCAGTGGGTTCCGTGTAATATTTTGGGTAATCTGAGCACCTCTTAAAATATATGTATATATATATAAAAAAAATAAAAATAAATTTCCAAAAAAAAAAAAAAAAAAAAAAAAAAAGCTCATGGCCATTCTCCTGATTTCTATAATTATTAATGTTGTTTAAAAATAAATTCTTGACTTAATTTTTCTCATTGGCTTTCAAATTTTTAATAGGAAAAAGTTGTAAAGCTAAGAATTGTTAATTAGTCCAAATAATGTAGCGATCCACAAAATTTAGTCAAGTAAGTTGTTAAAATTTCCTTTAAAAATTCCTCTATTTAATTTGTAATTGCACTTTTAGTTTTCTCTCAGAGTCTATGTTTATGAAAGAAAGTATTTTTTTATTTTCAAAAAATTATGTTATTTTCATTGTTTAAGTATATGCAATAGGTATATTGTTTGCATTGATGTGATTTGTATATTTAATAATAAAATTTTCTTTACAATTCGTATTTGGTTAATTTTCTGAATGATTTTTCAATAATTAAAGTTCAATCTCTGTTTTGGGAGTAAAATCATTTCACAGGTTTATAACTATTAATTTATTCAAATAATTAAAATATGCATTATTTCCTTAAATGCTTAATTTCTTTGAAACTTTTAACTTATTGTATATAACACCATATGAGGTACCTCATTCTGAATTATTTTTAAAATGAAATCTCTATTGTCTACAATTTATATTTATTGTAATCCATCTTTTTTTTGTTTGTAATTTGGGGTGTCTTTGGTATATTTATTCTGTAATAATATACAATTTTTAAAATTTTATTTTTTCATATATATTTTAAAAGATGCTTAGATTACATAAATGTTACACAAAAATTACAGGGGTTCCCATGATCTCCACCTCCCATACCTCCTATAACATCTCACATAAACATCTTTCATTAGTGTGGCACATCACTGGCAATGGATATACACTTCCTGGGACTTTGGCACTAAGCATAGACCACAGTTCCCATCGTAGACCACACTCTTTCCCACTCACTTCTTCATGGTATACACTGATGTAAAATGGCCTATATCTGTCACCACAATGCCACTCAGGACAATCCCCAAGTCCTGAAAAACCCCTGTATTACAACTGCCCTTCCCCTCCCTGCCCCAAAAGCATCTAGTGGCCACTAGCTTCACTTCACTTTTATAATTTCTTCCATTGCTTGAATCCCAATATGACTACAACAGAATACCATTAAGTCCACTCTAGTCCATAGCACTTATCCCAATCCTGAGAGGACTGGAATGGTGATGTCCACTCCATGTCCAAGTGAGAGTGGGCATATATCCCATGGATATGGTGGATAGGATTACCCTGCCTTCAGCTGCAGGTTCTCTCCATTCCCTGGGATGGCCATTGTCCATCATCATTGTCTTCTCACCAGGTGACTTGGGTGAGTCCATTGAGCTGTAGAGTAGGAGTTGCAGCTCCACAGAGATTCCAGGCATGGCTGGCATATAGACAGGCCAGAGGCTCCAGTCTCTGGATATACACCTACAAACTCCAGCCTCATATATAGGTTTGAATACAAGGGACTGATGGACCGTGTGCAGGGAGGACTTATTTGAGCCCAACTATGTCACTCTCAGGAGAACAGATTCCAAAATAAAGTCCACTGTTAAGGCATCAATCTCTGGGGCTATCGCCCCTTATATAGGACCTGGGTGTCTCCAGAGCCCTCAGGAGTCCATCTGTGTGGGGTGATATCCACTTTGGTGTTCTATGAGATCCTACTGAGGTGTGTGTAAGCGTTACCTCTGGGATGACCTCCCGACTCTCTTTGAAGTCTCTTAGCCACATGAACTCATTTGTCTTTACTTTTTCCCCCTTTTATTCAAGGTTTGATTACCAGTCATGTTTCCCAGTTGGCACTTGGTATTAGTCCCTCATTGCCAGGGAGGCTCATCCCCGGGAGTCATGTCCCACATTGGGACATATTCTTTTTAACTAATCTCTCATCTTATACATTCATTGCATCTATTCTTATATATGTGTGTGTTCTTTACATATTCTGGTCTTTTTTTTTGAACTGTGCTTGCCTTGAATTCATTTCTGTATATTTCTTTGTTAGAAATTGTATCCTGTTGGTTTCTGTTGACACCTATGATCAACAGATTCTATAATTTTTAAGACTATAATAAGTTCAGAAAAGTTCATTTTAATTAAATTCAGACTATCCTTTTCTTTTAATAATATATTATAGAAAGCATGTATGATGTTGTTAAAGAAATTTAATATAACTTTTGTGCAATATGAAAATTCTAGACTGTATTTTCCCACTTATTCCCCTACTTATATCAAAGCATTTATATTGTTTTCAAGATGTGGTCTGGAGTAATTTATTTAATTGCTCAGTATTCCAAAAACATTTTTATTTTTCTCTCTCTTTCTTTCTTTCTTTCTTTCTTTCTTTCTTTCTTTCTTTCTTTCTTTTCTTTTCTTTTCTTTCTTTCTTTCTTTCTTTCTTTCTTTCTTTCTTTCTTTCTTTCTTTCTTTCTTTCTTTCTTTCTTTCTTTCTTTCTTTCTTTCTTTCTTCCTTCCTTCCTTCCTTCCTTCCTTCCTTCCTTCCTTCCTTCCTTCCTTCCTTCCTC
>JAKSZT010054149.1:630307-698530 GCA_026826555.1 Tolypeutes matacus | reverse complement strand
CCTTCCTTCCTTCCTTCCTTCCTTCCTTCCTTCCTTCCTTCATCTCTCTCTCTCTCTCTCTCTCTTTCTTTCTCTCTCTCTCTCTTTCTCTCTTTCTCTCTCTCCTCTCTCTCTCTCTCTCTTTTACTTTCCTTTTCTTTTATTTATTAGATATGTTTTTATTCATTTAAAGAAAGATCATACATAACATTCAGAGTTCCAATGTACCTTCTTTATTATTAAACCATGTCTTAGTGTGGTACATAGTTACAATTGAAGAAAGAACATTTTTATAATGTAACTATAGCCCACAGTTACATTAAGGTTGATTGTTTGTGGTGTACTCATGTTGTGTTTTTAAAATTTTTATTATAGTAATATATAAATGCAAACTAAAACTTCCTCTTTTAACTACATTCAAAATCCTTTTGTTCATCTTGCTATGTCAAATTTCTATGTATTTTAAAACTTCAACTATTTAAATAATAATAAATGAAAAAAAATTGAAATAAGAGTCTAGGTAGGTAGATTTTGTTTGTTGTTTGATTTTTTGTTTGGATTTAATCTGCTAGGGTCCTTTGCCATTCATGAACCTGAAGTTTGATGACTTTCCTTATTTTGGAAATGCACTTTTTTCTCAATTCTTGTAGTAGTGCTTTAACCAGATGTATATTGTACCATTTGATATTATCCCAGTGTTCTTGGATAGTTTTTCTTATACTTCATTTTTTCTTTAAGATTATTTCTTGTTTATTTAATTCCTCTTTGCTTATCAAGTTCGCTGATTCATTTCTCATCTGTATTGACTTTACTGATGATCCTGTTAATGGAATTTTCTGTTTCTTATATTGCACAGGTTGTGTATGTGCTTTGTAAAGTTCTCTTTCTAATATTTCATTGGACACAACATAATTGTTTCTATCCTTATAATGCAGCTTCTCATTGTATCCAATCATGTTGTCTGTCTTCTCCACTAGATCTTTTACCTAGCAATTGTCAGTGTTGACTAGTCAAATGCCACCAAGAATGCTTGTGGTTGAACAATTTGATTTTATTATTCATGGCAGTTAGCAAGAACACATGCTATGGGGAAATGCACCATTTCTAAGAGGGTTTTAGAAAAAATCTATAATAAGATTTAGTTGTTGGTTGTGTAACTAAGAAGAGTGTATAAAAAGCATTAATTTGAATGTTGTTAGATAGTAGGAGCTATTCTATAATTGAGTATCTCAATAAATTTTATCTGTCATTTGGCAGACTAATGTAAGTGTAAAGCTTTACTTGATAAAGAGAATTATTACTTTACAAAAGAATTACACCAAAATATAGGGAATTTCCATATGGCACCCCCAACACCCAGACACATGATTTCCACTATTATTCACACCTTACATTAGTATGGTACAATTGTTACAATTGACAAGCCAATATTGAAGCATTGCTGCTAACCAAACTCTATAGTGTGGTTCACACTTTGTGCTATACAGTTTTCTAGGCATTGACAAATATGTAATGCCATATGTCCATCATTTCAGTACCATACTAATCAATTTCCCTTCCCTAAAAAATCTCTATATTACACCTATTGATTCCTCTCCCTCCCTTCTGAGCATCTGGTAACGACTACCTTTTATCAATGTTACAAATCTTCTTTTTTAAAAAATTTAATTAATTTTTAATATATATTTTAAAAGATGCTTAGATTACATAAATGCTACACAAAAATTACATGGATTCCCATGTTCCCCACCTCCCACATCTCCCATAACCTTCCACAAAAACATATTTCATTAGTGTGGCACATCACCTGCAATGGATATACACATCCTGGTGCTTTGCCATTAAGCATGCACCATAGTTCACATTGTAGACCACACTCTCTCCCACACAGTTCTGCATGTAATATGCTGATTAAAATGGCTTATACCTGTCATTGTAATGTCATTCAGCTAGATCTTCTTTTAACACAAGATAATAACTACAATAACAGTAAATCTCCTTTGTCTGTGGTTACACTATGCTCTTATATTTGTTCATTCATCAATCTTGAGGAACTTAGGATGATGTCCACTTAGACAACTTCAAGATGTGAAGTGATTTAGATATTATGGGGCAGATGGAAAGAATTGTTTAGCTTGCAGGTATAGATACTCCTTGTGCTTTTAGATAGAACTTGTCTGTCACCATGTTTTTGTCAGTTTTCAAGGGCAAGTCAGAAGAACTGGAGAGTAGGAGTTGGCTGCAACTCTGCTGGGATTCAGTGCTTATTCAGCATATGAACAATCCAAAGATTTAAGTATCTGAAAGACATATTTACAGGTATATTGAGAATTACAGATTTAAATGAAAGGAGTAGAAGAATCATGAGTACAGGAATTATAAATGAGTATAACTATGTTATATTGAGGAAATAGGTTATTATATATTTCAAAATCAGACCCACTAAGGGGTGTTGAGTTCATGAGACTATATGACTTGCTTTTGATATCTGATCTCCCTAAAGCCCTCAGAAGCACTCTTATTTGATGCGTTGTTTACTGTGCCATTTAGTAAAATCTGCTTGAGACCTGCATAAGCATAAACTCCAGAATGACCTCCCAACTTGCAATTGCTTGCCCATAAAATCTCATTTATATTGAATGTTACCCCCTTTTGGTCAAGCTCTTGTATCAAATGTATCACTGGTTAGCATTCAGCAATAATTCCTCAGTGTCAGAGAGACTCATCCCAGGGAGTCATGTCTCACATTAGGTGAAAGGTAGTTAGCTCATTTGCTGTGTTTGACTTAGAGAGAGGACATATTTGAGTATTAAAGAGGTTTTCAGGAGGTAATTCTTAAACATTAAATAAAATTAAACACTGTCTGAGGAATCTGATTCAGGTGTCAGCAGACTAGGACAGTGCTACACAACTCACAGCAGGGTGAGGGATAGAGAGATGAAGAAGCTGAAATGACAAACATGAGGTACTAAGTCACCATGGTGTCTAGGAAGGGCTCATCTCCCCCACCCCCAAGATATTAAGCTGGGGTAAAATCCCTGGCTTACTGCAGCCAACTGAGAATGGAGCAGACATCTCCTCCCTGTCAGCTGTTTCAAGGGTAAAGGGAGGGGTCAGGGTTCTTTACTTCAGTGAATTCAGGCAGCAGAGGAAATTTTGAATCTCTGATCTGGAGATTCAACACAGAAACACAGGAAAACTGAGACTGAAACATCTCAGGGGAAAGGTGTGTTGACTAGTGCCATCTGCTGGCTGGTCTGGAAATTGCATGGAGAAAAACTCCATGCTTTCTGTGTCTAACACCTGGGAAAAAGTCTGTGTCCCACTACTGAATCCTTAGCCTGATTTTGAAAACTTAAGCTGGCAACTTTAAAGACTTAGAATAAGTTGAACCAAATATCAAGGAAGAGCTGAGGAAAAAAAAAAAAACAATAGACAAGAGAGAGAAATTAGCCATCAGATTAATATTCAGATACTAAACATCAAGAAAAATTTACAGTCCATACTAGGAAGTGATGACCTAGCCAAAAGAACAAACTAAATATCCTGAAGAGATGCAGTATTTAAGACAATTAATCAGTGATAGTCACACAATGCTACTAAATCACTTCAAAGAATTTAAAGAAAATATGACTCCAAAGTAAAGGGCATTAAGAATACAAGGGCTTAGTTTTTAATTGTTTATATTTTCAATTATTAAATGTACAAAATAAAGTTAAAAAATGTTAAAAAAAAAAAAAAAAGAAAACGAGGGGCAAGCATAAAGAACAATATGAAAGACTGCCAAGAAAAGTAACAGACCTTATGGAAATGAAATATATGATGGATGAGATTAAAAATATATTAGAGAAATGTAAGAGCTGATTTGAATTATTTGAATACAGAATTAGTGATTTTGAAGACAGAACATCTGAACTGGAAAAGACAGCAGAACAGAAAGAGATGAGAATGGAATAAATGGACAAGGATCTCAGGGAAATGAATGACAATGCAAAACACACAAACATTCTCATTATCAGTGTCCCAGAAGGAGAAGAGAATGGAAAAGGGGCAGAAAGAATATTTGAGGAAATAATGACTGAAAACTTCCCAACCATGATAAAGAACATAAATATCAATATCCAAGAAGGATAACGCACCTCAAACAAAATAAATCTGAATAGATCTACCCTGAGACTCCTACTATTCAGAATGACAAACATCAGTGATGCTGATTCTGAAAGCAGCAAGAGAAAAGCAAAGCACCACAAACAAGGTAAACTCAATACAATTAAGTGCTGACCTCTCATCAGAAACCATGGAGGAGGGAAGAAAGTGGAATGATGCATTTAAGGTACTGAAAGAGCAAAAACTGCTAGCCAAAGATTCTGTATCTTTCTTCAAAAATGACTGTGATTTGGATGAGTCCATTGAGCTGTAGGGTAGGAGTTGCAGCTCCACCGAGATTTCATGCACACCTGGCACATAGGTGGGAGGTGTGGGAGGTGGGCAACATGGGAATCCCAGTGGGTTCCGTGTAATATTTTGGGTAATCTAAGCACCTCTTAAAATATATGTGTATATATATATAACATTTTTGTAAGCAAATACACATATAGGCATATATATTTATATATCATTTTGCAAATGTTTGTATGTATTGTGAGAATTTTTATTTTTACCCATAATAAAAAAAAATGACTGTGATTTCAATTTCTTCACAGAAAAACAAACCTAATAGAATATGCTACCATAGGACCAGATTTGTAATAGATACTAAAGGTAGTGCTGCAGCCTGAAAGGAAAGAGACAAGGGTGAGAGATTTGGAGAAGGTTTATAAATGAAGATTATTAAGAAGGGTAAACTAAAGGGTAAAAAGACAGACAATAGAATGATATGACAACAGAGAGCCAAAGGTAAAAATAGATGAAGAAAGTAATGCTTTAATTGTAATAACACTGAATGTTAATATACTGAACTCCCCTATTAAAAGACATAGACTGATAGAATAGATAAAAATATATAAGCTGTCTATATGCTGTCTACAAGAGACCCACCTCAATTGTAAATACATAACCAGGTCAAAAGTGAAGGGTTGGAAAAATGTATTCCATGCAAATAGTAACAAAAAAAAAAAGAGCTGGAGTAGAACAGATAAATGTAAATTAACAAAATTATGGTATATGAACAATAATTACTCAGTGTAACTGGCAAATTTTTCATGTATTTTTCAGTATTCTGTATTTTTTTTCATACAAAATAAACACTTGCTCTTAATTGAGGAGGGCTGGAGAAGAGATATATTTTTGAATACTTCATTTTTCTTTAACTCTTTCTTAATCATACATTTTAATTAAAATGAACTATCTGGATCAATAATGATTTAGCATGACTACTGTTGAATAAGATTTTGAATTGTTCTGCCTCATAAAACTATGAGTTGGCACATTGTTATCTGCTGTAATTCATTCCAATAAGAGATGAACAATTCCTATATAAAAATTTGATTATCTAGAAAGAATTATGGCTTAAATGGAAATTAAATTACTAAACCAATAATTTATTTCATTCTTAGAGATTAGTATACCCAATAGAGCTGTAATATAAAAAATAGAACTATGTTATAACTAATTTTTATTATATTTGAATTATTATTTATATTTATAAATGTGTTGCTATGCTATTTTTTTAATAGTTGATTATGTTAAATAATAACCTGGCTTTGCACTCCTATTTAAAATTGGTAATTTCTTTCAATCTATTTTTCTATTTATTTCGCAATTACAATAAAGGACTTCTTAGAAGCTTAAAAATAGGCTAAATTTCATTTTTAAAGGAATAAGTTTCATAAGTACAAGCACTAAGATAAAGGGCTTGTCATATTGGCCTGTTGTGTTATTGTGGTTGTTGTTTTGTTTTGTTTTCCTGGTTTAGCAAAGGATTTTATTTGCTAATCCATCTGTATTAGTCAGCCAAAGAGCTGCTGATGCAAAGTATAAGAATTCTATTGGCTTTTTAAAAAGAGATTTATTTGGAGTAGAAGTTTATAGTCACATGCCCCTAAAGAGTCCAGCTTAAGGTACCATATGAGGTACTTTCTCACTCAAAGTCATTTGCCACATGTTGATCCAATATAGCAAGTGATGTCTGTGAGAGTTCACCCTTTCTCTTCCTCTTATTGTTCTGTGCACCCAGACTCTCATGATCTCAGTTGTAGGCTGAAGGGCTTGTCTCTTTCCTGAGGTCAGCTGCTCAGTGCTCTGGTCTCTTCAAGTGCAAACTATCAGGTGAATGGCTCTGCTCTCTCCCTGGGACTCCAGCTTCCAAAACTCAACTCTCTGTGTTCTTCTCCATGTATTTATTTCCATGTGAGAGTCTGTCTTATCCTCACTAAGGAAATGGGAAAGCAACCCTCCATATCCTAATGACAAGGTCAAATAAAAGCCCTAATATTGAAATAGTGAAGTAAAAGTGAAACCTCTGACTCTAAGACAATCTAAAATGCCCAGAGGAACAGACCAGTTTACAAACATAATGCGACATCTGTTTTTGGAATTAATAATACCAAACTGCCACACCATCCAAAACAACAAAAATCAGAAAATATTCACCCACAGGAAGGACACTTCTATAATAAAACATTTTAAATCATCCTCTCTTCAATTTCCAAAGTGTGCTCTTTTATGTTTATCACATTTTAGAGCAAATTGATGCATAGAAATACTGTGTGTGAAGGGCACATGACACATGTTATACAGCTCCCACTTTCTGGTATACCTCCTTGTCAGTTAAGTGGTGTCTTTTTTGTTTGTTTGTTTTGTTTTGTTTTGTTCCTCCATTTTAGTAGAAATTTATTGCAAATTTGCTTTGTTTTGTTTCTCTATTTTGGTAGAAATTTATTGCAAAATTTCTCTTCTTTATAGCACATAGTTTTAAAAAATCCTTCCTCCCACTCTTCCCACTTCATTTGGAAAAGTACAGAGTCGAAAAGTTTTTTCCCTCTAGCAGTGGTTAAAACACTGAATGTTGAACAACATCCAGTTTACCCTAAATTCTTGGGTTATATACTTTGACATTTACCAAGAAAATTGAATCTCAACTTCTGTTACTCCCCAAAATGGCTAACAGAAAGGAATATTTGATCAGGACAGTAATAATACAAAGCGGAGCCATTCTATAATGGAGCAAAACAGGCTTTCCAAGCATCAATTATCCTTAGATTTGTTGAACACAAACCCTGGAATTAGAATCCAGTCCCAAATAGAGAATATATTTCATAGGGAACCATCAGAGTATAGAGATTTATGAACAGAATAGAAAATTGGTGAAGGCACAGAATAAAGAATCCCAAGAAATTTTAGTGCTATTTCAATTTAATAAGCCAGTAGTATAGCAACCTAAAGACCTTGGCTGTGCCCACACTAGGAAGATTTTTTGGAATTGCTGCAGGAAAATGTTATTGGCAGATGGCATATTCTGACTCACTGTCCTAAGTGAGCAGCTCCAGCACAAACTTCCCAGAGAGACTTAAGGCTGGGGAGTTTAGCAGAGGTACTTCTTGCCAGATGAGAGCTCTTTGGTGAAGATGCCATTAGGGAAAATTTTTTTGGCCTCCTCTTCATGGGTGGTTGGAAGGATCATCACATTATCTCCATCCTTCTAATCAACAGAGTAGTTTTCTGCCATCAGCTGGAGAAAGATAACTACTCGGAAGATCTCATTCAAGTTCCTTTCAGTGGTAACTGGATAGAAGATAGAAGCTTCAGTTCCTTATCTGGATCAAAAATAAATACCAAATAAGCTGTCACAGGCATGTTCTCTTCTGGATCCAGTATTCTCAACAGGATGACCAGGTCCTGATTCCTCTTATTCATGATGGGAAAAGGTAGTATTTCTGTGGGCACATCACCATTGTACATAATGATATCCTTGTTCTAAGCAAGTTAGTCTTCCAATTGTCTATTGAAAGGGCAATCATCTTAACATTCCTCATGGCAAATTCTTAGGCCATCTTTCTACCTCTGACAAGCTCTGTGGTGCACACTGAGGTAAAATACCAAGGGTAGGAGAAGAGAAGGCCCCATGAGTCTCCTAGATAGTCACAAAAACTGAGGTGGCTGACAGTGGCATTGGCCTCAAATTGGGGACTTCATCCCTAAGAAGCAGATTTCCAGGCACAATGGTAGTGGTGATATGGGGGTATGAGGAGACACAGTCACCAGCCAACTGGCTCTGGCAAAGGTGGCCTGTTATCTTATCTATGACAATATGAATACATTCATATACTAAAGTATGTTTTAGGAAAATGTTTCCCGAAATATCACCCCACTATCAACACCCTGTACTAGTAAGGTGACTTTGTTATAGATCCCGAAAAAACATTCTTAAATTTGTATTTTTAACCGGTCTTCAATCCAGAGTTCACAGAGATATACAGTCACCTGTTTTATCCTCTAGCTTTTGTTCTAACATCATGCACAGCCCAAAATGCCCCCTTTCAACCTTGTTCACACTCACACTTCAGCAATATTAATTACACTCATTTCACAGCACCATCATGACCTCTGCCCATTTTGGAACTATTATAATCAATTTAATTAAAAATTCTGCACAGATTAAACATCAGGTCAACAATCACTATTTCACTTTCATCTCCTGGTAACCTATCTTCTAAACTTAACTCCATGATTCTGCTCAATCTCAGTGAGATCAGGCAATATCTGTCCTTTTGTGTCTGGCTTATTTTACTCAACATAAGTTCATTGAGGTTCATCCATGTTGATACATGCATCAGGACTTCATTCATTTTTACAACTGAATAGTATTCCATCATATGTATATACCACATATCATTTTCCCACCTTTCTGTTGATGAATGCCAGGGTTGCTTCCACCTTTTGGCAATTGTGAATGATGCCATCGTGTTCATTGCTGTGCATATACTGTTTCCTTGCTTTCAATTACTCTGGGTATATACTTAGTAGTGGGATTGCCAGATAATATGGAAATTATATACTTAGTTTCCTGAGGAACAAACTATCCACCACAGTTCATAATGTTGATTGTAAATGTTTGGAAATCTTTAGAAGTGATGGAACATATTATTGAGGATATAATTAACAGCACTGATTCATGGATATGATTATGGTTGGAAGGGGAAATTCAGGGTCATATATTTCAATAAAGGAAAGTCAGATGATATACTTGGGAATGTATAACATAGTGAACCTGGTTGTGAATGATGACTGTGGTTAATAGTATAAATATAAGAATAATTTTCCATGAACTACAACAAATGTACTTCACTTGTACATGTTGCTAATAATAGGGTGGTATATGGGGAAAATACAACTAATGCAAACTGAAATATAGTTGAGTATTTTTTATTATTTTTTCAACAATCATAACAAAAATTGGATGAAATTGGTGAATTTCTAGAAACCCTTGTACCACCTTCATTAATAAAAGAAGAAACAGAAGACTTCAATAGACCAGTGATAAGTAATGTGATTGAATCTGTCATCAAAAATCTCCCAACCAAGAAAGGTCCAGGACCAGGTGACTTCACAGTTGAATTATAACAATCATTATGAAAAGAACTAATATCAATCCTGCCCAAACTCTTCCAAAAATTGAAAAAGTAAGAACATTATCAAACTGATTCTATGATGCTACATCATCATAATACCAAAGCTACATAAAGATATTATATGAAAAGAAAATTTCTGACCAATCTCTCTAATGAACTTGGATAAAAAATCCTAAACAAAATACATGTCAATTAAATTCAACACCATATCAAAAAATACACCCTGATTAAATGGGCTTTATCCCAGGTATGCAAGGGTGGTTCAAAATAAGAAAATCAATTAATGTAATACACCACATTAACAGATAAAAGGAAAAAATTACACAGAAAAGGCATCCAACAAAGTTTTTCCTGTCTTGATAAAAACACTGAAAAATAGGAATCAAAGGAAATGTCCTCAACATGATAATGGCCATGTATGGAAAATCCATAGATTACATCATACTCTATGGTGAAAGGCTAAAATCTTCCCCTCTAAGATCTGGAAGAACACAAGGATGCCCACTGTCACCAGAGGGGGTGGGGCATATGAAAATTCCCTATGTTTTTATGTAACATTTATGCAATCTAAAGCTTCTTTAAAAATAAAAAAAAAAATTATAAAAAGAAAAAAAAATAAAGTTCTTGTCGGAGCACTTAGACAAGGAAAAGAATAAAAGGCATCCAAATTGGAAAGGAAGAAGCAAAACTTTCAGTATTTGTAGATGACATGATCCTATATATAAAAAGTCCTGAAAATTTTAAAACAAAGCTACCAGACCTAATAAACAAGTTCAGCAAAGTAGCAGGATAGAAGATTAACATGCAAAAATTTAGTAGTGTTTCTATATCTTACTAATGAGCAAAGGAGGAGATCAGGAAAAAAAATTGCATTTACAATAGCAACAAAAAGAATGAAATGTTTAGGAATAAACTTAAAAAAGAATGTAAAGGACCTGTATTCAGAAAGAAAAAAAAAAGTGTTAAATAAATCAAAGAAGACCTAAATAAATGGAAGGACATTCAGTGTTCATGGGTTGTAAGTCCAAATATTGTTAAGATGTCAATTTTACATAAATTGATTGACAGATTCAATCTAATCTCTATAAAATTCCAAAAGCCTTCTTTTCATAAATGGAAAATCCAGTTATCAAATTTATTTGGAAGGATTACAAGCCCTCAATAACCAAAAACCTCTTTACTTTAAGCTGTATTGGCTTTTAAAAAGCATGATACTGGCATAAAGATAAACATAAGTAGCACAATGATAGAAATATTGATCAATGGAATTGAATTGAGAGCTTAGAAATACACCCTTACATCTATCAATTGACTTTTGACAAGGCTGCCAGTCCACCCAGCCAGGACAAAACAGTCTCTTCAAAAAATGGTGCATGTAGAACTATATTCATACCCGAAGGAAAGAAAGGGACCCCTATCACACATCTTATACAAATGTTAATTCAGAATGGATCAAAGACTTAATTATAAGAGCCAGAACCATAAAACCTCTAGAAGAAAATGTAGGTAAACAACTTCAAGAAATTTTAGTAGGTTGTGGTTCCTTAGACCTTGAAATCAAAGCATGAGCATGAAAGAAAAAAAAATTGATAAATGTGATCCTCCTCAAAATTAAAAAAATTTGCACATCCAATGACTTTATCAAGAAGGTGAAAAGTCAGTCTACTCAATGAAAGAAAATATTTGGATACCAAATATCTAATAATGGTTTTATATCCAAGATATTAGAAAGAGACCCATTAACTCAATGATAAAAAGACAAAAATTCCAATTAAAGGTGGACATTATGTTGAGTGAAGCAAGTGAGACACACAAGGACAAATATTGTATGATTTCACTTTTATGAACTAATAAAATGAGCAAACTTATGGCATTAATGGTTAGAATATAGGTCACCAGAAGATAGAATGAAGAAAATCAATAGAAAGCTGAGGCTTAATTGATACAGAATTGGTAAAAAAAGTTTACTTGGAAATGTTTGGAAATGAAGAAATATGACAAAAGTGCATTATAGTGTTTGTAATTAGCAGCTCTATTTTAGTTTGCCAAAGGACTGTCAATGCAAAGTACTAGAAAGGGTATTTATAAAGGGTATTTACTTGGTGTAAAAGCTTACAGTTCCAAGGCTGTGAAAAGTCCATGACAAAGCTGGACTTCTGCTCTCTTCCCAATTCAGCTGTAAACTATCAGGCAGAGAGCAGGACTGGTGTCCTCTTGAGCTATACCATGGTCCCAGCCTCTTGGGGACTTCGTGCTTAAGAATCCTCTGTCTTATATTGCAGCATCAAATATGATGACTCTCTCTTTCCTCTGTATGCCCTTGTATGACTTTGTTTATACCAGACCTAGTAAGGACCTTCAACTGAATTTAATACAATCAAAGCGCATCACACCCAGAGGAATACATTAGTTTACAAACATAATTTTTCTTCTTTTGGGATTCATAAAATAATCTCAAACTGCCATAAACACTAATATATGGCATTTCTAAGACCATGTATATCACCAGAAGTAAATATAAAAAATGAAACCTGGGACTGTATAGTTTTGTGCACACTTTGTGGAAAATGAATGTGCTTAATAGTGCATGAATAAGAATTTTTTTCTCTGAAACAGAAAAATGTATGTTAATACAAGATGCTAATAATAGAGTGATATTTCAGCAAAATAGAATCGAAGCAAAATATGGACTATAAGTAATAGTAGTATATTAATATTTTTTCATCAATGTAATAAAATGGAAGTGTGCTAAGTGAAAGAATTTAGACACAAAGTACTACATATTTTTTGGCTCCATCTATACAAAAAGTAAATAAAACTGAATTGAGATTAAAATAAATTAGCAGTTATGTAGTGCAAGGGAAATACAGGATTGAGAGGTGACTACTAAGGGATAGCATTGTTTCTTTTTGAGATAATGAAAATGGTCTAATATTGATTGCAGTGATGAACGCACAACTCTGTTTATATCAAATGCTATTGATTGTACACTTTAGATGAATGAATGGTATATGAATACTTTTAAATAAAATTGATTAAAAATGGACAAAAGACTTGAATAGACACTTTTCCAAAGAGAAAATACAGATGACTAAAAAGCACATGAAAATACGGTCTACATCATTAGCTATTAAGGAAATGCAAATCAAGACTACATTGAGATATCATTTCAAACCTTTTAGAATGGTCACTATTAAAAAGAGAGAGAGAGAAAACTACAAGTGTTGGAGAGGATGTGAAGCAAAAGGAACACTCCATTGTTGATGGGAATGCAGGATGGTACAGCAGCTGTGGAAGATTAAAGGCTTTTTTAAATTGTTAGGTTTGAGGATATGTATTTTGCAGATTTCTAATTCCAATGTAAAATTGGAAGTTCTTTACTTCCTTTTAAATCTTATTCACTGTTGTAGCTTTAAATATCTCCTTTCTTGGATAACTCCACATTTTGGAGTACAATATCTATCATGGTTTTAGTATTACACATTGAAAATGTAATGGAATTTCATTGTCGTTATAACTGCTCTTATACATTTCTTTGACAATCTTCTCTTCTACTTCCTCATTTTTGTTCTCATTATCTTCATCTTCTTTTACTATTAATTTTATTTCTTCCTTTAATGTCTGTTATTTATCATTCAGGCTCAGAAACATCAAGTTCTACATATATTAACCAGTTGAATGATTTGTCAAAACCAATAGTAACTAATGCCTAATATTTCTTACATAGTTCCCTTTTTACTTTCTCATTTCTGACATTAGCAAAATGAAGACTTTTATTCCTTCATTAAGCATTTTCTAGAGGCCTGATAATGCAGTTAGCAAAGTGAAAACAACATTCAGGAACTCTGTAGCTAGTGAGTTTAGATTTCAATAAACTTAGGAACTACATGGGCTTGAGCATATTCCTTAGAGTTTTTATGTGCCTCTGTTTCTCTAAAGTGATTATAGGTAATAATAGGACAAACTCTTACAGTTGTATGAGGATAAATGGCTTAGCACATGTCATGGGTTTACATTATAACCAGGAAATACAAAGCTGCATATAAGTGATAATAATTCCCTCTATTACTCATTCTGAGACTCACCATTCATTCAAAAATATTTTCTGAATAAATTATGTTCCAAGTATTATGTTTTGCCCTGGGGATACAATTGTGTGAACAAACATATACAATTCTTGTCTTTATGCAAATTACATGCTGTATTAAAGATAGATAATAATCAAATATTCAGATAAACAAATGTTAAGTAATGACTTAACTGATTTGAAAACAAGGTTCCATAAGGAAGGGAAATCCATGCTTCAGGGAAAGATATTTCATTTAAGATATGAACAGTGAAAAGTTATTAACTTCAGTGTTAAAAACACTATTATTTGATATTAACCTTTGAGAGAGAAAATCATAATAGACTGCTAATTCTCACCATTTGGATTCTACTACTAGGGGGAAAAGGTGGAATAGTGGCATTTCATGCATATTAACTTGACATTTATTTTTGTCTTATTTGCTGAATGAATTATCAGTCTGTTATTTTTATGCATAAGTGAGTGCAGCCATGCTCCTCCTGCTCACCTCTTCATTTCCCATGGAAAGATTATTTTTGTAAATTTGAAAGAACATTTAAACTGTCAAATCATATTGTTAAAGTAAAGGTGATTGAAATTTTACCTTAACCATCTGAAACTCTTGTTTGAATGCTAGAAATCTTAAATAATGATCTGGGAATAATGCAAATATTATAACTATTGATGAATATTTAGAAATACATTTGAAGTAGCTTTTTCTTTATTCCAGAAAATTTATCTCAGGAGACCATAGGAAAATAAATTTTAAGGTGCTGTGGTTTCAGGCAGCTTAATTTCTTTATAAGACAACTCATTGTCCCTATCATAGTCAGTGTTGTATGTCAAAAATTTGTTTGTTGTTGTTGTTTTCAGAAGAAGTTTGAGAATATATTTATACCAGACTCAGCTATCAAACTTGAGCTTCATTCAATAGAGGTGAATGAATTCTATATGCATAATTTATTAGAAAATGAAGTTACGAAAATCATTGATTGGTTTACAAGTTCATACTTAATAAATAATAAACACTTTGATACTTTTCTCTGATGGGAATGATATCATGAAGGCATAAGATAAGCATCCCTGCTTGGACTAGAGTGAAATTCATTACAAGCAAAGTAAATTTCCAATTTTAAAATATCTCAAATAAGTAAATCTCAGAACAAAAAATAAATAATTCTGAAAAATAAGGGAGAAGCAGATATGAGTTGTGCTGGTGTGAAACCATTTCTCAGGGATATGTTAGCTGTAAAAATTTAGGAATGATGGTAAATGCAAGGACAGTTCTAATATATAGAGGAAGAAGGCAGTGATAAGAACTGAGAAAGAGTCTAATATCAGAGGAAATACCAAAGTTAGGTTGGCTTTTGAGATCTTCAAACAAGTGTGTATAGTAGCCAGTTTTACATTGTTCTTTATGCTATACTTTCATTTGTTTTTCAGGACCTTATTTATACACTCAATACATTTTGCCATATAATCTCAATATGTGTTTGGAGTTTCAGCATGGATCTAATCAATCCCTCTAATTGAATTGAGGGAAGAAAATAATGGAGTAAAAATTTATGGTGTTGATCCAAACAGTGCAAATGTCAAGTCCAAAGGAGGTATCTGAGTTTCCGAGTGCACATGGAACAAGTAAATAACTTATGGAGGTCCATCACAGGGATTCCAGAAGGGAAATTAACATAATGATGAAACCTAACTTACTGTAAAAATGTGAAGTTATATTGAGCCATTAAATACTGAGGATATAACAACTGATTATAGTTAGTGAAAATCAAATTGTACAAAGATTAATAATACCAATTTAAGTTTCTAAATGAATATTTAATATGGATCAATTTGAACAGTCATAGGCATATTGGCACAATTTGTCTACAGTCATAAAATGTTATATTACTGGGGTGATTAATATTTTCTTTGGAAATATTCTAGGACTCAAAAAGAGTATTAACTGAGAACAAAGGGTTTTCTTCCCATGTTTCTGACAAAAGGTATGGAATGATCAACAACTTGCTTTTCAATTTGATTCAATGATAAACATGCACTTAAATAAAGACCAATTTTTCTCAATCTTTTCATTGCCTTTTTAACATCTTTGTTCCTCAAACTGTAAATGAAGGGATTCAGCATGGGAATCACAATGGTATAAAATATAGACAATATCATATCTTGATCTAAACTGTAGCTGGAACTTGGCCTCACATGCATGAATAGGGTTGTCCCATGATAAATTGACACTTTAGTTAGGTGAGAGACACACATGGAAAATAGTTTTCACCTCCCTTTAGCAGAATGCATCTTCATAATTGCCATCAGAAAGAAACCATAGGAGATCAGATAATTAGGATACTAGATATATCAATAATGCTCACAAAGAAGAGTAGAAGCTGGTTGATGTGAATGTCAGAACAAGAAATAGCTAGGAGTGGAGTGGTTTCACAAAAGACATGACTAATTTCATTGGATGCACAAAAAGATAGGCTGAAAGTTGCCACAGTGTGTAAAGTGGCATTCAAAATGTCACCAACATAGGAAACAGCGATAAATGACACATTCTCACGATGATATGTTAACTGAATACAGCAGTGTGTTGTAGATTGTTACATAGCGATTATAAGCCATTGCAGCCAAGAGAAAACTCTCTGTAGTCCTAAAAGTAATAAGGAGAAGTATCTGTGTTGTACATCTAATAAATTAAATGGTTTTATTCTCTGCCAAGAAATTCACCAACATTTTGGGCGTGACAACTGAAGAATACCAGGCATCCAAGAATGACAACACATTCGGAAAATAGTACATGGGTTTGTGGAACCGGGAATCCTGAATGACCAATAAAACCAGTCCCAAATTTGCTATCAAAGTAAAAATATAGATTGCTAGAAATAAGAAAATCAGGGAGACTTTCAACTCAATATTATCTGTGAAGCCCATCAATATAAACATATTGACTCCAGTCCCATTCTTCAATGGAATATTGTTTGGCTCCAAATCTAATGGAAACCTTGACAATACAATCTAAATTTATAGGTGCTCCAGGCAATATCTCATGAAAGGGAGTTCATACAATTATATCCTCCTGTTTGTTTCTTGGAAGGGAAAATGATATCCTAGGCATTGATGAGGTAGTCATTGGCAAAAAAGTTGGGCCAAAGTGAATGTATGTCTCTGTATAAAATAAATGAAGAAATTATTTTGTAAACTTTTTGGCTAAATGAGTCATGTAAAAAAAAAACTGTCAATTTATATGGTTCCTTTTCTAGTTAATTTTATGTTACATTTTCTACTACCTGTTTTCATGTTACACCATATAATAATCCACAAAGACTTACGAATATTGTGATTTTTTTATCCAAAAATGTTATAGTGGAATGTACAGACAGTGGTGCTATTCCTAAGTGTGCTATAATGTGCATGAAATGCCTTTGGTCTTAATTACAAAATGCTGCAATTGCATTCATTATAAAAAAAACACAAGATTTTATTAAATTTAAGTGATTATGTGAAAATTATTTAATTTTCAATCCCTCTAATTGAATTGAGGGAAGAATGTTTCCAGGTGACTTAAAAATATGATCAGTTATACTCACACTTCACCTTTTGGCAGGGCTTTCTTTTAGGTCTAACTTTATTTTATGTGCTACCAAAGTGAGTCCTTTCCTGTCAAAAGAGGCAACACTAATAATTAACACCAACCAGAGTCAAGCCTTAGCAGTTGCTATTTCTAAGATTTGGCATTTTCCCCTAAATATATTCCCATACATTCACATACATTCTTGACTTCCTGGTGTTATTATTTTATTATAATTTTAATAATAATGCCATAAGATGCCACTTTATGATAATAGTATAAAAGAAAAATGTTAATGATTGTTATTTTAAATTTTGTTTTGACTAAATAAAAAAGGGAACAATAACTTTATCAATAAATTTCCCATTTTTGGCCTTTGTAGCTTGTTAAAATGTTAATATTGTTGTTCACATTTTAACTTAATGACTATTCACATGCTCACTATCCCTGCCAATTCCTTGGGTGTATTTTTGGAACATATTTCTGTCAAGCACAAATTACAACAATTTCATGTAATCTTTAAAATAACACTGAAATAAATGTCATCGTACAATCACTAATAAAATTGTTTATAAAAGCTATTTCTAAAAAAAATTGACTCACAATATTGACAGAAGTAATGTTTGATTTCTTTTTTTTCCCCTGCTCAATCAAAATTTTTTTCTCATTCAGTGGAGTGTAAAAAAGAAAAGTTTACAACAAAAAATAATAATAAAGAAAACATTACAGATGCATTTGTGTATGGACTGAAAATTTTAGGGATTGGACACAATTAAATCCAAGATCCACTTTGTTTAGGAGTGAAAAGTAAACAAATTACCATTTTTTCCCTTAACTTGAGATAGACCATTCTTAATTATTTGGCTCCTGTATTTTCCAAGGTTTAATAGAATGAAACCTTTGCTATGCATTAGGCTGTGCTGCATTCAGTGATATACAACCAATTTTTATTCATAACATTAAATATGCTAAGATTTTTGCCATATTGTGATGTTTATCTATCAAAAAGAGAATGAGCAAATCAGCTTAAAATCCCTGGAATGAGAATAAAAACATGACTTTATTTTCTCAGAAAGGCTCCTTCAAATGTAGATGAAATATTTTTGTAATACATAAAATAAATAGCTTCATGAATGGAAGATTACAGAACAAAAAAAAGTACTTATTTGATCCTAGAGAATTCTAGAGTTAAAATATATAATTAGTCTAAATTCTTATTTTTAGTAAATTCATACATTTTACCCATGTCTCTTTCAAGCACACATACTAACAAATTTTATAATAATTTCTAATTTAGTTTTAATAGCTATAAAATTATCATTTAATAATAGAAATATGAATTAATATTTGGTGATAAAATATGTTTGTTACAAATATTTCCTCTTTCTCTTAATTTCTACCTCATCTTTTATTTCTCATTCTCCTCTCTTCCTCTCTCCCTCCCTCCCTCCATTCCTTCCTTCCTTCCTTCATTCCTTCCCTTCCTTCTTTCTCTCTCTCTTTCTCCCTCTCACTTTCATTTTCTCTATCACACACCCTCTCTCTACCACTCCCTCTCTCATCTCTCTACTCATTTCTTTCTTTATGAGAATGCATGAATAATACATTTAAAAAATATTTTCTGAAGAGTGTCAAACACAAAATAGGAATTAGCAAGACAGCTAGTAGAAGAGTGAAAGGAAATATAAATATGCACTCTAAATTTTAAAAAAATGTTATCAAAATGTATTCTGCTGAAGGAATCCACTACATAATACATAATGACTAATGAACACCACAAAAGTTTCAGCAACATTACAATTCTACACTTTACCAGCATGTCTGAGAAAAGAAGATTGTGGTAAAGTAAGGGCCTCTAAAACTGTGTATTTAATTTATTTCCTCCTAATTACAATTAATTTATAAACATAACTTCATACTTTGCAAATAATAAATACGATAGACCAAAATTTTCAGGCATATCAAGTTCAAATTCATGAATGTGGTGTCATTGTAGAATGCTTCTATATGAAATATATTAAATATTTTATCATATTAAATATTTGGCTACATATGAAGGAGATATACAATTGAAATATGACTTCCGTTTAATTTATTGAAAATAAAATCCTTATAAAATTGTGTTTTTTTCCCATTGTAATGTTGAGCAGTGAATGAACTCCAAGCAATAATCTAAATATTTCCTCTTGAAGTTATATATATATGATTGTCATATGATACTAAATATATACTAAAATAACATTCTATTTAGCTTAATCACATGAACCATAATATTCTATGTTATTAGGCATAAAAATCATCCTTATTACTACATCATGTTTTTTGGAAATTTCAGCAAAATACTACAACATTTTGCTTAAATTGACCTGGGGGTTAGTATTTTTTTGTTCATTATCTTATGTAATCTACATAGTATCATGCAAACTAAATAATTTAGTGCAGTCTTATACATGAGAAAACTGATGCTCTTTGGACATTAACTTAACCAAAGCAACACTATTAATCACTAGCAGAGCCAGTATTCAAGCTAAGATTCCTCTAAATCTATACTCTAATAAGCGGTTTTTCACTTGAACATATTGTAATCCTCATGTGAAATGCCAAAGTTCTGGAATTTTGTCCACTAGTAAAAATTTAAAAAATATCTCCCCATAAAATCTTTTTAAATCCATCAAACTTAAATAGATGAAGAAATTAATGAAAGAAATTAAAGTGGACTCTAGATCAATGAACTAACTAGTGAAATGCATTTAAAATACATTTCTATTCCTCTATCAGGAAAAAAAATTGATCTCAAATTGGCATATACTCAATGGACAGTGAAATGTTAATAATCAATCCATTTAAAAATTTACCTAATTTTTATATAGTCATTTATTTCTACAACCCCTGTTCTCACTATTATTTTCAATCAAGAATATTATAGCAAATTTCTAATTTAGAGCACTTTTGAACTAAATAGAGACCCATTCCTATTTTCTTTCTGTTTACCGGTAGACTTACAATTCAATTTTTTAATAATAAAAGCATAAGTAGAACATATTATATCTAACTTAAATATTGAAGTATTCACTCTAGTTTGAGATTCAGGCCTATAGTTTCTAAAATATTGTGTAATTGATGAAAAACCTTTCCTTCTACTTGTGGAAATGAACTGCTCACACAATTAAGGTATACTACTAATATCATTCAGTTGGATTCTTATACCAATTTATCAAGTTCTTCTTGAAGTTCACAGGGGATGCTCCAAGAAGAAAACATACCATCTTCTGGGTCAGAAAATCAACAGGATGATTTTTTTCTTCAATAAACAAGAATTCGCTTTGGCTTCTGGTAAAAAGACTTATGGGTAATAAGCCCAAACAGGAAAGTTGGGGCAGTCATCACTTAACTGTAATATTCTATGTGGTAGAACATTTGAAGACAAGATTTCTCATAGAATTAAAAGTCTCATGTTTTGTCTTATGTATGGTCTTTCTTTATATTGGGGATCCCATATACTAATCTATATTATTATATATAGTAGTATATATTATAGTATATATAATATGCTAATAAATATATTATTGTTTTAAAATAGAGTGATCTACGTTAATAAGAAATTCTTAGAAAATTTAAACAATCCCTGGATTTTGAGCCCCACCCCCAGAGAGCTGAACTTAGTAGACAGATAATTTTGTGTATGTGTTCAGAAAGCACAATTTGAATTAAAATGAAGAAAAAATGAAGAAATATTTTACTGATAGGCATCCGAATTGGAAACAAACAATTAGTTAATATCAATCTCAAATAGAGCCATAGTTTCATTGTGATCCAAAATTAAATTAAGTTAAATTTAAGGTATGTTTTTGTAAAACTAGAGAAATAGATTCTACAATATAGATGACAAAATAAAGAAATATGCTATTCAAATCATATTTGTAAAAGAAGAAATAGTTGGAGGGCTCACATATTCTGATTTTGGAATTTATCATAAAAGATTAATCATCAGGAGAATAAGATTTTGGTGAAAGATAAATACCTAGATATATGGAGCCAAATAGAGAGCTCAGAAATAGATTCATATAATCATTGTCATTTGATTTTTGACAAATAGGCTAAGGAATATTCATGGAGGAAGCATAGTCTTATTTTTTAAATGGTGTTCAAAAAATTGTGCAGTCTTTTGCTAAAAAATGACACATTAACTCAATGTTTTCAGCATATATAAAACATTTTCCAAAATAGACTATAGAAATATGACAACATCTGTGTAACCATGGGCTAGTCCCAATTTTCAGATGAAATGCAAACTCCAGGAACCTTAAGAGAAAAATGTGTATATTATAATTCATCCTATTAAAATCTGATCTTTGAAAGATATTTATATTGGTGCTCTCATATACTAATCTACATTATTATATATTCTAATATATATTATATTATATATAATACACTAATATATATTATGAATAAGCAAGTTACAGAATCTGAGAATATATTTGCTAAATAAATATTTGACAATGCACATGTATCCATAATATAGTAATCACATTCAAATTTCTATAACATGAGGGTAAAAGAAAAGGAAAAACAATTAAAATGTGCAAAAACTTGAACAGAAACTTCACCCAATGAATATTCACAGATGAAATCTTTGCCCATGAAAAGATTTTCAGTACCAATAATGATAGGAAAGCACAATTTAAAACCACAACATGATTCTACACAACTTTTAAAAAGGCTGAAATAAAAATATATAATATATAATAATCACTAATACAAAGCTCTTACAAGAATGCAGAGCAACTGAAACTCTCAACTGTTTCCAGTAAGAATATAAACTGAAGCAGTCAATTTGGAAAACAATCTGATATTCTTTTTTTTATGAAGTGAAATCACTTACCCAATAATCAAGGAATCTCACTCTTTATTTACCCAAGATAAATGAAAACATATGTGCACATGGAAATCTGTAGGCTGATATTTATATTACAAAATTGGAAACAATCCACATATCCATCAACTAGTGAATGGAGAAGGTAACTCTGGCACTGGCAACCAAAAACTGCAACTCCACAATAAATAGGAGCAAACTACTGATATATTCACATACACAGATGGATCTCAAATATATTATACTGAGTGTAATAAGCCAAACTCAGAAGGCTACATACAATGCGATTCCACTTATATCACATTCTGATCATAGAAAAATTACAACAAAGGAGATCATATCTCTGGGTGCCAAAAGTGGTGGTAGAGAGAGGTGATAGACTCCAGGGTGGTTTAAAGGAGTTCTTAAAGTGTTGGAATTGTTCTATAACATGATTGTGATTACACAATTGTACATGTTTATCCAAATTCATATAATTGGCACTTTAAAATGGTATATTTACATGTTATTATTAAAGTAATGCTAACTTTAAAAAATATGTTTTAGGGGTTTTCACTGAAAATCTCACTGAGGTGGATAGGCAGAGTCTGACCCTCTTACAATAATGGAGTGGAGAAAGGGGCAGAGACCTAACTGAAGGAGCTGCTTTGATATATATAAAATGGGAAGGTGCTCTGTGTCATTTAGGAGTGTACTCAAAAGATAAAGAAGCCAAGGAAAACCAGAACATAGACAACAACCAGGGAATAGAATAAGAGGAATGAATTGTCAAAGTGAAACCTTACCACACAAACAAATCAACAACAAAATAAAACCCTAGATTAGAAAGTGAAGCTAATCAACTGAATAAACACATCAAGAAAAACAGAAGCCTAGACACCAACAAAAAATTGCAAGCCATACTAAGGAACAGGAACATGGCCCAGTCCAATGATCAAACTAAAAAACAGGAGGGGATGCAGAACATGGAATAACTAATCAGAGATATCCAAACAAATATCATGAATCAACATAATGAAGTGAAGGAAGAGAGTAAAGATATTAAGAAGACACTGGGAGAACATACTGAAGAAATTGTAAACATACCAAAAAATATAATTGATATGATGGTGATGAATGGCACAATGCATGAAATAAAAAACACACTGGAAACTCATAACAACAGATTTGAACATGTAGAGGAAAGAATCAGCAATGCGGAATAGAGTATAACTGAAATCAGACAGGTAATTTAACAGGTAGATAAAAAGATAGAAAAACTCCAGCAGGGAGTTAAGAATTTGAGTGACAGCATGAAATGCAAAAACATATAAATTATAGTCATCCCAGAGGGAGAAGGGTAAGGAAAAGGGCAAAGGAGTGTTGGAGGAAATAATGGCTGGAAATTTCTTGACATTTTTGAGGGACATGGATGTAAATGTACAGGAAGTGCAGCACACCGAAAACAGTATAAATTCTAACAAGTCAGCCCCAAGACATATAGTGATCAAATTGTCCAATGTTCAAGACTTTGAGAGAATACCAAAGGCAGCAAGAATAAATAGATCCATCACATACAAGGGAAGCTCAATAAGATTAAGTGCTGATTTCTCACTCAAAAGCACAGAGGCAAAAAGTGAGCGGTATGACATAGTTAAGGTGATAACAGAAAAAAAAAAACTTTCAGCCAAGAATCCTCTATCCAGCAAAGCTGGCATTCAAAAATGAGGGAGAGTTAAAAATTTTCACAGATAAACATAAATTAAAAGACTTTGTCAATGAGAAACTTGTACTTCAAAAACAATAAAGGGAGTTCTTCAGGTCAAAAGGAAAAAAAAAACAGGAGAAAGAGAGATAGAGAACAGTGTAAGAACAACTAAAATAACAAAAAAATTAAAGCAACATATGGCATACATTAACCTTAAGAAAATATAGCTAATTTAAGGAATTCCTTGACAGTAATAGCATTGAATGTTAATGGATTAAAACCTCCAGTTAAGAGATGTGGATTGGCTGAATGGATAAGGAAATATGACCCATTTATATGCTATCTACAAGAAACCCACCTTAGACCCAGGGACACAAGGAGGCTGAATATGAATGGTTGGGGAAAAAATTTTATATGCAAACAATAACCCAAAAGGGTGGGAGTAGCTATACTAATATAAGAAAAAATAGACTTTAAATGCAAACCTATTGTAAGAGACAAACAAGGTCATTATATATTAATAAAAGGGGTAATATATCAAGAAAAAGAACAATAATAAACATGTATGTTCCTAACCAGTGCACCTCAGAATACATGAGAGGCAAATATTGGAAAAACTTAGTGGAGAAGTAGATGCCTCTACAAATATATCCTGAGACTTTAATAAACCATAATCACCATAAGACAGAACATCTCTACAGAGAACCATTAAAGAAACATAAAGAATATTAAATTAGAGTATCTGGACCAAATAGTCATATACAGGACTTTGCACCCAAATACAGCAGGATATACATTCTTCTCCAGTGCACATGGACTGTTATCCAGGATAGACCACATGGAAGGCTGCAAAACAACTATCAATTAATTCAGAAAGTTTGAAATTAAACAAATTAATTTCCCTGAAACAATGGAATGAAGCTGGAAATCAGTAAAGGCAGAGAACCAGAAGGCAAAAAGTTATGGAAATTAAGCAACACACTCATAGACAAACAGTGGGTCAAGGAGGAAATTTCAAAAGAAATCAGTAAATACCTTGAAATAAATGAAAATGACAACACAATGTGTCAAAACCAATGGGATGCAGCAAAAGTTGTTTCAAGAGGGAAATTCCTAGCCATAAAATGTCTATATTACAAAAGAAAGAAGAGCTACAATTAAAGAATAACTACACATCTGGAGGAATTAGAAAGAGAACAACACACTAACACCAAAGGAAGTAGAGAGAAGGAATTAGACAGATTAGAACAGAGCTAAATGAAGTTGAAAATCAAAGAACACTGGATAAAATAAACAAAACCAAAAGCTGGATCTTTGAGAAGATTAAAAAAATGGACAACACTTAGCTAGACTGCAAATACATAAAATAAGAAACGAGGAAGGAGATATCATGACTGACCCCAAATAGATGAAGTGTACCATAAGAGGAAACTTTGAAAAATTGTGTACTAAGAAGAGAGATAATTTTGATGAAATGAACAAGTTCCTAGAAACACACAAGCAGCCTACATTGATGAAAGAAGAAATTGGTGAACTCAACAGACCAATCACAAGTAACAAAATTGAATAAGTTATCAAAAACCTCCCACACTGTATGCAGTTGTGCCATCGGCTGCCATGAGCATGTACACCATCAGATCCATGGACGGGTGTGCCACAAAGCCCCACAAGTGGGTGAGTGTCAGGCCCCATGTGTGGGTGTCTGTCAGGCCCTGCAAACCATGGAGGAAATTGATGACATAGCAGGAGAGTGACACAAGAGAGAGCCAAGAGGAGACATGCTGAAAAACCAGGAACTAAGGTGGCAAAGATGGTAGGACACCTCTCTCCCACTTCAGAGGTTCCGAGGAACAAATTCCATTGAAGACAGGAGATGAGGGATGAGAAGAGAGGGCAGGTAATGGACACAGAGCTGCCCAGTGAATTGACATAAAAACAGCAAAAATGGGGGAGTAGTACAAATGGATAAAAGTAAATTAATAAATAAAAAAATTCTTTAAAAATATATAATGGAGTAAGATATGGACTACAGTTAATAGTAATACTTTGACGACGCTATTTCATGGTTTGTTAGCAAATGTTTCACAACAATGTGGGGTGTTTCTGGTGTGGTGATGTGTGGGAGCCCAGTATGATGTTATGTGTGTTTGTTTTGTGGGTTCACAATGTTTGCTGAACACTTATAGTTTGTGTATGTACATGTGTGAATGATGTACTTCAATAAATTGTTTTTTTTTTAAGTAAATCCACTGCAAAAAAAATAAAAATAAAATAAAATAAATTTTGGAGACTGAAAAAAAAAAAAACTTTCTCCCAACAAAGAACAGTCCAGGACGAGATGGCTTCACAGGTGAATTCTACCAAACATTCTAGAAAGAACTAACACCAATCATGCTTAAACTGTTCCAAAAAAAAGAGAAGTGGTGAGAAAATTGCTTAACTCATTCTATGATGCCAACGTCACACTAATGCCAAAGCCAAAGTCACCAGAAGAAAGGAAAACCATAGATCAATCTCTTTAATGAACTTAAATGCAAAAATTCTCAACAAAATATTTGCTAAACATATTCAACAAAATATCAAATGAATTATACACCATAACAAACTGGACTTCATCCCTGGTATGCAAAGATAGTTCAACATAAGAAAATTAATCAATGTAATACAACACACAAACAGATTGAAAGCAAAAAAAAAATCACATGATTATCTACAGATGCAGAAAAAGCATTTGACAAAATAAAGCCCCCTTTCCTGATAAAAACATTTAGAAAGATAGGAATAGAAGGAAACTTCTTTAACATGATCAAGAGTATATATGAAAAACCCACAGCTAACATCATATTCAATGGTGAAATTCTAAAATTTTTCTCTGTAAGATCTGGAAAAAGTCAAGGATGCCCACTCATCACTGCTCTTATTTAACACTCTGTTAGAAGTACTTGCTTGAACATTTAGGCAATAGGAAGATGTAAAAGGCATACAAATTGGAAAGGAAGAAGTAAAAACTTCACTATTTGCAGATGACATGATCCTATACATAGAAAACCATGAGAAATCTACAACAAAGCCTCTAGAGTTTATAAATGAGTTCAGTAATATTACAAGCTATAATATCAATATGTAAAGATCAATAGCATTTCTGTACTATAATAATGAGCAAACTGGTGAAGAAATCAAGAAAAATATCCCATTTACAAAAGCAATGAAACTAATCAAATACCTAGGAATAAATTTACCTAAAGATGTAAACGACTTGTATGCAGAAAACTACACAACACTGTTAAGTAAACAAAGAAGACCTAAATAAATGGAAGAATATTTCCTGTTCATGGAGAGGAACACTAGACATCATTAAGATGTCTGTATTATCTAAAATTAATTTCAGATTTCATGCATTCACAAAAAAATTACCACATTTTTACTGAATTGGACAAGCTAACTATGAAATTTATTTGGAAAGGCAAGAGGTTTCAAATAGCCAAAGACATATTTAAAAAGAAAAATGAAATCAGAGGAATCACACTACCTGATTTTAACACATACTACAAAGCTACAGTGGTAAAAACTGCATGGTATTGGAACTAGGATAGACATAGTAACCAATGAAAGCAAATTTAGAGTTCTGATATAGATCCTTGCATATACAGTCAACTCATATTTGAGAATATCACCATGCCCACCAAACTGGGAGAGAATCACCTCTTCAAAAAATGGTTCTTGGAAAACTGGATATCCATATCCAAAAAATGAAAGGAATACCACCTCAAACCATATACAAAAGTTAACACAAGATGGATCAAAGATCTAAATATAAGATTCAAGACCAAAAAGGTCTTGGATGATAATGTAGGGAAGCATCTACTGGATCTTATATTAGGAAATGAGTTCATGAACTTTACACCCAAAACATGAGCAACAAAAGAAATATAGGTAAATGGGACCTTCTTGAAAATGAAAAATATTTGCAACTCAAAGGAGTTTGTCAAGAAAGTGGAAAGGCAGCCTACTCAATTGGAGAAAATATTTGGTAAACATATATCTCATAGGGGTCTAATATCCAGCATATAAAAAGAAATCCTACACTTCAAAAATAAAAAGACAAACAACCAATTTTTTAAAATAGGTAAATGACTTGAATAGATTCTTCCCCAAAGAAGAAATACAAATAACTAAAAAGCACATGAAAAGATGGCCAATGCCACTAGTTATTAGGGAAATGTAATCAAAACTATAATGAGATATCATTTTTCACCCATCAGACTGGTGACAATTATAAACCAGAAGACTAAAAGTGTTGAAGTGGATGTGGAGAAATGGGAACACTTATCCCCTGCTGGTGGGAGTGTAGAATTGTGCTGCAATTGTGGAAGATAGTTTGGTGGTTTCTCAGGAAGCTAACTATAGAGCTGCCATATGATCCTGCAATCCCACTGCTGGGTGTATACCCAGAAGAAATGAAAGCAGGAACAGGAACAGATATATGCACACCAACGTTCATAGTGGCATTATTCCCTATTGCTAAAAGTTGGAATCAACCAAAGTATCCATCAAGAGATGAATGGATAAACAAATTGTGGTATAAACATACAATTGAATATTACTCAGCTCTTAGAAATAATGCAGTATTAACACATGGGTAGCATATATGAATATTGAAGAACTTATGTTGAGTGATGCACGACAGGAAATGAAGGACAAATATTACATGACCTCATTGATATGAATTAACAAATTGAGCAGACTCACAGAGCTAAAGTCTGGAAGACAGTTTTAAAGGAGATAGAAAGAATAAAAATGTTGTGAGTCAATGCCCATATAGGCAAAATCTATGATAATATGGAATGATATTGATTTGCAGTGGATGGGCATAGCAGTGATGCAGTGATGCTATTGGGCTGGGTGGTGCTGGTCTGTAAAGGGGGTAGAGTGAGGAGGGTGGGTTGGACTGTCCATGGAACTGGAGGAAGATTCAGGGAGGGAGCAGGAAAACTATGGGGATTTGTAGATATATGGCTGAAACCAGAACATTGGGAATCTTCTTTTGGCATATATGGCAGGGAAGGGTTACTGGTTTAAGTTGTTGAATGTGGAGGTCATGTGGGACAGTCTCTAGGGAGTGCGTAGTGTTCATCTTTCCATAGTGTGTTTTATCAGTGGGTGGAGACTCACATAAAGAGGGTGAAGTTGTTGGATTCCCAACCTCGGGAGTTATGCTATGATCTCAAAGAGAGAAGTGAGAGTCTCTTGAGAGCATAAGCAGTTCCTAATAGGGGAGGACAGGTCAGTATGTCAAGCCTTCAATGTTGTTACAAGTAACTACAAATCTTGTCCTTCAATGAGTTAATCTTGGTGGTTACCATGGGTTCTGAGGTGAGGTGGAGGGAGGAATAGAATAGATGCAACATGGGATATTTCTGGAGTGATGGGATTGTTCTACCTGATCTTGCAATGATGGATACAGACTATGAATCAGATGGATGTGATTTCATAGATCAAAATCTACGAAACAAAATGATACAAAATGTAAACAATAATATAAATCATTGACCATGGTTAGTAAAAGTCTCGATATTTGCACATCAATTGTAACAAATATACATCGACATGCTGTATGTTATTAATAGGGGAAAGGGGGAAAGGGGCAGGATGTTGGTTATATGGGAATCACTGATATTTTGTATGTGACTTTTCTGTAACCTATATCTTCTTTGAGGACAAAATTAAAAAAAATAAGACACTGGGAGAATAAATGGAAGAAAATGTCACTGTACACATACAAGACAGCAGATCTTACAGTGATGAAAGCCATAACTTCAAAACATATTAATTTTATTAATTTTTTTATTCTTTCAAACTTTCAATTATGATTTTATTTTGCCCATTATCTTTAAAACTATTATTATATTATTTTCCTATTAATTCTATTCAGTTATTTTGTTGGCTTCAATATTGAAAAAAAAATTGGATAACAGAAGTTTTACAACTGTGTTGGGGAGGATCATTGGTGTGGGGTGTCAGAGATGGGGGATGAGTGGGCAGAGGTTTACCTGGGGCATACCTATAAGGCATATGAATGTATTCAAGTCTTCATGGGGCATTGTCACAGTGGGTGGGGTTTCCCACAATAAACAAAAGAATATAGCATTCCCATCCTAGGGAGCTCTTGCACAATCTTTAATGAGACAGATGAGCAAGAATCTTCTGATTACAGGACAGTGACAAGTGAAGGAGAATGGACCATCGATGGGTCCTTAATATTGATGATTGTACTTATGAACCTTTACTTTAAAAATGGAAAGTTAGCCTAGCATTATATGATGCCTAAGATTACTGCCTGAAAGCCTCCTTGTTGCTCAAATCTGGTCTTTATCTAAGCTAAACTCAGTATGTAAATGCACTACCTTCCCCCAGCATGGGACATGACTCCCAGGGATAAGCCTCCCTGGAACCAAGGGATTGCTCTCAAGCCCCAACTAGCCATGCAACTGGAAAACAACCTTGACCCAAAGGGGGAAAGGGTAAAGACAAATGAATTTATAGGGCTAAGAGAATTCAAAGTGATTTGGAAATTCATTCCAGAGGTTATGCTTATGCATGTTGTGGCAGTTTGGCATTGTTTATGAATTCCAAAAGTAGATATTGCATTATGTTTGTAAACTGGCCTGTACCTGATCATGAATAAACTATAATTAGGGCTTTGATTGGGCCATGTCAGTAGGATGTTTTCTCCACTCCTTTGGTGGGACTCACAGATAAAACTACATGACAGAGCAGAGGAGTTAGTTGGAGTTTTAATGCTGGAGCCCAGGAAATAAGCACACAGAGAGCACAACAGCTGAAGCCAGAGAAAAATATAGCCCCAGGAAGAGAGGAACTCAAGAAGCCTGAACTCTTGGCAGATGTTGGCAGCCATCTTGACCCAACACTTGGAAATAGACTTTGGTGAAGGAAATAACATATGCTTTATGGCCTGGTGACACTAAGCTTCTACTCAAAATAAATACCCTTTATAAAAGCCAACAGATTTCTGGTATTTTTCATCAGAACCCCTTTAGCTGACTAATATAGAATTTGGACCGAGGAATGGGGAAGTGCTTTTGCAATTACCAAAACACTGGAACAGTTTTATAAATGGGTAAGGGGTATTTTTTGGAGGAATTGTGAGATGCATGGTAGAGAAGACCTACAGTGCTTTGAAGAGACTGTTGATAGGAATATGAACACTAAAGAGACTTTTTGTGATGCCTAAGAAATGTGATGAAACTATTATTGGAAATTGGAGGAAAGGCGATCTGTTTCAAAGTTGCAGAAAAATTAGCAAGATTAACTTCTGGTATTTTATGGAAGGTTGAATTTCAAAATGGCAAGCCTAGATATTTAGCTGAAGACTTTCCAAAGTAAATTCAGAGAATATGGCTTGGTTTCGCCTTGCAGCTTATACCAAAATGCTAGATGAGAGAGATAAGCTGAGTACTGAATTACTGGGCACAGAGAAAACAGAAACTGATTCCATAAATTCCAAGCCTCTGGAAATCAAACTCCCAGATGATAGTGACCCATTTGAGGACTTACCTCAACTTGGAACTTGTAAATCAAGATTGAAAATGCAGTTATCTAAGAAAGACGTGTGGAAAGTCTTACTGTCTGAGGGTTTGGAGCTCCACTTCATGCATGCTAAACCAACAAACTTTTTGGGAGAGGTGTATGAACAAAATCATTGTCAGCTTGGAATAAAAGTGATATTGAAGGGAGAGATTGAAGAGGAAATGACTTCAAGAGGAAAACCATGGAAGGTGAGAACTGGAATTAAGACATTGCCTTGGGCCAAGAGAGGAACACCACCCATGTGTACAGAGAGGATGAGTTTGCCCCAGCAGTTGAAGAGGGTGGATGTTCCTGCCTGATTTTCTGGGAGAGATTTCCTGCCCCTGGGTACAGAGAGGGTGTAGCACATTATTCATGATTAGGGCAGTGAAGGTCAGCACCCCATAGGTCTGAGAAGGGTGCACCTGTCCCCCATGGATTAGGGAAGTCCAGGTGGTCAGCTCATTGCTCTGAGAGAGTTGCGCCTGTTTATGAAACGTTAGGGAGGATGTTGTCTTCATTTCCCTGTACTAGGGGGATAAGACTCTGTATTAGTCAGCCAAAGGGGTGCTAATGTGAAATACCAAAAGTGGGTTGGTCTTTACAAAGGGTATTTATTTGGGGTAGAAGTCCACAGATACCAGGCCATAAAGCGTTAGGATTCTTCTCTCACCACAGTCCATTGCCACGTGTTAGAGCAAGATAGCTGCCGGCGTTTGCTAGGGTTCCGAGGCTTCTGGGTTCCTCTCTTCCCAGGGCTGTGTTTCTCTCCGGGCTTAGCTCCTGTTTCCTCTACAAGGTCAGATGTAAATGATCAGGCGAACGGCTTGTTTCTCTTCTCCTGGGGCCCTCTTTCCAACATCAAAACTGCTTCTCAAAAGACTGCTTCAACTGCTCTTTGCCTTGCCTTTTATATTCAATTCCCCACCCACCAAGGGGTGGGGCTCAATGCCCTAATCCTAACCTAATCATGCCCAGATTAACAGATCAGCTAACAATCATGATTCAATTACAATTTTGGAATTCATAATTACATCAAACTGCCACATTCCACCCTCTGTATTTTAAAAATACATTACAATATTTAAAAAAACCTAAATCAGTAACAATCCAAGTACAAAATTATATCAAAATAATTTTAAAGAAATACAGTTAGTCTTCAGGCAAAATCCCATCTGCTATAGACCTCTGAATCTTACAAAACCATTTAACTGCTTCCAATACACAAATGGAAGGACAAAAGATAAACATTTTCAATATTATACGGAGAAATTGGGATGTTAAACATGAGTCATGGATCCTTTAAAGTTCAGTAAACATGCAGGGCATCCTCCATTCGATTTCAAAGTCAGAGAGTCATTTTTAAGACGTTTTCTTTTCCTTGGGGCCACATGGGAACCCACCCTTTCCACAGGCTTGCCCAACTGCCATTTTCTTGGTTCCATCCTCATCAAGCATCTGGGTGTCGACGAAGCTTCAGACCTCACCCTCCAAGAGTGTTGGGGTGATTGCCACACCTTACCCAATCTCTGGGTTAGAGTCTTAGCCCCGCTAGTACAGTGAGGTGAAGATAACATTCTCCCTAACCTTTGGCATAAAGGCTCAACCCTCTCAGAGCAATGGGTTGACCACCTGGCTTTCTTTAATCTATGGGGGACAGGTACACCCTTCTCAGACCAATGGGGTGTTGACCTTAACCACCCTAATCTTTGAGGAATGTGCTCCAATCTCTCTGCACCCTGGGGTGGCAAAACTCTTCCTGAACATTGGGTGGGGAGATCCACCTTCTTCAATTGCTGGGGAAAACTCACCCTCTCTGCACCATGCGGCATCAAAACATTCTCAGAACATTGGGTAGGAACATCCACCCTCTTCAATTGCAGGGGCAATCTCACACTCTCTGTAAACATGGGTGGGGCTCCTCTCTTGGCCCAAGGAGATGTCTTAAGTCCAGATCTCTGCTTCCACAGTTTTTTCTTAAAGCTGATTTTCCTTCAATCTCTCCTTTCTATGTTCTCTTTTGTCCAAGCTGACAGTGGTTTTGTTCATACAGTATTCTCAAAAACTTTGTTGGTTTAGCATGCAGGAAGCAGGGGTCCAAGCCATCAGACAGTAAGACTTTCCACAAGTCTTTCCGAGATAACTGCATCTTCAATTCTGAGTTATGAGTTCCAAGTTTAGCAAAGTCTTCAAATAGGGCATTTTCATCTGGGAATTTGATTTCCAGAAACTTGGAAGTTCCAGAATTAGTTTCTGTTTTCTTTTGACCAAAAAGAACAGTTCTTAGTGTATTTCTCTCATCTAGTATTTTGCTATAAGCTACAAGGAGAAGTCAAGCCACATTCTCCAAGTTTACCTTGAAAGTTCTTTAGCTAAATGCTCTGGTTCGCCATTTTTAAATTCTGTCTTCCATATAACACCAGGAGTTAATCTTGTTAAGTTCTCTGCAACTTTAAAACATGGATCGCCCTTCCTCCAGTTTCCAATAAAAGATTCATCATTTACTTCTAAGGCATCATAGAAAGACTCTTTAACGTCCGTATTGCTATCAACAGTTTCTTCAAAGCCATCTTGGCCTTTTCCATCAAGCATTTCACAATTCCTCCAAAAAATACCCCTTACCCATTTATAAAACCGTTCCCACATTTTGGTAATTACAAAAGCACTACCCCACTCCTGGTACCAAATTCTGTATTAATCAGCCAAAGGGGTGCTAATGTGAAATACCAAAAATGGGTTGGTCTTTACAAACCCATTTATTTGGGGTAGAAGTTCACAGATACCAGGCCATAAAGAGTTAGGTTTCTTCTCTCACCACAGTCCATTGCCACGTGTTAGAGCAAGACAGTTGCCGGCATTTGCCAGGGTTCTCAGGCTTCTGGGTTCCTCTCTTCCTGGGGCTGTGTTTCTCTCTGGGCTTAGCTCCTGTTTCCTCTACAAGGTCAGATATAAATGATCAGGTGAACGGCTTGCTTCTCTTCTCCTGGGGCCTTCTTTCCAACATCAAAACTGCTTCTCAAAAGACTGCTTCAACTGTTCTTTGCCTTGCCTTTTATATTCAATTCCCCACCCACCAAGGGGTGGGGCTCAATGCCCTAATCCTAACCTAATCATGCCCAGATTAACCGATTAGTTTACAATCATGATTCAATTACATTTTTGGAATTCATAATTACATCAAACTGGCACAGGCTCTAACCCAAAGATTGGGTAAAATTTGGCAATCACTTCAATGTTCTTGGAGGGTGAGGTCTAGACCTTGGTCAACACCCAGGTGCTTGATGAGGGTTGAACCAAGGAAATGGCCATTGGGAAAGCCTGTGGAAAAGGTGGGTCCTCATAAGGCCACAGGGAGAAGAAACCACAATCTTAAGAATGGCTTTTAGACTTTGATATCTAATAAAGAATGCCCTGCAGCTTTATGGAACTGTAAAGGACCCATGACTCATGTTTTCCTTCCAGTTTCTCATTATGATTATGTAAATGAATATTTTTTGTCTGTCCATTCATGTATTAGAAGCAGGTAAATGATTTTGGAAGTTTCAGAAGTCTACAGCTAGAAAGGACTTTGCCTCAAAACAAACTGTGTTTCTTTAAACTGATTGTGAAATGGTTCTGTATTTAGAATTGTACTGATTTAAGTTTTTTTTTTTAATATTGCAATGTTATTTGGAATTTGGAAGGTGGAGTGTGGCAGTTTGGCATTGTTTATGAATTCCAAAAATAGATATTGGATTGTTTGTAAACTTGTCCTTACCTTGGCATGATTAAATTATGATTAGGGCTTTGATAGGACCACATCAGTAGGATGTTGAGTCCCTGCTCCCTTGGTGGACTGGCACTCACAGAAAGACTACATGGTAGATCAGAGGAGTTAGTTGGAATTTTAATGCTGGAGCCCAGAAAGTAGGCACACAGAGAGCACTGCAGCTGAGCCCGAAGGAAAATGGAGTCCCAAGATGAGAGGAATCCAAAAAGCTTGAACACTTGGCAGATGTCAGCAGCCATCTTGCCCCAACATGTGGCAATATACTTTGGTGAGGGAGTAACATATTCTTTATGGTCTGGTAATTGTAAAATTCTACCCCAAATAAATACCCTTTATAAAAGCTAACAGATTTCTGGTATTTTGCACCTGCACCCCTTTGGCTGACTAATACACACATCTCAGTTGGACCTTACTGACTGCCAAAGTAAATATTGCCTCATATACTGGGCTTCTGAGGGCTGTGGAGACATCTAGACATTATAGGCAGGGAAGATATCTCAGGTGTTTGGGTTTTCCATGGACAAGTTGGATCCTGATTCTCAACAAATTTGCAACACCTACTCTCCAGTTCCTGGAGTCACCCAGGAAAACTAACAAGGAGATGAAATTGGATAATGACCATCTCAAGGAACAGAGAGAGTCTGCAACTGCAAGCAAAATAGTCCCATCCATCTGCCCCATGGGATCTAAGTCCTTTCTCAATTAGAGCTGGAGTGGGTGTAGCAATTTGATATTTTTTATGAATTCCAAAATTAGATATTGGATTGTTTGTAAATTGGTCTGTTCATCTGGGTACATTAGATTGTATTGGACACAGAGGTTTCCCTTTACTTAATTAAATTACAATTAAGGCTTTGATTGGGCCACATCAAGTAGAATATTTAGTCCCCACCCCTTTGTAGAGTGGAAACTCACAGAGAAAGTGACAAATCATTTGAGTTAGTTGGAGTTCTTGAGCTGGAGCCCTGGGAAGTAAACACACAGAGAAGCAAATATGTGAGGAATGGGAGCAGGTTTCATTAGACACAGCAGAGGCCCTGGGAAAAGAGTCAAGGCTTTCACCTGATCATCTACAGCTGACCTTGTGGTGATAACAGAGCAGCTGAGCCTGGAGAGAAATGAGGCCTGTGATAGAAAAGAGACTTATCACAGCCTACAGCTGATATTGGAAGAAGGTGGGAACACAGAGCCAAGAGAGAAAGAGGAAGGCTGAAAACTTGCAAACATCAGCAGTCATCTTGCTCCAACACATGGCATCAGTCTTTGGTAAGGGAAGTAACTTATGCTTTATGGTCTGGTAACTGTAAACCTCTACCCCAAATAAATACCCTTTATAAAAGCCAACATATTTCTGGTTCTTTGCATCAGCACCCCTTTGGCTGACTAAAACTGTGGGCATCACCATCCCAGAATCCTCATGATTGGGGAATGAATGAAGGAAAAGACTAGACTTACTGTTATTCTACTATAGACTTATTGTGATTCTAGCAGTGGAAGAACTTTTATCACTGTTGTGAATGCGGTGGCCACTGGAGGTTCTAAGGGAAGGGAGAGGGAAAACCGTTGTAATCTGGGAGCATTTTGGGGACTTGGGAATTGTCCTGAATGACATTTTAATGACAGATACATGCCATTATAAATCTTGTAATAACTTACAAATTGTGTGAGAGAGTGTGTAAACTACAATGTAAACTATAATCCACATTGTCAGTACTCCAAAATGTGCTCATCAATTTTTAAAAATGTACCATAATAATGAAGGATGTTGTTAATGTGGGAAAATGTGGGAGAGCTAGGGACTGGGACATATGGGAATCCCCTATATTTTTTATGTAACATATATGTAATCTAGGTATCTTTAAAAAATAATGAAGTATATTGAAAATTATAAAACTATCTATTAGATAAATTAATCTTTGCTTCATTATATGGAGTTTAATTATCATTCTTTAATCCCCTATATTTAAAGATGGAGGGCAGTTTGACTACCTGAAGGAGGTAAAGATAATTTAGGGATGGGTCTAAGTTGTTTTTTCCAGTTCCATGCCCAAGAATCACTACTGTGTTTTTATTATGGCCTTAAAATATTGTCTTACTGTAAACTACTTTAATTCCCAGAGTTATGCCTGATTGTTGAGCACTTTCTACATTGTTTTCCTTGAATCTCACAGCTCTGCAAGTTTTGCCTTCCAAAGTGGTTCTCTGCACTTGAGACCATATATGCTACTCTAACAGTACTTTCTGAGACCTAGATCCTCCAGAAGTTCCTCCTTTACTTGCAACTTCCCTTTTAGTGTCTCTGCCTTATTCATTTAATTTTGCTTGCCTTGTCCAGTTATATTCAATTTTATTTTTAGTATTTCTTTCTTTTCTCTCTCTTTTTCAAATAGAGGATTTGGTTAAATGTCTGGTCATATTTATTGCCTGCTCATCTTTAAAAGTGGGTCACAGAAAGGAAACTTTTGTATCATGTTGTATCAGTTCTTTCAGAATTTGACTAGAATGTCAACTCATCATGAAGGCCCAGCTTACATTCTTTCTGAAATATATCAGACCTCCACCACAATATCATACTTTATCCCTTTCTCAGCTTTGTTCTCCTGAGAGAAATATAAGGTGTGAAGGCCATGATATTTCACACAATAAAAACTCAGCATTATATTTAGAATGAATGAAAATCTCTGGTAGAAAAAGAAATGAATAAAATATAATCAGTGTAATAAATTTCAACCATGATGGTGAAAAATCTTCAGGACAAACAATCTTAGCCATATACTGTGATTCAAGAAAAAAGAAACCTTTACTAAGATAAATAATAATTAATACTATATAATAATATTCTTTCCTCAATTTTAACAAATGGCTATAATAGTTCATAGTGTTTGTAAAAGAGTATAAATGGGAACACTGTATTTTCTATAAGATTATTTGATAAGCCTATTACTTCACTAATAATTTTTAAAAGAATGAGTGAATAGGTGGACAGTAACTACAATAGAGCCCTACAGTAATTCAATATTAAGTATCATGTGGAAAAGTCCTATTATATTATAAAATTTTATAATATAAATTATAATATTATAAAATAAAGTCTCCAGAAGTCAGAATCATGTAATATATGCAAGAAAGAAAAATGCAAAAACATATATGGGGACTTCAAGGAAGACGGAGTCAAAGTAGATACGTAGAGCTCAACTCTCTTAAAGAACAGTGGAGAAAGATCAAAAATCTACCCGAAAGAGCTGCTTTGGGTATATATAGAATGGAAAGGTGCTGTGCCTCATCCAGAAGGGAGGAAGACATATAAAGAAGCCAAAGAAAAACCATAAGTTACTCCGCCCTGTGGCTAGAAACAGCACTTATGTCCCACACTCAAGGCAAAAAGCCTTGATAAAACCCCTGGCTCACTGGAGCCAGATGAGTGGAAGGGAACATTCCCTGGGATGAAGAGGGTGTGGTAGAGGGTAGAGAGTGGATTCTTCTTAATGAGTTTGGTCAGCTGAGTCCCCTCTGGACCTTGAAAATGACCCCAACAAGGCCTAAGTTGGCCCCAGGGAGAGGTGAGGGCGATCTGATCTGGCAGGCTGTCACATCAAAATGCCACAGAAGAGAAAGGAACTATGTCAATGAGGGGAAAGATACAGGCACGTAACAAGCTTGGCTCAGCAAACTGTTAGAAGCCTAACTTATCTGAGGGAACGGGAGTAGAAAGACCCAAATAAGCTTTGAAAAGCCTATTTAACCTGTGCTACTGGTGTAGCTCAGTGGAGGAATTCTTACATTGCAAATGCAAGGTCCCAGGTTTCATTCTAAGTATATCCTAAGAGAAGGGAATCCAACAGTTTATCAGATACTCGGCTAGTACCTTATCACACGGAACATACAGACTTTTTTCTTGTTTTAGGTCTTCTTGGATCTGATATTTTTTATTGGTTCATATTTTTTTCTTTTTTTCTTTTATTTGCTAAAACCAGCTATATCTCCTGTGGAGGGCAGGCTGTAGGGTGATTGATTGATGAGCACCAGAAGCCTGAAAAGTTCCCTAGGGTTCTAAGAAAGAAGGCCGTTTTTCTTTTTCTTTCTTTTTTTTTTTATTATTGTTGATGTTTTGATTCTTGTTTGTTGTCTTCCCCATTTCTTCGTTATCTTTTTTCTTTTACTTATTTTTTCACCCTACTTTATTTTTCTTTCCTTCATTTTTCTATCTTCTGTCTTCTTTTGCATTTCTTTTTTTTTAAAAAAAAAATATATATACATAGATTTTTATTTGTTTATTTATTTTATTTATTTATTTTTTTAATTTTACCAGGAGGTCCTGGGGATTGAACCCAGGTCCCTCCATATGGGAGACAGATGCCCAACAATTTGCATCACATCCACCCTCCCCCTTTTGCATTTCTTTGATTACACCACTTCTTTGGCCTTCATTTTAAAATTTCCTTCCTTCTCTTTTTTTTCTTCTTTTTTGTTTTTTCTTTTCCTCTCTACTCATTTTTCTGGGCCTTTAATTCATTCTATTTTTTTCTCCCTATACTTTCTTCTATCATTTTTTTCTTTTCCACCTTTTTAATTTTTATTCCTTTGTAATTTTTATGATTTTTAACTCACATTATTATCTATTTTCCTGGTTCTTTTATGGTCCCTCCTCTACTTTTTTATTATTATTACTATTATTCTTTTTCTCTTATCTCTTTCCATTCTCTGGTCCTATTCTTTTTTCAAGCAACACAGACAACTACAAGGATATAGAACAAGAGGAAACAAATGTCAAAAAGGAATGACCCCACACACAAGAAAAAATACAACAAAAATAAAACCTTAGAGTAGAAAGAGATGCAAACTAACCTAAAAATTCCATCAAGATAAACAGATGCCTAGACACCAACAAAAAATTACAAGCCATTCTAAGAAACAGGAAGACATGGCCCAATCTAATGAACAATCTAAAACCAGGTGGAGATGAAGAACATGGAAAAATTAATCAGAGATGTCCAAACAAAAATCATGAATCAACTTAATTAAGTGAAGGAAGATATAAAGGATATTAAGAAGACACTGGGGTAACATACTGAAGAAATTGTAAAAATACATAAATTGGTAACGGATCTGATGATGTTGAATGGCACAATGAAAGAAATAAAAAAATCACTGGAAGCACATAACAGCAGATTTGAATAGGCAGAAGAAATAATCAATGATATGGAAAGCAGTACAGCTGAAATTAGACAGGTAGCTGAACTGATAGATAAAAATATAGAAAAAAATCCAGCAGGGACTTAGGGATTTGAATGACAACATGAAATGCAAAACATATGCACTATAGGCATCCCAGAGGGAGAAGAGAAGGGAAAGGAGGCAAAGAAGTGTTGAAGGAAATAATGGCTGAAAATTTCCTAACACTTTTGAGGGACATGGATGTACAATACATATAAAGGAAGCACAGTGCATCCCAAACAGTGTAAATCCTAACAGACCAACCCGAAGACATATACTGGTCAAATTGTCTAGGGCCCAACCGAAAAAGAGAATACTGAAAACATCAAGAAAAAAGAGATCTATTTCATACAAGGGAAGCTTTATAAGATTAAGTGTTATTTTCTCATCGGAAACCATGGAGGCAAAAAGGTAGTGGTATGGCATAGTTAAGTTGCTAAAATAAAAATAAAAATAAAACTTCCAACCAAGAATTCTCTTTCCAGCAAAGCTGACATACAAAAATGAGGGAGAGTTTAAATTATTTGAGATAAACAGAAATTAAGAGAGTTTATCAACAAGAAACCTGCCCTTAAAGATATACTAAAGGGAATTCTACAGGTTGAAAGGAAAAAAACAGGAGAGAGAGCATTGAAGGAGAGGGTAGGAATGAAGATTATTGGTAAGAAAAACTACAAAGGCTCATCCCCGGGAGTCATGTCCCACGTTGGGGGGAAAGTAATGCAATCATATGCTGAGTTTGGCTTAGAGAGAGGCCACATTTGAGCAACAAGGAGGCTCTCAGGTGGCAACCCTTAGGCACCCCACAACTGCAGGCTAAGTCTCATTTACAAGAGCAAAGACTCACAAGGGTAGTCATCAATTAAAAAAAAAAAAAAAAAAAAGAAAACATCAGTGGGTCATCCTATTTTGACAGGCACTGTCCCTACACTCAGAGGACTATTGGTGCTCCCTTGGAGACTGTGGCAGAGCTCTCCAGGCTAGGAATTCAGATTCCCTCATTTATTGTGTGATTATCCACCCATCGTGACCAAGAGGTGTGGGAGGTGGGCAACATGGGAATCCCAGTGGGTTCCGTGTAATATTTTGGGTAATCTAAGCACCTCTTAAAATATATGTATATATATATACATTTTTGTAAGCAAATACACATATATGCATATATATTTATATATCATTTTGCAAATGTTTGTATGTATTGTGAGAATTTTGATTTTTACCCATAATAAAAAAAAAAGAATAACTACAAAGATAAAAATAGAAATAAAAGAACATATGACATATATAAACCTAAAGAATATATGGCTAGTATGTTATGTCATAACAGCAATAACATAGAATGTTAATGGATTAATCTCTCCAAACAAGATACACAAATTGGCAGAATGGATAATGAAATATGGCCAATCTATATTATGTCTATAAGAAACTCACCTTAGGTCCACAGGATTGGTCAAGGACCTAACTATCGACTCGGAAGGATTAAGAAAAGAACAACAAACTAATCCCAAAGCAAGTAGAAAGAAGGGAATAACAAAGATTATAGGAGAACTAAATGAAATTGAAAAAAATAGAAAAAATGAACAAATAAAAAAACTGGTTCTTTGAAAATACTAATAAAATTGATAGATCCTTAGCTAGACTAACAAAGAAAAAAGAGAGAAGATACAAATAAATAAACTAAGAAATGAAGAATGGAATATCACCACTGACCCCACAGAAATAAACACTATCATAAGAGGATACTTTGAAAAGTTGTATGCTAACAAGATGGATAACTCAGATGAAATGGACAAATTTCTAGAAACACACAAGAAGCCTACACTGATGAAAGATGAATTTGATGAACTCAACATACCAATCACAAGTAATGGCAGGGAATCAGTCATCAAATACATTCCAACAAAGAAGAGCACAGGACTTCTAAAGATGGCTTTAGAGGTGAATTCTACCAATCATTCTGGAAAGAACTAACACCAATCCTCCTTAAATTGTTCCAAAAAAGAGAAGTGGTGGGAACATTGCCTAACTCATTCTACAATAAAAAAAAAATCACCCTAATACCAATGTCATACAAAGATGCCACAAGAAAGAAAAGATATAGATGAATCCCTCTAATGAACTTAGATGCTAAAATCCTCAACAAAATACTTGCTAATCATATTCAACAACATAGCAAAAGAATTATATATCATGCCCAAGTGGGTTTCACCCCTGTTATGCAAGGATAGATCAACATAAAAGAATCAATCAATGCAATATGCCACATTAACAGAAAGAAAGAAAAAATGACATGATCATTTCTATTGATGCAGAAAAAGCATTTGACAAATTACAACACACTTTCCTAATAAAAACACTTCAAAAGATATGGATTGGGAAGTGGCTGTGGCTCAATCAGTCGGGCTCCTGTTTACCATATGGGAGGCCCCGGGTTTGGTTCCCGGGGCCTCCTGGTAAAGGCAAGCCCGCCTGCACGGCGTGGTTAGCTGACCCAGCGAGCACAAGCAGCAAGGGGGGGGATAAATGAATAAATAAATAAAAATCTTAAAACAAAAATGATATGGATAGAAGGAAATTTTTCCAACATGATAAAAGTATATATGAAAAACCCACAGCAAACATCATATTTAATGGTGAAATGCTAAAAGCTTTCCCTCTAAGATTTAGAAGACAAGGATGCTAACTGTCACGTCTCTTATATAACACTGTGTTAGAAATACTTGCTCAAGCACTGAGACAAGAAAAAGATATAAAAGTCATCCAAATTGGAAAGGAAGAATTAAAAATTTTACTATTTGAAGGTGACAGGATTCTATATATAGAAAACTTTGAAAAATCTACTACAAAGATTCTAGAGCTGAAAAATCAGTTCAATGAAATGGTAGGGTATAAGATCAATATGTAAAAATCAGTAGCTCTTTCGTACACCAATAATGAGCAATCTGAGGAGGAAATCAAGAAAAAATCCCATTTACAATAGCAACTAAAAGAATCAAATACCTAATAACTTAAATAAAAATGTAACTGACTTTTCCTCAGAAAACTACAAAATATTGTTAAAGGAAATCAAAGAAGACAGAGTTATACTCATTTATATGTTCTCTACACATGTTCTTCTGCCTCTTTTATTTGAACATATAACTAGCACTTTACTGGATAAATATTTGTCCCAGAGACTTAAATCTTTGTCTGCCCATGTGTCAGTTGAGCTCTGAATACCAGCAGAGTTTCAATAACTACTCTCCAATTCATTGGATGCACTTAGACACCTAACAAGGAGATGATAAATAACAGTGCCCATCCCAAAGAACAAAGAGTGTCTGCAACTGCAAGCAAGATGATTTCATCCATCTGCCCCATGGGATCTAAGCTCCCTCTCAATTAGAAGCAAAGTGGGCACCACCATCCCAAACTCCTCAATATTGCGGAATGAACAATGGATTAAAGTAGACTTATTATTATTCTAGCAATGGAATAACTCTTATTATTGGTATAAAGGCAGGTGCCACTAGAGGTTCTGAGGGATGGGATAGGGAAGAATATGTGTAATATGGGGGCATTTTTGGAACATTGGATTTGTACTGCATGATATTGCAGTGATGGATACAGGCCATTATATTTTTTGTCATAACTTACAAAATTGTGTGAGACAGAGTGTAATCTACAATGTAAACTTTATTCCATGGTTAGTAGCAATGCTTCAATATGTGTTCATCAGTTGTAACAAACACACCACACTAATGAAGGAGGTTGTTAATGTGGGAAAGTATGGAAGGGGGAGGGAGTGGGGCATATGGGAATCTCTTACAGTTGTTATGTAACTTTTATGTAATTTATAGCTTCTTTAAAAATAAAAAATAATTTAAGATATGTACATGTATACATACACACACAGATATCATTACATGAGCTAATTCCAGTCATTCCCAAGACTGAAGACATTTTTATTTATAGGAAGTTTATTTTTGATACATGATATATGAGAACTTTCTAAATAATTGAGCCCAAGTATTTAAGTCATATATACAACGTATAATTATGTTTACCTTCATTCTCCTAATTCATAATATATATCATTGAAAAGACTATGTCTGTAAATTTTAATGCCATATTTAATATATACATAGGAACTGTTTGGAGAAGAATTCTAGAAATGAAATTTTTGTTAAACTAGCATTTTTGAATATCAATATGTACAAGACTATACAAATACTAAAGAAAGATAATACATGCATGTGACAGCATCCTTGACTTTGATGAATTGTCATTGTGCATTCCCAAGTAAATAAAAAGAAAAGTATAATTTCATAGCATGTGTGCATAAATTCATGCATCTATAAATGCATCCTTACATATGCTAAAATGTGATCAAAATGCACTTGAATGTTTTGTATGTGATATATTTGATTGAGTCTATGAAGAATATATAAATGAATAAGTGAGCTCTCCTATTTAAAACAACAAAACTTTTGATTGACAAAGTAGGGAAACTCAGACTCATTAAATATATAAAACAATAGCTATTTAAAGAAGTCCCTTTAAATATTTCAATTTTGTTTATAAATAAAGGAAACTTATGTAATTGGATTTTATCATGAAATTCATTTTTGTAAGTAACAAGTATTTCCTCACAAATTTAGTATTATAACAAAATCATTAAAAATGCATGTGACCAGACCCTTCAGCCAGGTATTCCATCCTTTAGCTACAGGTAATACATTTGTTTTTTGAATAGTAACATTCACACAAGCATTCTGAATCTACTGACTCTTATTATGATTTAAATAGCTATAAGGATGGGTTTATTGATCAACCTTCTACTTTTCATATCTGATAAAATATAACCTTTTAAAAAGTTATCTAAGTATTTTTGTTTTTGTGTTAAACAAACTTTAATCAACCTCATAAAAATTCTTCGGGCAGTTGAACTTGGGTAGGCCCACTTGCTCAGCACGGCAATTGAATTTCACATTTTCCAGGCTCAGGGTAGAGTGGCCACCTTCACACATCACCAGTGTCTGAATGAAAGTACAGCACACTTGATGTGGACCATGTGGATGTGCAGATGACCTGGGATTTTAAAAAGGGTCTGCAGCTCTAGCTGAAGGTGTACCTTAAACACAATCAGGCAGTAGGCTGAGAGAAATGAAACCCAGAAGAGAAAATCAACCTTAAGCTTGAGAGCCCTGCAGCCCTCCTCTCCACTGCTGCCTCCTTGGACCAGGACCAGGCTGAGTTTGCCATAAAGAGCTGCTTCATCCAATATCACTGAGGCACAGCTTCTTCATTCAGAAGGACACAGAGGAAGCAGGCACTACCTGGCCATAGCTTTGAATGACCCACCAGCCCCTGGGGGTACCAAGAACTGGTGTGTAAAGGAGTGGCCATCTTCTCTACAGAACTGCACAGGACAAGCCCTTCCTCAGCCACTCCCAAATAGGCAGGTGTTGGGAGAGTCCCATCATCCTGGCAATGAGGTATCCCAGAGAGGAGGCAGTGATGCCTGGACAAACATGATGCCAACTTGAGGAGCCCAGCTGGAGCACAGGTCCCTTTTTTTAAAAAAAGGATAGAAGATTACGGTATATATATATATATACATAGAAATTAATATTACAGAACATTATTTTAGCTAGTCTGCTTGTCTGAGACTCACTTCCTCCAACTGTTTGTATGCCTCTCTACTTCACTTCTTATAGGTTGCTGAAATATGACAATCCTTGAGGAATTTTCTATAAATTTATAAATTATAAATTTCTATAAATTATTTTTGGTGTTTTCAAGCCTATATCCATGTACATCCCTGCTTAGATTTTCTCCAGAGCAGTTATCACCTTCCAAATACATTAACTTTGCTGATTATTACATGCACCCCATGCTATAGAATATCACTCTTATTAGATTGACCTCCTGCCAGTTCCTCAGTCACCAAGGCTTTGCACTGGTATTCTCCAGTTTAGAACATGTTCCTCTCATGAAAATGTATGGCTAAATATTCCTCTTCAAGTCTTTGAACAAATACCAACTTTTATTGAGGGCTTCCCTGACCACACAATTTCCAGGTGCCTTGTCATTCCCTTTTCCCCATATCACTCACCCACTAGTCTTTATTATACTTTCTTTTTATAAATATTACTTTTCATATCTAATATGGTATATCACTTACTTCTGCATCTTTCTCTGTATTTCCCAGCTAGAATCTAGGGCACAGGAGGTGAAAGATCTTTTATTGTTTATTATATTGCATATGCAGTACAATGTAGATATTCAATAAAATATTTAATAAATAAATGAATTAAATGAAGTAGCAAGTGAAAAAAGCATATCTAGTATATAGTTAATCCAACAATAAAACTTATAAACTCTGAATAATATATTTGATCATTTTATATTTACATAACATAACAATATTGGAAACATTCTTTCCCAGAATCTAACTAGTCATTTATAAAAGTTCATTACCATTAATCATACTTTTATATCACATTATGCTGCTTGGACCTAGTCGGCAAGAGTAGCAACTACTACTTAAGACATTTGCATGTTAGAGTATGGGTAATATCTCCAAAAATAATTCCAGGGCTTTCTTCCTCACTGTAATGTCTACCTATCAGTGGAGAGGACAATGTCTAGATATCCCAACTAAGGTAGAGGATAAGCTGTTGTATCCGGCCATTCATACAATCAAAAAAAGAAACAGAATGCCTAGTTGGCCTCTGAGAACCTTAGAGGCAACATAATTCTCCTTTGAGTTTGTTATTCTGGCCCACTTAGTGAGTAACCCAAAAAGCTGCTTGTTTTGAAAAGCAACTGCAACATAAGCAGGTACTGCTGCAGCCCCAAACTGCCATGCATGCTGTTCTGCCACTTAGGCCATAAAATGATCCTGCTTATCCAATGGTGGTTCAAGTATCAGTAGCAAATACACAGGTTGTTTTGAGACTTTGTCAGACATCTATATAAGAAATACAGATATGTGATATTTTGGAGCAACATTTTAAAATAGCTATTGTTTTTTTTCCCCTGAGGAACAGCTTTTGGCTAGCTACTGGGGTTTAGGAGGGACTGAATGCTTCTTAATTAACCATAGGTCACATAATTGCAGTGAGAACTGAACTGCTATCTAGCAAAAGGGCATTGTCTGACCAAAAAAGTCATTACTTTGGGAGTTCACTGCAGCACTCCATCATCATATGGAAGAATTTTATTGGAGATCAGGTTCTAGCAAGCTGTGAGGCACAAGTAAGTTGCATGAAGTTGTGATCAAATACCCAAACCCCCTAATACATCCACATTACCTTCTCTCTCCCATTGAAGAGCTATACCTTCTTGGGGAGTTCCTTACAAGAAGAGAAAACTTGAGCCTTGTTTACAGAGGGTTTTGCATGACTAATAGACTCCATCCAAAAGTGGACAGCTGCAGCATTACACTGCCTTTATGGGACATCACTGAAGGATAGTGGTTAAGGAATATCCTCCCAGAAGGCAGAACCTTGAGCAGTGTACCTGGTTGTTCATTTTGCTTGGAAGGAGAAATGGCCAGTTACATCTGTATATAGATTAATGCTGTGTGACAAAGGTTTGGGCTGGCTGGTTAGAGTTTGGAAGGAACATGATTGGAAAATTGGGCACTAAATTATTTGGTGGAGTGGTATATGGATAGAACTTTCTCAATGGGTGCAAAACCTGAAGATATTTGAGAGCCAATACTAATTTAAAAAAGTAAATTTATTTGTTGGTAAAAGTTCAGTCATGTGAATCTCCTTTTATAAGAAAAATTAAAATATTTAAAGGAAATTTTTATATAGTTTTTACTTTATTTAATTAGATTCTCTGACTTCTATCATTGTGTCTAATTGGTCATTCAAATATATTGCTCTTTTAAAGAGGAGTAAATTTTAGAAGAATACCTAAATTACACACAGCTTTTAATCATACACCTGGGCCATGAACACATACTTTCAGATTCCAATTGTATTTAATTTACCTCTCACCATTGTAGATACAAGTATATCATTGATCTGATGGCAAGATATTGTATCATGGCTGATATTTTTCTTGTAAGTACATATCTCATTTTAAAGAATAATAGATTAATTACATCCAATTCATCAAATTTGTGTTTTATGTCATTCAATTCCTCTTTTTTCACATCTACATAATCATTTTTTGTGCCAAACTCCATTCAGTTAATATTTATGTAAAACACTCTTTTCATTGCATTTTTAAAATATAAAAGAAATACCACTTGGGATTTCCAGTGAAGTCATACATATAATTAAATGAAAAATTTTGAAGTATTTTATACTCTTATAGTCACTCACAATATTTGCTTAATTAGACTAGGTGGTTTGTGAATTCTAATTTGCTTTGCCTTATGTTATTTATTACCAATACATAGACATCAAACTAAAATTTGCCCTAAGACCTCATTTAAGCATTTCTCTTTTCTTGGCCTATATTCATTTTTCCACTAATTCTTTGAAAATGTTTTTGCTTTATATTGGCAATTTTTCTAAGTAATCCTCAACCTATCTTTCCCAGAACAGTGTTGGAATGGGGCTCCTTCTCTCATTCTTTCTGTTCCAGATGGCTTTTTCTCTTACTGATAGGAACCGTATCAGTATTGTAAATCTTGAGCCTGGCATAAATTACAAATTTAAATATTTTACAGAATACTATTTGAAAAAAATTATGTGACTGCAAGACTGATTCAAAATGCCTATGGGTTGCATGTGGAAATATGTTCTCCTCATTCCTTTAGAAGCAGGAATATATTCATAATATACTACACTTTTGAAGAAGCAGCATTAAGTTTTGTTGACTTCTATTTTTTTATTCTATTTCATTTATCTCTGCTCTAATCTTTTTAATTTCCTTCCTTCTTGTCAATCGGGATTTCATTTGCTGTTCTTTTACTAGTTTTTCCAGTTTTGATTTTAGATCTTTCTTATTTTTTAATGTAAGCATCTAGAGCTATAAATTTCCCTCTCAGCACTGCCTTCACTGAATCCCATGAGATTTATTATGCTATATTTTCATTTGCCTCAAAATATTTCCTAATTTTTCTTCTGATTTCATTTTTAACCCATAGGTTGTTTTAAGAGTATGTTGTAAAATTTCCACATATTTGTGAATTTTCCATTTCCTCCTCTGTCATTGATTTCTAGCTCCATTCTATGGTTGTTGGCCAATATACATTGAATGATATCAATCTTTTTAAATTTAGTGAAACTTCTTTTGTGACCTAACTTATGGTCTATCCTGGAGAATGATCCAGGTGGACTTTTGAAGAATGTATGTTCTGTTTTTCTTGGATGAAGGGTTCTATATATGTCTGTTAGGTCTAGTTGGTTTAGAGTATCATTCAAGTCTTTCACTTCCTTGTTAATTTTATGACTACATTATCCATTATTAGGAGTGGTGTATTAAGTCTCCTACTATTAATGTAGAACATTGAATTTCTCCCTTTTCATCTGTCAGTATATACTTTTAAAGTGTATATTTTGTCCATCCTTTCACTTTCAACATAACCGTATTGTTGAATTTAAAGTGAGTCTCTTGCTAACAGCATATACTTGGGTCATAGTTTTTTATCCATTCTTTCGATCTTTCTTTTTAGACTGGAGGTTTTACTCCTTTTGCTTTTAAAGTCTCTACTGATAATATAGCACTTTCTTTTGTCATTTTGATTTTTAGCCTTTGTGATTATTCTACCACTTTTTTCCCTCAATTTTTTCATTACTGCTTACTTTTATATTTACTTGATTTTTGTGTTGTACCATATTGAGTCGTATTTCTATCTAGATATATTTTTCATATATTTTTCTTGTGGTTACAAGTTTAAAATTTAATATCCTAAATATGTAACAATCCTATTTGTTTTGACACCATACTACTTATATCTTTACATTGCATGTCCAAAAACATAGATTTATTGTGACTTTTAAAAATATTTATTTTATTTATTTCTCCCCACCCACACTTCCTGTTGTTTGTGCTGTCTACTCTCTGTGTCTGTTCATTATGAGCTCATCTTTTTTTAGGAGGCACTGGGAACTGAACCTGTGGCCTCCCATGTGGAAGGCCCAATCACTTGAGCCACTTCTACTCCCTGCTTGTTGTGTCTCTGATTGTGTTTCTTTGTTGTGTCTCTTTATTGCATCATCTCATTGCATCAGCTTATTGTGTCAGTTCGCTGTGCCAGGCCATTGTGTCAGCTTGCTCTGCTGCTCATTTACTTTAGAAAATGTTCCTGTGGTAGGCAGGTGACCAATGGTTTGAGCCACATCTGCTTCCTTATCATATCTTTTTTATGCATTTTCATTTTAGTACCTATAGGAAGTAAGAAGTGGAGTTACATGCCAAACAATACACTACAAATGAAATATATGTATATATATATATATAAATAACATTTTTGTAAGCAAATACACATATATGCATATATATTTATATATCATTTTGCAAATGTTAAAAAAATAAATAAATAAATAGAAATATGAAAGTAAAAAAATAATAATAATATTGACATTTATAATTACCCAAATGTTTATATTTACTGCAGGTCTTTATTTCTTTATGCCACTTTAAGCCATGGTCTATTGTCCTTTCCTTTCAGTCTGAAGAACTCCCTTTAAGATTTCTTTTACGGCAGGTGTAATGAAGATGAGCTCCCCCAGCTTTTGTTTATCTAAGAAGGTCCTAATCTCTTCCTAATTTTTGAAAGGAAGTTTGAGGATATAAATTTCTTGACTGGCAGTTGTTATCTTTCAGCACTTTACATATTTCAGCCCAGTGCCTTCTTGTCTTCATGGTTTCTGATGATAAATAGGCACTCAACCTAATTGGGACTCCTTTATATGTAACATTTTGGTTTGCATTTACAGCTTTCTGAACTCTCTCCTTGTCTTTTTCATCAATACTCTGATCAATATATGTTGAGGTATATTTTTTCTTCATGTTTATCTTCTTTTGAGTTCTCTGGACTTCTTGGATATGTATATTCATGTCTTTTGCTATGTTTGGGAAGTTCTCTGTCATTCTTTCTTTTAATATTCCTTCTGCCCCTTTCTCCATTTCTTCTCTATCTGGGACTCCTTTAATATGCTTATTGGTGCACTTGATGTTATCCCATTGCTGTCTTAGGCTATTTTCACTTTTAATATTTCTTTTTCTTTCTGTTCTTCAGTCTGAATCATCTCAATTGTTTTGTCTTTTAGTTCACTGAATCTTTCTTCTGCTACATTCAGTCTGCTCTTGAAAACCTCCAGGGCATTTTTCATTTCAGTTATTGCTGTCTTCAATGACAGGAATTCTGTTTAGATCCTTTTCAAAATTTCTGTCTTTTTACTAAGACTCTCATTGCTTATTCATTGTTTTCCTGATATTCTTTAGTTCCTCCTCTCTATTTTTCTTCATATCCTTGAGTATTATAAATATCATTTTTTAAAAGTGTTCAGTATGTTCACATTCCTGTCTTCTTCACTGGTGTTTTCTGGATATTTATCCTCTTCCTTTGGATGGACCATCATTTTCTGTTTCTTTGTTTGTCTTACACTCTTTTGTTGCACACTGTATATTTCAGTATTTTATCATGTTATTTCTGATATTTATTCCCTGGGATGTCAGTTTTTTCAAAAATTATTTTAATTTATTTTATTTTAATTTTTATTTTATTGCCAGCTGATGACAAGAAAGAGATTTTATTGTGCTTCAGCCCTTTCATCAGGAAGATTTGTCCAAGGTGAATGTTGTGTTTAGAGTTTTCACTGTCTTTCTGAACTTTTGTGTTTGTTTTGGGCTGCTCTGTTTCCAGGAGTTTGGTTGTCCCTCTAATTCCCAGGAGAGAGATCTCCTTCTCTCGGGTGTTTGAAGCTGGCAGTCCTTTGTCCCAGACAGCATGCCTCTATAGTTTCTTAACTACATTCACTGTCTCAAGCTACTTTTCTTTGGAGGGCAAACTCTGGGGTGAAGATGATGAAAGAGAGACCTTTCCAAAATCAGTCTTTCCAAGCTAAATCAGGGCTGGGGACCCACAAAGGTAGTGCAGACTGACTCCAAAATGCTCTGGGGAGGGGTACAAGAAGAGTGCCAAGAACTTCTCTTACTGGTACCTAAAGCTGAGCTTTCCTGCCATGCCAAACAAATGCAGCTTTTTAACTAACTGTCCCCCAGTGCCCTAAGGAAACACTGTGTCCTTAAGTCCCAACCTCCAGCACCCATGCTCAGGGATGTTTGAAACCATTGTTGACACTGCCCTTGTTTAGGGCATGTTGAAACAATGGTTGCTACAGCCTGTAAGAGGGGCTTATTGAAACAATGGCTGCATTCAGACCTGGCCCCGCAGTGATCCTTATTTGCTTATCAAAAGCCATGTCCAGTGATCAGCCATGCTGACACCTGGTCTTAAGGAAGAGGGTTTTTATATCTTTTTTGTCACCAGCAAGGTACTGAGGGCCTGGACCCCAGGGCAGCCTGCTGTGAGAGTGGGGAATGTGTGCTAGTAGCAGCCATGCTGAGAGAGCAATTTACTTTTCTTTACTATAATTTATCAGACTCTTCCTCCCTCTCTTACCTGGATGCAGTATAGTGTTATTCTCCTCTCTGGAGTTTCAAAATAGTTGTTTTGGATAGCTCCTGCCTGTTTAATATTTTTTTGGTTGGAATTAAGTGAATTCTGGAATTCCTTACTCTACTACCTTCCCACAATCCCTGTCATTTGCATTTATAGCAAATGAACTTCAGTATCATACACATTTATCCTATACCCCACTATCTACATAACTTTTTGTTCTCATTGTTACAAATTATATCTTTATACATTACATGTCTTATACCATGTCATTATTTTGAGCATTTGCTTTTTTAAAATCTGTACAAATGAAAAGTGGAGTTGCATACATATAAATACAATATAGTAATACTGATGCTTTTAATAATACAAGTTGTTACCTTTACCACACGTCTTTACTCCTTTATGCTGCTTTTACCCACTTTCTAGTGTTGCCAGATTCCCTCTCATTTGTTGGCTATGTTACATAAAATATTTAAGAACATGCCAGTTTAGTTAGGCCAGTAGTTTATAAAGGAAATGATAGAAGATAATTGAAATAGGAGAAAATAACAAATTATGGGTCCTTATGTGTACTTGTGAGCTGCTCTAGGCAGAGAGAGAGAAATATTTAGCTTGTGTGTTTGCTTTTTAAACCACTAATTATTCCTCCCCTTGTTCATGTCCAGGGTAGAGGTCACAGATGTTTGCTGTTTTGATTGATTAACTCACCCATCAATTCCCCCTGGCAGGGGCAATGATAAGGCCCCTTGAGAATATCCAGGACTTTTCCTTGATCCCAGATGAAATCTCATTCCAAATGGGGGATTCTTGTGGGTTTCTTCCAGTAGCTCGGGTCTTTCCCTCAGGGAAATTCTATGGCCACGTGTTTCATGGTCATGTTTTTCTGCTGGGTTTTAGGTTCATCTTCCCATTCCCTAAACTATCCTGGCTCACTAGTGTTCATTCCTTTCAGAGAACTCCCATTAGCATTGCTTAGAGGGGAAGTCTAGATTGATGATCTACCTCAGTTTTTGCTCATATGGGAATGTCTTAATCTCTCCCTCATATTTCAAACAGTCTTGTCAGAAATAAAATTCTTTTTGAAGTTGTTTTCTTTCAGCACTTAAATATTTCATCCCACTTCCTTCTTGCCATATGGTTTCTGATGAGAAATTGGCACTTTTCTCACCATTGACTGTTTTTTATATAACATGTTACTTTTAACTTCTAGCTTTCAGAACTTGCCCTTGAATTCTCCAGTTTGGCTACATTAATCATGAGCATACTTCTTTTCAAATTCATCCTGTTTGATGTTCATTGGACTTTGTGAATAAGTTTTCATGTCTTCTGTTAAAATTGATAAGTTTTCTACCTCTATTTCTTTGAATAAACCATCTGCCCTTTCTTTCTTTCTTGTTCTGAGATTCCCATTATGAAGGTGCCCCCTGTCTCTTAGGCTCTATTCTCTCTCTTTTCTGAAATCTTATTTATTCTTCAGCCTGAGTCATTTCAATTGCCTTGTCTTCAAATTGACTGATTCTTTCTTCTTAATATCCAAATCTTGTCTTCTTCTTTGATGATTTCTGAAGTTTTATCTTCTTCCTTTGGGTAGGTAATAATGTATTGTGTCTTTGCATTTTACACTTTATCGCACACTATATATTATAATATTTTAATGTTTTAAGTCAGGGATTTAATCCCTCAGCTCTTTGCTTTTCAAGTTTGTGTCAATCAAGTGATATTAAAGATGTATCTTTAATATCCTTGAGTATCAGAGTAACATAAAATAAAATAAAATAAAATAAAAATAAACAAAAAATTTCTTTCCCTTTATTTGAAAGTTGACTCTTTATTGGCTGGAGCTATCTTTCAGAGTTTACCTCTCTTATCAAGATCAGCCTGAGGCAAACTGTGAGTTCCTCATCTACATTTCTCAGCCTGTTTCTCCTCTGGGGCTATGTCCTGGCTTCAGAAATTCCCCCTGTTTAATGGAACTGGAATGTTTCCTCTATCAAGATGAAATAGACTTTCCCCTTCTTACGTGTTCCATTGTAGGTTTTAAAGCCAGGAATCCTTTGCTTCAGGCCACATTGAATTATCTGTTTACTACACTGTTTAATAAACTGTTTTGGTCTATAGGGCAAGTTCTGGAACTGTGAGACAGAGAAGATGTTCCTGGATCAGGATTTAAGACTGCCACTAGATAGTGTTACTGACATACCTGTAAACCAGTATGCTTATAAGAATTTCTATGCTCCCTATAAAAGAGAGCCAAGGACCTTTAATGAAAGCACAGGGGAAGGGTTGGAGGAGAGGCCAGTTTGTGCTACCAGCTTTAAGATTCATTTTCTTGGTTCAGTAATCACATAGTTACTGCAATCCTTTAATGGGTTCCTGGAGTTTTGAGGAAGTTGGCTCTACCAGTTTTTTTCTAGTTTTTCAAAGATCTGTGGAGAGACAGAGCCCTACAGTAACTTATGTTGCCATCTTGGTTTCCTAGAAATAAGCATAATAATATTAAGTGTACTAAAATATTTTAAGAATATAAATTTTATTCTTTAGAAAAATCATTAGCAATATAAAGGAATGAGGTATGGATAAAATAATCCTGTTGAATGAATAAAATTTAACATTAAATATTTTATCAAATAAAAAGACCCAGGACAGAAAAGTCAGTTTCAAAATTACTTGAAAAAATTGAAAATAGCACAAAAATAATCATTTTAAGAGTAAGTGGACCAAAGACATCAATTAAAAGACATAGTAGGGAGCAGGTGTAACTCAAGTGGTTTAGTGCCTACTTCCCACATATAAGGTCCTGGGTTTGATTTTGTTGAAATGTAAGACAAAGAAGCCATCTTACTTTTCTGTTTCCTGCTTCTATTCTCCCAAAAACTTATTTTACTGTTAGATATGATATATATTAGAATGCCACAAATAATGATTAAGCAAAAAATGTTAGTCATAAAATTAGTGTTGTTAATTATTCTTTCTTCAAATTATATTATTTTAAAATACATTTAATGATTATAAAATTGATACCAATTCTGATGAGAAAAAACTTTTTGGCTGTTGATTTTGAAAGTAGGAAGCAAACTTTATTGAGGTGACATTGACCTAGAAAATTCTCCATTAATTGTCTCATTTAGTTTAAACTGCAAGTTCACAAGTTATGAATAAATTAACATGGCTTTTTAATCTTTAAATAAGCATTTTTCAGTAACACTGAATTTTTCATGAAGAGAAGAATTGTGCTTCCAAAAGTTCATTCAATATATAAAATGATATTTTAAAAATCCTTTTCCATACCATCATAGTCTCTCCTTAAATTCTGCAGTGTAACAGTTTTTCTGGAATGAGTTTTTACTAGAACTACATGGAAATTGATTTCATTATCTTTAATTAATGAATGATTCACAAGAATGAATTTTTACCTGGTTATATATAGAACAAGTGAAGTTTTGTTCATTAAATTAAATTAAGCACAGATTTTTCACTTTCTTCTCTCATGTGTCTTTTAATATAATAAAAGCTATTACACTAAAATAACAAATTGCACAAACATTATTGTGACCGAATACAACAATGCATCTGCTGTGTACATGAATTAGGTGACACTGACAAACCTGACTAGAGCAACTCCACCATGTTTTCCTTGTCATGCCTCTGAAGTACCAATTAATCTATGCAATTTATGTAATATTCATCTCCTAGAAAGAGGTTAGTTGTGTTGCAATAACAAGTGAAAATTAAATGAAAGTGTGGGTTTTACAAAAGTCTAATATAACATAGGTTTAGATGTATTATAAATATTTAATAATAAATCCAAATATTACGGAAAATACAGTGTGAAAAAAATATGTGAACACCTAGGTATGCCTATATAAGTTTTAATATGCACAAAAGAAAATAATTGTAAGGAAACACATCTAAAGTTGAACATTTATGAATGATTTAATTTTATTCTTTATTTTTTCCTTTTCTTACTTTAATTTTTGCATATTGAACAATGTTTACTCATATGATATAACACACTTTTAAATATAAAAATGTTTCAATTTGAAAAATGTTACATTCCATCTGTAGAGACTAGTGATCTGGACTTTAGACATGTTCATTCTTTTTCTAGAAATAATTTCATTTAACCCAGTCTTAAATTAGAACATCACAAAGGAATTCCAAAATATACTTCTCAACATTATGTGGCTACAAAGAGGAAGTCAACTGTATGTAACAAACCTACCCCAGATACATTAATCCTTAAACATTTATACTTGGAATCATGCCAAGCAATATTCCTTAGACATTGGCCCTGAGATGACCAAATGTTGCATTATGTAATCCTCAATATAGGAGATGCCATGGCATTGTCAGGATGTAAGATAAAGGATACTCTCCTCTTCTTGTGTTTTCAGTAGCTCCCTAGTATACTTATGAGACATAATTTTCAGGTCAACCTTCTATTTTTTAACCAGAAATTGACCAAAGTTTTTAGGTTGCTTTATTTTACTTAAAAAAAAAAAAAAAAAAAAAAAAAAAAAAAAAAAAAAACACAACCCAAAAATACATGCCTAGAAAAATAAGCAAAAGTTATTTCAATGGAAGCAGATATTATATCATGGAAATTTCAGTTTCCTTAAATGGTTTAAATATTTTATTTGTGAGACAAACTTGAGTTTGACAAATTTCTAAACTGGAAATGCTGTAGAAAGTTTTTCACCAGTTTTGGCTCATGGTAAATACTAATCTCAAAATTAGAATGTTTTAGTTTATCTTAAAAAATGGGGATATTATTAGGAGAGTATGTATATACATATATGTATCATACTGGCCTTACTTAAGTAATGCCAGTATTTATAGAAATGGAAACATAAAATTGATGGACTCAGAGTATTCAATCAATGTATATATATTGAAAAATTATTTTTGGAGGATATTTGATTAAATAATCTGTTAAAGAACATATATTTTCTAAATTAATAGTAACGAGTCATCTATAATATTAATGCACCCCAGTAAAGTAGCTTCCTAAGGTTTTAATTTCTGATCTGCAATTTGTATTAAATAATATTGGATGCAAAAGAACAGGAAATGACACATGAATCTCTCTTTGATTGCTTGTAATATATCTAGTACTTTTATCTGTTTTTCTGAAATTAATTTTAAGTAGTAATATATTGTCTTGACATTGATCCTTGGACTCAAATAATTTTGGTAGAATCACAGAGGAAATAAAACTTAATTATTGTAATTCTGGATAAGTTATTTTTTATGCCATTTTTCTCAAATAGTGTGTACAAAAGTAGTACTTATTGTATCATATTTTCATCTGGATAAATATGTTAATAAAATATTAAATTCATTCTAGTTACACAATTATATGAATCTCTATTATATTATATACAAATGATGATTTATACCTAATTTGTATTTGGAAGGGAAACATATTTAAGTCATGTTTTGCACTCTATACTTTATTATAAATTTCTAGTATCACAAAATTATTTTTCTAACTAATGTTGATCATTCTTATACATGAAAACTGTTTTGAAGGCATTCATGTGAAATTTCACATTTGATTTATTAATAGAGTACAACATTTGAGTGCTAGCATGGGAAGTAGGAACAACACAAATGTACCTGACTTCATCCTAATGGGATTGACTGACTCTGAGGAGACCTGGTTGATCCTCTTTATGTTTATTTCTTCTGATATTCCTGATTACTGTGTTTGGGAATGCAGGGATGATAGTGATAATTCACCTGGATCTCCAGCTTCAAACCCTCATGTATTTTTTCCTCAGTCATCTGTCATTTCTTGACTTCAGTTACTCAATGGTCATCACCCCTAAAACTTCAGAGAATTTACTGATGTCCAACAAATATATTTCATTCATGGACTGCTTCACACAGATGTCTTTTTTTTTTCTTCTTGGCTGCCACTGATTTTTTTTTTTCTCTCTTCAATGGCCTATGACCGCTATGTAGCTATCTGCGATCTCCTTCACTAGCCAATTGTTATGTCCATGAAAGTCTGCCCAACCCCCATCACTGGGTCCTACTTGATTGGTTTTACTGAATCATTAGTCAACATTATCTTCATGAGCACTTTGCATTTCTGCAAATGCCGTGTAATCTATCACTTATTTGTAGCATATTCCCAATTTTAACCCTGTCCTGCACTAACACTCATGACACTGAAACCATGATATTCATTTTCTCTAGTTTACATGTAATGGTGTCTCTTATCACAACCTCTGTGTCTTATGTGTCCATTCTGTTTACTATGCTGAAAATTAATTACACTTCAGGAAAGTGCAAAGCCTTCTATACCTATGCCTCCCCCCTCCTGGGGGTCACGATATTTTATGCCACTATGTTTTTACTTATTTAAAACAAAACAAATTCCTACTCCATGGGCAAGGATCATGTGTTCTCTGTGTTTTAAACTATGGTGATCCCCATGCTGAATCCACTCATTTATAGTCTTAGGAACAAAGAAGTGAAAAATGCTTTCATTAGAGTCAGGAACAAGAGAGAGCTCCAGGCAATTGTAATGACAGGGATGCTGAACATTCATGTATATTTTTTATTTCTTTTCAATTTGGGTATTTACTTGGTTTCTCTTTAAATACAGTATCATCTTTTAAAAAAAAATAGTTAGCATTCTGTCAAATCATCCTATAGTAAACCACGCATGATCTGGAATACTTTCAAGGATATATTTTCAGAAATCTGAGTTGTAAGTAGGTTCCATTAAATATGTGTTAAACCTGTGGTTTAAATGTGTGCTTTTTAGAGCAAATATTGTGTAAAATATATATGTATGTATACATATATATTTGATGTTATATTTTAAATTATATCACAGAAGTCCCCAATAGATGCTCATTTCTTAGTTGTTTTGCTCAAGGTCTTCTAAACTAATCTCATGTGTGTGGATATATATTTTAATGTGTATAGAAAGTTTTTGTCATTTTCTATTTCTATTTTACAGCTTTCAGTTTTCACTCATTATAACCTTTGTAATCTCTTTGTCTTTAAATCTTGGAGATTGATGTTTCCTTGTTAAATGTGTTAAATTAAGAATCTCATCTTCCAATGCTTTAAGACCTCAATTTTGGAAATTATGAGATTAAATATTTTCTTGCAGTAATATCTCTTTTGTGTGCAGTGGCTAGCCATGTGAAAACCCTACTATTCTGTGATATGTCAACAAGCCTCAGCACATACTATTTCTTTGTTTAATTTTGGTATGATTAAAATAATTGTTTCCTTTTTCCTGATTTCCACAAGTTTATATTCTTTAAAAATAAATAAATTATTTAGTTAAACTTTTGGCTTATTTATTTTGAAAATTTTAATGGAGAAAATTTGCAAAGCTAAAAATTGGTAATGAATCCCAATTTGTTGATAGCCCAAAATTTTTAATCAGTTAGGTTTCTAATATTTCCTCTTAAAAAGTCTACATAATCTGGAATCATAATTTTAATCTTCTCTACTATTTAATGTTTATTTAAGAAAATGTGTTTTCTTCATTATCCTGCATTTGATTATGTTCATTGAAACTTAAGTAATGGGTATTACATATATTTTCTACATTCAAATGATTTGTATTCTTTGACTTATATTAATATTTTCTTTGTAGAATTATATTTCTTCATTTTCTTAAATGATTTTAAAAGAGTAAATTAAATTTAAACTTCTGTTTGAAGAATAAATTGTTAATGACTTTTTACTAGTTTATCACCATTAATTAATTTACTCAAATAACTAATATATGCATTATTTTCTTCCACAACCTGAATTTACATGAAAATTTTAACTTATCATATATATTATATATGTTTAAAGTGTTGTATTATACTTATTTTACTCCTCTCTATATTGCCCAGAATCTATATTTATTGCAATTCCTCTTTGTTTTGTATGTAAGTAGAAGTGTCTTTGATAAGCATTTACCTTCTAATAATGTATGTTTAAACTAAGCTCTCATTTTGTACATGCTTTGTGTCCTTTCTTATGTTTCCAAGTTATCTATATTTTCTGGTCTTTTGTAAGAACTGTGTTTGCATTGCTTTCATTAATGTACATTTCTATGATTTAGGAATTGTAATGTGAAATTGCAACTACCCATTGTTGCATTGATTTTTCATGGCAGTTATCTCATCTAACATTCTATATATTTGCTTATGTGAATTTTCCCAATTTTGTTCCAGTCTGTATCCCCAGTACACAGAAGAGTACCTCAATAAATTTATTCAAATAAATGAATTTTGCAGATGATGAAACTGGGGCATGGTGATTACATAGCTTGTTCATGGTCAGCCAACATGTTAAAGGAAGAGCTCCAATTAGAACCCAGACAGTATGAATTTACAGCTCACGTCCTTAATTATTACTCTATGATATGACTGTTTTTCCATAAAAGTACACTTCTCTTATCAGAATTGAAAAATATAATATATTAGCATATTATATTAAAAAGCATTAACAAAAATAGGAATTTTTCATATTAGTATGTTGCTGGTAGAGTTCTTTAGAGTTGCTAATAGAAGACAGTGTAATTTTGGAAATAGTTGCTATATCTTCTCAAACATTCCTTCATTGTCTTTTTCACAGAAAGAAAGAGCTCTGTAAAGGAAAGAACAATTTATCATGCGATATTATTGTGCTATAGAGAGAGTCAGAGAACCTGTATTTGTTAGGTAAGGCTGCCCTGGTGTAAGAAAGGGCATCAGAAACATGGTAGTTCAGAACGTATCAACCTTGATTGTAACAGTGCAAACTTTCACTGACTATGGTTTGTGGGTGGCTCTTTTCCATGACATAATCCTGGTACCCAGGTTTCTCTTGTGTTGTTTCTCTACTACCTTCATAGATTTCCTCTTCTACATGGTTGAAGGAGTTTCACATAGCACTCTGTTCACATTGCAGTGTGAGGAAAATGTGAGATTTTTACATTTGAAAAATAGTTTCTAAATTTATTCATTCAGGAAATTTTTAAGAAAAAATTCAATTTCTCTAAGAGTTAAGATTATTTAAGTTACCCATTTCTTCTTAGATGAACATTTTAATGAAATGCTCATTTCCTCTAAATTATAAAAATTGGCAACTAAAAGTTGTTCATAACATTTTATTTTCCTTTAAATATTTTTGTGTGACTATAGGTGATTTTCTTACTTTAATTGTTTATGTTTGTAATTTTTCTCTTCATTTTTAATAGCTTAATTTATCATAGTCTACCTAATATAATATCCAACAGAACTTATAACATTAGAACAATAAAGTAGTAGAGATTCAATTCTACTTTCCCAATGTGTTATTTTTATCATAAAATTCACTTTTCTAAGTGGTTTAAACCCACTAATTCATCAGCTTAATTTTGATTAAAGCAATTATTTTTAAAGCAATTAAAAATTTAACAAACATGTCTTTGATATATTTAATTTCCATGTCTACATTTTCAGTGCCATTTATATCTATATTTAAGCCCAGTTTCCTTCCATTATCAGATACCTGCCTGGATAATATTTAAAGAACAAGTCTGCTGGCAAAAAGCTATTTATTTTTTTGTATGCGTGTGTGTGTTTGCTAATTTCCCTAAAAAGTCTGTATTTTGTGTTTATGTTTGAAAATTATTTTCAGTGAGTATCGAATTCTGGAATGACTTTTTACCTTTCAGAACTTTAAATATGTCTTTCCATTTCTTCTGGCATGTGTCATTTAGACAGCAAATTTCATATAATAATTAAGGTTTTTTTTCCTTCTGTATGTGAAATGTATTTTCCCTTGACTGCCTTCATAAGTGTACACTTACCTTTGTTTTACAGTAGAGTATCTGATTAATCTAGATGTGTTTTATGGTCACTTGATTTGCTTTTTTATTTATCAATACTGGAGGTTTGCTGACATTTGTGGCCATATGTTTAGATGTCTTTCCTTATTTTTGGAAAAACCTTGGCCATTATCTCTTTAAATATTTCTTCTGCTCCATTCCATCTCTATTGTTGTTGTTGAACTCTAGCTACTTGTATATTAAACTGTTTGATACTGTCTCATAGCTCTTGGATAAGTTTTCACTACTTTTTTATCTTTGGTTAATTCCTATTGACTCATCTTCAAGATCATTCATTCTTTTCTCAGCTGTACTCACTTTACTAATGACACTGTCAAAGTGTCATTAAAGTGGAAGGATGGGAGATAAGGGTGTGTCAAATTTGCCTTGCCCTGAGCCACAGGAGGCAGAAGTTGTCATGGCTGCAGAAAAGAACAGAATATTTACCATCACAATGGTGAGCCAGTACACTCCAAGGGTGAGGCAACTTCTGAAAACCATAAGCAAAGGCAAATTCAGTTTAGAATTATTATCATAATAGCAAACATAAAGAAGAGTGGGGGAAAGGTAAATTAGTCTAGGATTACTATCACAATAGCTCAAGTCTAAGGGTGAAGATAGTAACTAGTCACCAAATACCCCTAATCAAAGGTAAGTTCATTTTATAATTACCATTACTATAGCAAGCATACACAAGTTTGAGGCTAGACCTGAAGTAACCATAATCAAAGGTAAATTAGTCTAAGATTACCATCACAATAGTAAGTCCAGGTTAAATCCATCCAGTTATAGCATTTTCAGCTTTTGCTGTTTTATAATATAAAAACATCTATATAGTGATCTGAACTCTTAGTTTCTAGTAAGTTTCCATGTAAAAACAAATTGAAATGAATAAACAAAATGTGGTATATACATATGGTGAATACTATGTGACAGTGAGAAAAAATGAAATTGGGACACTTATGTTAATGTGGATGAATCTTGAAGACATTACTCTATTTCAAATAAGCCAGATGCAAAAGGACAAATATTGCATGGTCTCACTAATATGAACTAAATGTGAAGAATAAACACATGGAGTTAAAACTTAGAGTATAGTTTATTAGGAGATAAGAGGAAGGCTGTGAAGGAGTACTGATGCTTAATGTATGTAGAAGTTTTAATTAACCTCACTGCAAATGTGTGGAAATGGATAGAGTTGATGGTAACATATTATGGTGAATAGCAGCTGGTTTATAAATAGGATTGTGGCTGAAAAGGGTAGTCTAGGAATGTAAATATTAATTGAAAGAAAGCTAGAGAATAATCTAGGGACTGTGTAACACAGTAAACCCAGAGGTGAATGAGAATTGTGGTTGATGGTACAAACACAGACTGTTCTTTGTAAGCTAGAGCAGATGTACATCACTATTGCAGGGTGATGTGAATGTGGATAAGCATGGGAAAAATAAACCTGGAGTGAACTATGGATGGTGGTTAACAGTAATAAGGTAATATTCGTGCATCTATGTCAAAGATGTAAAGTGTTGATAATAGAGGAGTATGGAAAATGTGTGCCCATGTATGTTATGGACTTGGTAATATTCTGATGATATTAGCTCATAATCTGTAATGACTGTTCCACCATGGTGTGGTGTGTTGATAGAGGAGTGTTTTATGGTAATTCTGCACATATGCATGATTGTTTTGCAAGTTTACAATTTCTGTTATAAAAATATTTAACAAATAATAATATGGTAGGTTGGATGAAAAAGACACCAAATATAAGATAGGACTATAGTTGGTAGTAAGATTTTGATGATATTCTTTTATAATTTGTAACAAATGTCCCACAACAAAGCAAGGTGTTGGTGGTAGGTTGATGTATGGGACCCATGTATGATATGCATGTTTGCTATGTAAGTTCACATTTACTATACACTTATTATTTATATATATATTTATATATGAGTGATATATTCAATAAATTAAAAAATAAAATAAAATAAAAGCAAACACCACAACCATGAAAGCCTGATCCATAGGAGTCATAGGATTGGTTGCAAATGCTATTGGTATTGAACTCTGCAGGGAACTACAGACTACATACCCTTGTTCTACCCATCCTTACTTATTCAACTAGTTATTGTCCATATATATCAAGTTTGAGAATTTTTAATAAAATCAATGTAGAAGAAACTTTTCTCTGTCTTTAAAATTGGGACTGCTTTGGCTGGTGCTCTCCTTAGAAATTTTGTTTTTCTATCAAGAAGTTCTGCCTGAGGCAAAAGTGAGGTGTCCTCTCCTTTTCTGAATTTGTCTTCTCCTGGGCTTGTTTTAAGGCCTTAGAAATTTGTTTTTACTAGATCAGTAATGCCTTCCCTATCACTATAAAATAGCCACCTCTCACACACCATATTTAGTGTACTATTATATGTCTTATAACCAGGAATCCTTTGCACAAGCCACATTGAATTGATAGGTACTTAAAATGCTTTAACCATCTGCACCCTCTTTCTGCTTGTAGGGCAAGTTCTGGGAAAACAAGACAGCTTTCAAGCTGCTACTCAATAGGTTGGAACCAACCTACAAGCACTTCAGTATGCTTGTGGGGGTTACTCTACTCCCTCCAAAACAGAGTCAAGAGCACACAGTAAGATTTCAGGCCTACTGTACACTGTGCCAGGGAGGGATTAGTTTAGAGTCCAGCTTGTTCTACCAGTTTTAATTTTCATTTTCTTGGTTCAGGACTTAGGCTATTCATGTAATCAATTTACTGCTTCCTGAAATTTTGATAGTTTGTCCTTTTGTTATAGTTTCTCATAGAATCTGTGAGTAAAAAGGCCCTGGATAGTCTTTTGCTGCCCCTTTTGCCTAGAAGAAACCATAATAATAGTAAGAGCAAAAAGTAATATAAGGAGGCAAATTATATCCCCAGAGAAAACACTAACTGTATAATGCAATGTAGTATAGTTAAAAAATCCAAAAGGAGGTCTAAAATTAAATATTAAATATTTAAATAACACAAACAAAGCCAAGACAGAAAATCAGAATTGCAAAATTATATGACATAAAATGAAAATAGCACATTAATAATGATTTTCAATGTAAATGGTCCGAAACCTCAAATTAAATGTCATTTAAACAACTCTATTATAAAGTATGACACAACTATATGAAGTCTATAAGAAAAAGATGAATATTAGAAAGATGTAAAATTAATACCTGTAAATATAAGCATATAAATACAACTGTGCAAATAAGTACTACTAGAAAATATAGACCTTTGTATTCCAGAGATTTGAATAGAGTATAAAATGACACTAGAGCCATTTTTCCAGAAAATTATAAAATTCAGGTGCACCTACCTCCAGAATACCTTCTGCTGCTCTTTCATCACTTCTCCTGAAGGACTAATGTGAAAAGATCCTTGTCAAGAATGAGCACAAAATGGTTTACTGTGAATAGAAAGCCCTGTCAGACAAGTTAAAATGTAAGTTGAACTGATCCCTTTTTAAGTAATCTGGAAATATTTTAAATTAAATATTTTTTTTGCATTTTTTTCTCAAAAAAAAAACCAGAAGGAATTAAAAACAGGAATATAATTCTTTAAAAAATTAAGGGCATTGACTAAATGTCAGGGATAAATTTCTAATTTGTTGAAATGTAGGACTAATAGGTTATGTTTCCTTTCTGTTTCTTTTTGTGATTTTCCACAATTATGTTACTGTTAGTGATGATATATAGGATACTCAACAATAAAGATTCTTCAAAAAAGATTAGTAAACAATTTTTGTAAATTATTCTTTCTTTGATTATTAGTATTATTTGAAAGTAAATTTAATGATTATAAAATTGATTTTCATCCCGAGGAAAAAAAACTCTCAAGATGGTGTTGCAGACTATTGTGGTGGCTTTGACGTAGAAATCTTAAAACCCAAGGTCACCTATCTTGAAATAAGTTAATGCTGGCTTTTTAATCTCCAAGCAAGCATTTCTTAGTATCATTGAATTTTTCATGAATTGAAGAATTGTACTTTCAAATTTCATCAAATATGTTATTTGTGCTCCTTCCCCTATTATATCAAATACTTTCCAAAATTCTGCAGTATAAACAGTTTTCTTGTAAGAGTGACTTTCAAATCTACATGGAAATTGACCTCATAATCATCAACTAATGAAATACTAAGAAGAATGCATTTCTGCTGGTTGTATATAGAAATAAGCTTTTGTCCATTCACCTAATTAGAAAAACTTTAATCATCTCAGTACTTATATTTTGTTTCTTTTCTCATGTTTCTTCTAATATAATAAAGGCCAACACAGTAAACAATAAAACAAGGTTCACAAACATTGTTGTGTATGAATACAACAGTGCATCTGCTATGTTGCTGCATAGTTGACACTCCCAAGCCTGCCTGGAGAAACTTCATCATGTTTTGCATGTGATGCATCAAAAATCCTCCTTCATCACCTGATGCTCACTCCTAGAAAGTAGTTAGCTATGCTGCACCAATCAATAAGAAATGCATGATATTTTGGGTTTTTTGAAAAGTCTGTTATAACATAGGTCTGGGTTTATTAGAAATATTTAATAATAAAATAATGATATTACTGAAAATTCACCATGGTAAAATTGCATAAATACATAACTCATAAAAATAAGCTTTATGAGCACAAAGGAGAATATTTGGAAGAAAAAATATCTCAAGAATAATAATACTTATGATTTTTATTTTCTTTAAATTTTGTTGTAAAATAATTTTCATGGAATGAAAATATTTAATCACATGATAGTCTCTTAATTTTAAATATAAAAAAATGTTTCATTGTGACAATGTATGATTCCATTCATTGTATCTAAAAATCTATACTTTCAGCCACAGGTTAGTTAACAATTTCTCCAGAAACATGTACCCTTTCACTCATTCATAAAATAGAACAAAAGAAAAGAATGTCAAAAATGCTGCTCAACCTCATGTAGCTTCTGAGGTAATGGCAACTCTTTGTTTCAAATTAAAATGGCTGCATTTGTTCTTGAACTTTAATAATTGGCATCATACCAAGAAAGTTTCCTTCATAATTCATCCCATATATGATCAAATTTTGCATTTTCAGTGATCCTCAATATAAGATGTTCTGTGGCATTATCAGGGTGAAAGATAAAGGATACTCTCCTCTGCCTGTGTTTATAGTGGCTCCCTCCTATAATTGTAAAACATAATTTCCAAGTGAACTTTGTATTTGACCCATGCCTGAATAAAATTTTTAGGATGATTTACCCTTCCTCAAAAATAGAAATAGTGGACAAAAATTAAACTTAACTTATCTCAAAACAAATAAGTATCATATAACAGTATTACACATATTTTAGGCTCTTTAAATTGTTCACAAATTTTAATTGTGAGAAAAATTTGCTGTTGAAAATTTCTTAGACAGGTAATACTGGAAGAAGTTTTAAACCTACTCTGACTCATGGTAAGAATTAATCTCAATGTTAGAGTGTTTTAGTTTTTCTTTAAAAAA
>JAKSZT010054149.1:608601-630207 GCA_026826555.1 Tolypeutes matacus | reverse complement strand
TGGACTAGAGTGGACTTGATGGTATTCTCTTGTTCACATATGGTGATTATAGCAATGGAAGAAATTATAACAATGAGGTGGAGCCAGTGGCCACTTGACACTTTTGGGGTAGGGAGGGGATGAGCAGTTGAAATACAGGGACTTCTTTGGGAGTTAGAGGTTGTCCTGAGAAATATAGTGTTATTAGCATGATATCTGGACTCAACCATTCTTGCTAGAATAAAGAGTCAACAATGCTTAATACGTGGAAGTGTGGAAACTTACTTAGCTTTCTGTGCCTCTTTATTTCTTCAAATAAATGTGAGCTATAGTAATAACTTTGACATAATATTTTAATCTGGATAATTCTGTTAATGAAGGGAAGGAATTAAAAGTGTTATGGTCTTTCAAATTATGTAACATATATGTGCGTTTCTATTATATGATATCATAATGTTGATTTATACCTCATTTACCTTTGTCAGTTGAATTAAGATTTTTGTCAGTCATATTTTGCAAACTACTCATTATTATGAATTTCTAGAATCACTAATTTTTTATAAATGCAATATAATCATTATTTTAAAAAAACAATTAGAGTTCATCCATGCTAAATATCACTTTTGATTTCTCAACAGTTGAATTGTATTATTAAAGGTTGGAGTAACACAAATGTGCTTGACTTCATTCTGATGTGATTGACAGCCTCTGAAGAGATCCAGCCTGTCTTCTTCATCCTGTTTCTCCTGATATACTTTGTTCCTGTGCTTGGAAATGCAGGGATCATACTGATCATTCTCCTGGATCCCCAGATTCACACTCCTATGTATTTTTTCCTCACACACTTAAAATTCATTGATCTCAATTATTCAACAGTCATCACTACTAAAACCTTAGAGAACTTACTGACTTACAAAAAGTCTATTTCATTCATGAATTGCTTCACCCTGATGTATATATTTTTTTCTTGGTTGTCAATGAATTTTCTCTCTCTCTTCAATGGCCTATGACTGCTATATAGCTATCTGCAACCCTCTTCACTACCAGATTGTTATGTCCACCAGACTCTGCCATGCCCTCATCACTGGGTCCTACATGATTGGCTTTACTGAATTATCAGTCAATGTTCTTTACATGAAAAATTTGCATTTCTGCAACTCCAATGTATTCTATCTCTTTTGCTGTGACACAACCACTATTTTAGGCCTGTCTTGCATTGATACACATGACACGGAAATCATGGCATTCATTTTCACTAGTTTAAAGGTTATGGTGTCTCATTTCAATCTCTGTTTCTCATATGTCCAAACTGCCTACAATCCTGAAAATTAATTCCAACTCAGGAATGCCCAAAGCCTTATCTACTTGGGCCTCTCACCTCCTGGGTGTCACCATATTTTATGGAACTACAATTTTTACTTATTTAAGACCAAAGAATCCATACTCCTTGGAAAGGATCTAGTGGCCTCTGTGTTTTATACTATTGTGATTTCCTTGCTAAATTCCCTCATTTATACTCTTAGGAACAAAGAGGTAAAAAATGCTTTCCTGAGAGTCATGCAGAAGAAAGAGGGCCCCAGGTAATTGAAATTGCAGTGATGCTAAATATTTAAGTGCATCTTTTCTTTATTTCTTATTTGGTATTTACAGTAGCATCCTTTAGTTAGTTTGAATTTGTAGAGAAATTTTGAATGTGACAACACATTATCTAGAATATTTCCAAGAATATGTTTTTAGAAACCTACATAGTATATGGAAGACATGAAATGTGTTAATCCTGAGGTTAATATATATGTGCTTTTAAGGACAACTAAAGAGTAAAAAATTATAAAATGTAGTGATATTAATAAATTGTATCACAGAAATTTCCATGTGTATTCCAATTCCAGAGAATTTTATCATGTTAAGCTCTTTCAGAAGACATTCAATTTTTTTGTGTAGAGAAGAAATTTAGTTCAGTCTTTAAGAGTGCTACTTTGGGCTAAAAAAATTCTAGATTTTAGAATCTGGAAATGCCAGATTTTTAGCTGTATATCTTTTAATAAGTTGCTGAAAGTTTAAATCTAGTTTCCTCAGCTGTAAAGGTACATACTTCTAAGGCCATAAAGTTATTTTACAAATAAAATTAGATGATGAATGGAAATAATTTAATGCAGTGTTAACAAATTTTGACCATTACCACAATGCTTATGTTCTTGCAAAATTTGAATACACAATAGCATTTTTTATGAAAGTGTTCACTGGTTTTTACTAAATACATTTGGCCAATCTTATTCATAAACAAATAAATAGCTCAAAAGGAAAAAAAAACAATACTTTATTGTTTTGTCTTGAAGTGAATTAAAATATTGCAATGGAACTAATTTATTTTAAAAAATATATGTGGTAATTGAAGAAATTCTGGAAAACATTTAAAATTATTAAAGAAAATAGAAATTTCCTAACCATTCTGAGTTTTGCTCATTTTCTTCTAGAATAATCTTATTTAAACTATGTATATGCGTTAGAATTATATAAAATTATTTGTCATTTTCTATTTCTATTTGGTAATTTTTGTTTTCCACTCATCACTACAACATTTGCTGATACCTTTGACATTTAAACTTGGGTAATGAATGTGGTTTTTGTTTTTGTTTTTGTGTATGAGTTAAATCAAGAATCTCATTTTGCTATTCTTTAAGACATGAAGTTTCCTAAATTCATGATGTCAGATATTTGCATGCTGTTTTGTCTCTTTTGTGTCTACCTTCTAAACATTTGAAAACCCTACCATTCTGTGACACATCAATAAACTTCAGTAATTACACTTTCTTTTATTAATTTGGTTATGAATAAAATACCTTTTCATTTTCCTGCTCTATGTAAGATTATGTTCTGTATAAAGATATAAATTTTAGAATTAAATTATTTATTCATTTTAAGAATTTTAATAGAGAAATTTTGCAAAGATAAGAATTGACAATGAAATCATATTTTTGCTATCCTGTAAATTTTAGTCAGGTAGGTCACTGATATGTCCTTTTAAAAATGTCTATATGTAATGAAGAATTGTAGGTTTAATTATCTCAACTATTCAAAGTGTATTTAAGGAAGTAAGTTTTCTTAATTTCCTATATTTGATTATTTGTATTTAAACTTAGGAAAGGCTTATTAGGTATATTTCCCCCTCAAGAGATTTATAGTATTTTTTATTTACATTAATGTTTTCTTTGTTTAATTGTATTTCTTCCTTTTCATAAATGGTTGTTAAAAGATTAAAATAGTGTTCAAACTGTTTTAAGATTAAATTCTTTTGAATTCTCAAGAATTCATTGCATTTAAATAATCTATTCAAATAATTAACTATGCATTAATTTCCTCTAAATCCTTAATTCATATAAACTTTTGATGTACCATATATACTATCAGGTAAATTACTGTACTACCATATTTTTACTCTGAACTCTATGTTGTCTAGAATCTATATTTATTGTAATTCCTCTTTGTCTTTTTGTGTATGGATATATCTTTGATAAGCATTTACATTTAGGAAAATATCTTTTAAACTAATCACTTATTGTGTACATGGATTATGATTTATCTTATATTTATAGGACCATTGGTACTTTTAGACTATATATACCCCATAAAATATCATGTCCTTAAATGGAATCCATTCCTGTGGATGTGAATCTGTTGGAAGTGGGGCCCTTTTATTAGATTTCTTCAGTTATGGGCCTTTGATTAGACCCAGATTGGGTGTTGATATATTACTGGAGTCCTTTATGAATAGGATGAATTCAGAAATACAGATAGAAAAGCCATAGATGCTTGGAGAGGCAGCCACAGAAGCTCAGAGAAAAATCATTAGAGCAAAAAGCTGAAATAAATGCCTCAGAAGCCACAGCCAGAGGCTGAATGCAGCAAATCCTGGGAGAGAAGGCAGAAACCAGCATAGGACACCATTGTGCCCTTCCATGTGACAGGAGTCCAGGATTGCAGGCACCATGTCTTAGGGTAGAGAGCTTCACCTGATGCCTTGATTTGGACACTTTCCTCAGCCTCAGAAATGTAAGCTTATGTTAATAAATCCACATTTTAAAAGCCAACCCATTTCTGGTATTTTGGCTTGGCAGCCTTTAGCAAATTAAAGCAAGTCCTATACATTTTCTGGCCTTTTTATGAACTGTGCTGGACTTCCTTTCTCTCATGTACATGTCTGTGATTTAGAAAATGTATGCTGTTGGGTTTTCTTGGTAACAATAGTCAAAAGTTTGTCGAATTTTTCAGACAGTCAGAAGTTCAGGGAAGCGGCTGTGGCTCAATCAGTAGGGCTCCCGTTTACCATATGGGAGGCCCGGGTTCGGTTCCTGGGGCCTCCTGGTGAAGGCAAGCCCGCCCGCACGGCGTGGTTAGCTGACCCAGTGAGCACAGGCAGCAAGGGGGGGATAAATGAATAAATAAATAAAATCTTTAAAAAAAAAAAAAAAAAAAAAAAAGAAGTTCAGGAATTGCTTATGCTTCAACTAAATTCAGACTTTGCTCTCCTCTACAATGTATTCTAGATAGAATACAGTTAGGATGTTATTAAATAAATGTAATATAACCTTCAGGGAAAGTGAAAACACTAGCATATTTACATTTACCCCATTTTCCCTGTTTACTTCAGTTCATAACATATATAACGTGTGGCCTGGAGTTTATTATTTAAACAATTTATTGAAGTATATCATTCATACATGAATATACATAAGCTATAAGTCTTCAGTAAACACTGTGAACTTACAAAACAAACATGCATAACATCATACAGGGCTCCCACACATCACACCACCACAATTACTTTGCTTTGTTAACAAATTATGAAAGAGCATCGTCAAAGTATTACTACTAACTATAGTCCGTATCCTACTCCCCTATTCGTTTTTTTAAAGGATTAATTATTTATTTACTTTTATCCGTTTTCCCCCTCCCCCATATTTGCTGTTTTTGTGTCCATTTGCTGGGCAACTCTCTGTGTCCATTTCCTGTGCTCTCTTCTCATCCATCTCCTCCTGTCTTCACAGGGATTCTATCCTAGGAAACTCTGATGTGGGAGAAAGGCATCCTACCGCCTGCACCACCTTATTTCCTGGTTTTTCAGTGTGTCTCACCTTGCCTCTACCTTGTGTCACTCTCCTGTTATGTCATCATCTTGCTGCATGGCTCATGGGACCTGACAGCACCCCTGCACACAAGGCCTGGTGGCTCACCTGCATGCACAGACTGGGGGGCTCACTCACAGGTTCTGGTGTCTCACCCATGCATGGGACCTGTTTGCTCACCTGCTCTTGGGACTTGGTTATGCACCTGTACACAGGGCCTGATGGTGCACCTGCTCACAGGCTCTGGTGGTGCACCTGAACATGCGGTCTGACAGTACAACCACTTGCAGGTCCTGTTATTGTACCCACACATGGGGCCTGGTGGCATACCTACTTGTGGGGCCTGGTGGTGCTCCTGCATGTGGGGCCTGGGGACTTTCCTGTGCATGGAGCTTGGTGACACAACCACATGTGGGGACCAACAATTTGAGCCACATCCATCCGCCTGCTATATCTCAAGGTTGACTGTAGATATCCAAAGTTAGTCAATTCCCCTACAGGATGGTCATATAATAAATCAGGCTTAGTTTATCACCAGCATTCTAAAAACACAGACCTAGGGAGAAAAACTAGGTCTGGGGACACATGCATGGTTTCTAATATAGCAAATGTTTAGCCTACCTTGATTAACACAAAATCAGGACAGTGAGAATATTCACAAAGTTTGAAGTTTTTTAAGACAAAATGCTTTTCTTCATAGTGATATATCAAAATTCTATGTATTATAAATGTTGAAATACTTGAAAAGTGATAAAGGAAATATGATTGTAATAAAGAATGACAAAAACAGTTTTTTTAGCAAATGTATTATGTTATATAACAGTGGAAATTAGACTATATGTAAAGAGCACCTAATGAGTGTTACATAATATTCAAAGTACTTTAGGTAAATAATTAACCTAGTTTATCATCACAAGAAAACTGTCAGATAGATATTTGCAATATCTGAAATTTAATCTAAGGTAATGAAAATATAATCTTTTACTTGTTCAGGCAGATATATAAGAGTCAATTTGGAAATTTCTCTATATCTCACAACTCATATATTTTCCATCAGCGTAACATATTGATTCTTTGTATAGAATATATTTGGTGAATGACTATTTATCAACACCTTCTCTGTTAGCATCCTGACCCAAAGAACCATGATCTCCACCTTTAAATTATTGCCAGAGCATTTTAAATTATCTCCCTTTTTTTCTGCCTTGTCTCCCTTGATTCTAATTTCAATGTAGGGGCTAATGGTATTGTTAAATTGTAGATTCTTCAGAAAACCTACAAGGTTTTTCATCACATTAATAATAGATATCAAATATTTTTCCATGTCATATAGATCCGACACGATTTGTTCCTTCTAAGAAATCATCCTTTATCATTGTGTCTATCCACTCATTTTGGAGCAGCCACACAGACCTCTACACCTTTCCTATACACATCATTTCTGATACTTCCTGCAGTATTTTCTTTTTAATTCTTTCTGAAATCCTCTTTCCACACATAACTGCAAGGGTCTTTTCTCTTATTCTCTTCCTCATAAACTCATCCCTTACCACCCTATTTAAAAAGGCATAATCACCATCCAATATCCGTGTTGAATTTGTTTTTATAATAGCTATCTCTAACATTTTCTATATTTTGATCATGCTTTTTGTTTACTCTGTTTGCCTACTTTTGAAACTTCAATCACCAAAAAATGTTGCCAATTGTGTTTAATGATGTATTTGCTACAACTAGAAGAGTGTCACAATAGATGTACTTAAATGGTTGATGTTTACAGGTGTTGAAACTGAGGCACAGAGTGATTTCATAGTTTGTTTATTGTATGACATTAAGTTAAAATAACAGCTCAAATTAGGTCCCAGACAATCTGACTTTAGAGTTCACATTTTTATTTACCTCTTTATCATATGGCATTATTCCAACAAAATTATACCACTCTTATCAGACTTGAAAATATATAATACTTTATTATATTATAAATATTAGCAAAGACAGTGATGAGAGGGATATATTGCTGGCTGACATCACTAGAGATGCTAATAAAAGACATTGTAATTTTAGAGTCAGCTGTTATCTGTTCTCAAGTACACATGTATAGTCCTATTTTCAGAAAGGAAGAACTGTGTAATGGAAAGAGTATTCTATCAGGTGATGTGATTTGTTTGGATAGAAAACCTGTATTAGTGAGGTACAACCTGTTTAATGTTAAGAAAGGACTTCAGAAAGAGAATGGCTCACCAAAAGGGAAATATGATCTTTGGATGGAAGGGTGCAGACTTTACCTGACCAAGGTTTTCAGGTATCTCTTTTCCATGAGCTAATCCTGGGACCAAGTTTTTTTTATGTGTTTGCTCTGCTATCTCCCAAAATGTCATCCTCTTTTGAAGGGTTGAATACGCTTTATGTAGCAGTCTATCCACATTCCAGTGCGAGGGAAAGGTGAAATTCTCACACTTTGGAAACAATCATATATTTTTTTATCATCAGGAAGATTTTTAATGAAAAATTCAAAATTTTATAGAGATATTGGAGTAAAGAGATTACCTATTTCTATTGATATGAATATATAAGGAATAGTACATTTAGTCCAAATTATCAGTTAGCAAGTAAACATTTTTTATAACATTTCCTTACTGTCCTTTTAATATTTATGCATGACTATAGTGATATCATTACCTTTAACCCCTTATCTATATCATTTTTTTTCACTTTTCAATATTTTACCTGGGCGTTATTATATGCATTATCATAGTCTACTTAAAATAGTATACCATATTATTCATAACCTTAGAAATGTAAAGAAATAGAGACTCAATTTTCATTTCAAATTTTTTAATTTTTGTCAAAAGCTGTTTTTAAATAGCTGTTAAATCAATTGATTAATCAACCTAGTTTTTATTTAGGCAATTATTTTAACATAATTAGAATTTTAAAAATCAAATATATATATTTAACTTCATTTTTGCATTTTCAGTGTCATTTATTTCTATGTTTAGTGTCCTTCTGTCATCATATCCATAATAGGATAATTTTTAAGGAAAAGTCTACTGGCAAAAAATTATTTCTCTGTGTCTGTGAATGTTAAATTTCCTTTAAAAATGTATTTTATTTTTACACAGAAAAATTGTTTTCAGTGGGTTTAGCCCTGGAATAAGTGTTTTTTTTTTTTAATAAATCAAATTTATTGTTGCATAATAATAAAGCATAAAACAATCCAAAGTGTGCAACAGTGGTATTTGACATACTCACATAGTTGTGCATTCATCATTTAAACTATTTTTAGAGCATTTTCATTATTCCAATAATAATAATAATAATAATAAAAACCAAACACATGTAAAAACCTGATCAACTCTTAACCTCTTTATGGTTCTCCTACCATACATAGATGCTATTTTGTTTCCATCTCACCAGCTTATTTGTATTTATATTTTGGAAAATCAGTCTTATATATGCAATATCACCCATATTTGTATTTTCCATGAGTTTTCCCCATGTTATACAGTCCTATGTTAATTTTTAGCTTTCCTTCTGGTAATACACATGACCTTAGACTTACCCTAAACACTGTGATGTGCTTTTACCATTTCTATTTTTTTCCAAAGATTTACAAAAAAACTTTTACCTATTCTCCTCAGATTAAACTTCAGTTTTCCATTCTCTACCCTCCTTCTATTTTCTCATGACCTATATTCTAATCATTAACCTAAGAGTTTACACAATATATTTAGTTCATGATAGTGCAATCATACAATAGTTGTCCTTTTGAGTCTGGCTTGCTTCACTCAGAATAATGTCCTACAGTTTCATCCATGTTGTCCATATGCTTCACCAATTCATTTCTTCTTACCACTGCATAATATTCCATCATGTGTATACACTACAATTTGTATACCCTTTCATCAGTTGTTGGACACCTGGGTTGTTTCCAACTTTTAGGAAACGTGAATAACACCGCTATGGACATTACAGTTTTTAGCTTTCCTTTTAGTAATATACCTGACCTTAGATTTTCACTTTCAGCCATTGTCATACCCATGTAAAAGCTCTGCTAGTTACAAACACCATGATATTTTTCACCGTTTCTATTCATTTCCAAAGATTTACAAAGAATCTTTTCAGTTCATCACAGATTAACCCTCCACTTTCCATTCTTTATAGTCCTATTTTCTGGTGACCTATATTCTAATTATTAACATCATGAGTTTAGAAAATATATTTATTTCATAATAGTAAAATTATACAGTATTTGTCCTTTTATGTCTGGCTTGCTTCATTCAACATAATGTCATCCAAGTTCATTCATTTTCTCATAAGCATCATGATATTTCTACTTACCACTGCATGATATTCCACAATTTGTTTATCCATTCATTAGCTGATGGACACCTGGGTTGTTTCCAATTTTTGGCAATGTGAATATGCCACTATAAACATTGGTGTGCAGATGTCAGTTCATGTCTCTGCTTTCAGTTCTTTGGGGTATATGCCTAGAAATGGTATAGCTGGGTCACATGACAAGTCTATATTCAATTTCCTTAGAAACTGCCAAAAAGTCTTTCACAGTGGATGTACCATTCTATATTCCCACCAATAGTGAATAGTGTTCCTATCTCTCCACATCCTCTCCAAAATTTAGTTTTCTGACTTTTTAATAATGGCCAATCTAAAGGTGTGAAATAATATCTCATTTTAGTTTTGACTTGTATTTTCCTATACACTAGTGATGTTGAACTTTTTTTCATGTGATTCCTTGCCATTTTTTTTTCTTCTTTGGATAATTGTCTTTTCACGCCCTTTTCCCATTTTTTAATTGGATTGCTTTCTTTTTATTGTTGAGTTGTATGTTCTCTTGGTATACCATGGGTATTAAAATCTTATAGGATATGTGCTTGCCAAATATTTTCTTCCTTGAATCCATGGCATTTTCACCTTTTGACAAAGTCCTCTGAGGAGCAAAAGTGTTCAATTTTGAAGAGATACCATTTATCTATTTTTTGTTTTGTAGCTCATGATTTAGGTGGGAGATTTATGAAACTACCACTTACCACAAGATCTTAAAGATGTTTCCCTACATTTTCTTCTACGAAGTTTATGGTTGTCATTTTTATATTTAGGTCCTGCACCCATTTTGAATTAATTTTTGTATAAGGTTTGAGATAGGGGTCCCCTTTCTTTCTTTTGGATATGGATATGCAGTCTCCCAGCACCATTTATTTAATAAACTGTTTTGGCTCAGCTGGGAGAGCTTGACAACCTTGCAAAAATCACTTGACTGTAGATATGAGGGTCAGTTTCTGATTCTCAATTTGGTTTCATGGGTCAATCTGTCCTTATGCCAGTACATGTTGTTTTTACCGCTGTAGCTGTTATATGTTTTAAAGTCAGGAAGTGAAAGTCTTCCGACTTTCTTCTTCTTTTATAAGATCTTTCTGACTGTTCAGGGTCCATTAGTTTTCCAAATAAATTTGATTATTGTTTTTTCCATTTCTTCAAAAATGATTGTTGGGATTTTTATTGGGATTGTGTTGAATATGTAAATCAATTTAGATAGAATTGTCATCTTGATATTTTGTCTCCCAATCCATGAACATGGAATGTCCTACCATTTATTTGTTTTCTTCAGTTTATTTTAGCAATGTTTTGTAGTTTTCTGAACATAGATCCCTTATATCGTTGGTTAAGTTTAGTCCTAACTATTTCATTGTTTTAGTTGCTATTAGAAAGGGAAATTTTTTCTTATTTCCTCCTCAGATTGCACATCAGTAGTGTACAGGAATGCTATTGATTTTTGAGTATTAATCTTGTATCCAACCACTTTGCTGAACTAGTAGCTTTATTGCGGATTTTTCAGGAAATTCTAGGTTTAGGGTCATATCTGTGAATAGTGGATATTTTATTTCTTCTTTTTCTATTTGGTTGACTTTTATGCCAATATTAGTATTGGTATTCCAGCTCTTTATTAATTACTTTTTTCATGGAATATATTTTTCCAGTCTTTCACTTTTACCCATGATGTGTCCTTACATGAGAGGTGAGTTTCTTGTAAACAGTATAGATGGCTCATATTTTTTATCTGTTCTTTGTTAATTGCCTTTATAACTGTTTTGCATTTAAAAATATATATTTCCCATTCTGGCTTTTGATTAGATATGTAGATATTGTATGCCTTTTGATTAAGAGTTCAAACCATTAATATTCAATGTTATTACTGTAAAGTATTACTTATTTCATCCATTTTGTCCTTTGGGTTTCTGTTGTCATATCTTACTATTGCCTGTCATTTTACCTCTTAATTTACCCTTCTTCACTCTTCTCCAAGTCTCGCACCATTGTTGTTTTTTTTCCCCTCCTTTCAGGCTGCAGCACTCCCTTTAGTATCAATTGAAATTCTGGTCTTTTTGAAACATACCCTATCAGTTTTCATTTGTCTTTGAAAACTTTGAACTCATCCTCATTTTGGAAGAACAGTTTGCCCAGATACAGAATTCTTTACTGGCAGTTTTTCTCTTTCAGTACCTTAAATACATCATACCATTTTCTCTCCTCCATGGTTTCTGATGAGAGGTAGGCACTTACTCTTATCAAGGTTCCCTTGTATGTGATGCATTTCTTTTCTCTTACTGCTTTCAGAATCCTCTCCTTATCTTTGATATTTGTCTTTTTGAATAGTAGGTATCTTAGGGTAGATCTATTTGGATTTATACAGTTTGGGGTGCATCATTCTTCTTGGATATTGATATTTATATCTTTCATCCAGATGTATGTTTCTATCCATTATTGATTTCCAGCTTCATTCCGTTATGATCAGCGAAGAGGTTTTGTATAATTTCAGTCTTTTTAAATTTATTGACTCTTGTCTTGGGACCCAATATATGGTCTATTTTAGAGCAGGATTCATGAGCACTTGAAAATAATGTATACCCTCTACTTTGGGGTGCAAAGCTCTATAGATGTCTATTAAGTGTACACTTATATTATTCAAGCTCTCTATTTATCCTCTGTCCACATATTCTATCCAGTGCTGAGAGTGGTGTATTGAAGTCTCCAAATATTGTAGAAACATCAATTTCTCCCTTCAATTTTGCCATGTGTGGCTTCTGTGTCTTGGTGCACTCAGTTGAGGTGCATAAATATTTAGTATGGTTATTTCTTCTTCCTTTCCAGTTCAGATGTTCTGTCTTCAAAATCAGTAATTCTGTTTTTGAGCAATTCAAATATGCTCTTATGTGCCTTTAATGTGTTTTTAATCTAATCCATCGTGTCTTTCATTCCCATAAGCTCTGTTACTTTTCTTTGCATGTTTTCAAATTGTTCTTTATGCTAATATCTTTCATCTCTTTAGTCATATTTTCTTTCAATTCTTTAAATTAATTTAGGAGATTTGTGTGATTATTATTGATTAATTTTCTTACCTTCTACATCTCTTCAGTGGATTTCCTCTTTTGACTAGGCCCTGTCTTCCTGTTTCCTAGTATGACTTGTAATTTTTGCTGTTGTCTACACATCTGTTGCCTATTTTTCTTTCTTGCCAATTGTTTTTCATCTCTTTGTTATTTCATTCAACCTATTTTAAATTCTAAAAAAGTCCAGCTTAAGTAATCAAAATTTGTCCAGGGACTCAATAAAGGAGGTGCAGATTATCTCCCAGTAGTTAAAGTTAAGAGGCCTAAAATCAGGTTTTCTCCAAGCAATTTCCAGAATGGTCAGCAGAGAATGCCTATTGGTGCACCTTTCTTTCAATCTCTTATTTTCTGTGTTTTGGTCTGGCAAGAGCAAAGTTTCAAAGCTGTTCTTCTGGCAGAATTCACTGAATAGAAGCCTTTGACTCCACTTGCCTTTTCCCTTTTAACAGCTGACAGAGAGAATGATGTCTGTTCCCCTCTCAGTTGGCTGCAGTGAACCAGGGATTTTATCCCAGCTTAATATCTTGGGATTGGGAGTGGGAGCCCTTCCCAGACACTGCAGGGGTTTGGTAACTCGTCTTTGTTTTATTGAGTTCTTTATCTCTCTCTCCTTTGCCTTCCTGGAAGTTGGAAAGTTGTTTCCAGTGGGTTTTAACACTCAAATGAATTTTATCTTTCAGTATGTTAAATATAACTTTCTATTACCTTCTGACTTGTTTCATTCTAAATCATAATCTCATAAAAATTTTCTCATCTGTGTTATATGTATTTTCCTCTGATTGTCTTCATAATTTTCTACTTATATTTATTCTTTTCCAGTGAGTCTGATGAAACTAAATGTGTTTTATGGTTGGTTGATTTGTTTTTGTATTTATTCTTCCTGGCATTGCCCTGACATTTGTGGCCCTATAATTTGATGTCTTTCCTTATTTTTGGAAAAGTCATGGCCTTAAATAGTTCTTTTGTTCTATTCCTTCTCAATTCTTGTTGTAGAACTGTAACCACATATATATTAAATTGTTTGATATTGTCCTACAATTATAGGATAATTTTTCCCATTGTAGTTTTAATATTCCTTCTCCTTTTAAAATTGCTATTAACTTATATTTAACTTGACTCATTTTTGCAATCGCTGTAGTGACTCTACTTATGAATCTTGATTGAATTTTTTCTTTCAGATATTTAATTTGTTTTTTATGTTTATTTCTAACATTTCATTGGACACTACCTTACAGTACCCATCTCTCAAGAAATTTCTTAGTATCTGTGCATGTTGATTAGCCTCTCCAATAAATCTTTTTTATTTATTTATTTTTTGTTTATAAAATTTTATTGAAGTATATCATTCATATACATGGACATAAACAATAAATGTATACTAAAATTTGTGAATTTACAAAACAAACATGCATTTCATCATACATCATACAAGGCTCCCATACATTTCACCACAACCACCATCTAGCACTATTGTGAAACATTTGTTACAAACTATGCAAGAGCATCATCAAAATATGACTGCTAACTATATCCCATATCATATTTTGTGTATTTTCCCCAAATCCACTCAATTAATAACACCCTATATTAGTATTATATATTTGTTATCATAAAAGAAAAAATGTTCTCATATTAGTCTTGTTAACCACAGTCCATCGTCCACCCCTGGATGCCCTTTGTTATACAGTTCCAAACTTTGTACAAGCCATTCAAAGTATACACTCAGTGGCTTTCATTTTCATCACAGGGTTGAGCTGTCATCACCTCAGTCAAATTTAAGAACATTTTCATTACTTCAAACAGAGAAATTCCATAACACTATTGTTATCCTTTATAATGTAGTAATACCTTCTTGCCATTGCTGAAAAATATTACAATATTGCTGTTAACTAATAGATCCTTTAAGCAAGTAATTGTCAATGCTCTTTAGCCAAATACCAATTGTGACATCAGTGTTTGAACAAGTCAGCTTTTTGTGAATATTCTCACTGTCTTAATTTTGTGATAATCAGGGTAAGCTAAACAGTCACCATATTAGAATCCATGCATGTGTCTCAGGATCTAAATTTTCTCCCTAGGTCTGATTTTTAGAATGCTGGAGATAAAATAAGACTGATTTATTATATGACCATCCTGTATGGGAAAAGACTGTAACTTTGGGTGTCTTTGTTCAACCTTAAGAGATATAGCAGGGGGACAGATGTGGCTCGGGTGGTTGGGTGTCTACCTCCTTATGGAGGAACCAGGGTTCGATCCCTGGGACCTCCTGGTAAAAATTGAAAAAAGAAAAATATAGAATGTGCATAGGCCACCAGGCCCTGTGTGCAGGTGCACCACCAGGCCCTGTGTGAGCCACCAGGCCAGGTGTGTGGGTGAGCCATGTGGCCGCATGTGTGGATGAGCCACCAGGCCCTGGGTGAGCCACCAGGCCCCATGTGAGGGTGTGCCACCAGGACCTGGGAGCAGGTGACCCACCAGACAACATGCATGGGTGAGTCCCAGGCACCATGTGTGGGTGAGATGCCTGGCCCCATAAGCCACACAGAAAGATGATGATATAACAGGAGAGTGATGCAACAGAGAGCCAAGATGAGATGCACCGATAAACCAGGGACTAAGGTGGCACAGGTGGTAGGATGCTTCTCTCCCACATCGGAGTTTCTGAGTATCAAATCCCAATGAAGACAGGAGGAGAAGGATGATAAGAGAGGGCAGGAAATGCACACAGAGAGTTGCCCAAAGAATGGATCCAGAAAAAGCAAAAACAAGGGTACGTATAAATGGATAAAAGTAAATAAATAAATAAATCCTTTAAAAAAATGTATAGGGAAGGAAGATGCAGACTATTGTTAGTAGTAATACTTTGATGATGCTCTTTCTTGATTTGTTAACAAATGTTTCATAACAATTCAGGGTGTTTGGGGTTGGTGATGTGTGGGAGCCCTTTATGATGTTATGCATGTTTGTTTTGTAAGTTCATGATGTTTACTGAACATTTGTAATTTATGTATGTTCATGTATGAATGATATACTTCAATAAATTGTAAAGAAAAACTCAGCTTTATTAGTCAATGTAGTGAACTATAATACAACCATGGGAAAATGTGCAGTATCTAATTAAGAGGGTATTACAAAAGAAACTATGATAGAATTTAGGCTTTTTTATTATAAGGATGTGGTTTTAAGGAAGCAAACATCTTATAGATTGGATGCTCTCAGAATGCATGAGCAAATCTATTATTAGGTATCTCAATAAACCTTACCTATTAGAGCAGCCTAACAATAGGCTGTGGTTGGGAAAGTAATAGCAGTTTCTCATTTGGTTAGAGAGAAAGATGTTTGGTACCGATTTGATGATGGTCTTAATATCTTTCTCAAGATCACTTTGAGAGACCTGCACAGGGGATATTAAGCATGTTGCAAACCCCGCTTTTTCTAAATTTCTCTTCTTTTTCCAAATGATGCTCTACTCCAAACTTGGATTTATCAATTCTTTATAAGTTAGCTGATTTCTTCATATTGTCTTGTACTATATCCATCTCTTTATTCCACCCTATGACATAGTTGAATTTGTTCATTTGTCACATCTCCTCTTTAAGAGACTTATCCCTCATTAGATTTCAACTTACTTGTATGTTTGCAACCTCAGCTTTCTGGTGGACTCACAAAAGTCTATGATTTTTAAATTTTTAGAGTGAAATGAATATTTTTTTGCACATCTCTACATCCTGAGTAGAAGTGGAAGTTCTATAAAACCTTTTAAGTTTTATCCAGTGTGGTTGTTTCAAATGTGTCCTCTCTGGATAATTCCACACTTGCCAGGATAATATGTATTTGGGCCTGTAGTTCTGTACCTTGAAAATATAATGGAGTCAGAATCAATGTAAGTATAACTGTTTACATCCACTTTGCTTTCCAAATATTGATCTTCTTTTTCACCCTCTTTCTCCTTTAATTCTCCTTATTTTACCCTTCCTCTTCTGCCTACAATTATCCACCTTCTTCTTCCTCTATGTCTATCTCCTTTTCTTTCTACTTCTCCTCTGTCTGCTTCCACCTTCCTTAACTTCCTTCCACTTCATCTTTTTATACTTCTACTTGTATTTTTAATATCTTCATATATTTATCACTTAAGATAAAAATATGCAAATTCTACATGTCTCTACCAATTGTATGATTTGTCAAATCTAGTGAAACCAGTTCTCCCATTTTCTTAATTATATTCCTTTCTATTTAATAAAGATATTCATTACTTCAAAAGTATGGTTAAATGACCTGATAACTGAATAAGGAGTGAAAGGATAATTCCTCCTTTTCATGCTGTGCATTAAAGTGCTTAAAAGCAGGACTCCTGGTCAGGAAACAGTTTTGAATGCTGGCATCACAAATATAGTCTATGTGATTTGAGCAAAATCTTAACATTAAATGACTGTTTTCTCACCTATGATCTGTTATGATAGGTGAGAATAGACTCTCCCCTTGGAGTTGATGAGGATATTATGCACTAGTATATATATAAAACATTTATACATTGTACAGTAAGTACGAAATTGGTAAATACATCTTTTAATTATTAGTCATTTCCAAACTCACCATTCATGTATATATTCTGTGTAAACTATATGTTCCAGGAACAACATTTTGTCCTTGGGATACAATTCTGTGTACAGAAAAAAATCCTGCTTTTATTCAATTAACAGTATTTGTGTAGTGGTATATATAGTTAGTAATCAAACTTTCACATCAACACATATTAAATGATGACAGTGCTAAGTGATTAAAAAAAAGAGATTTGCTCTGTGAGCAATGGAAGATAAGATTCTTTTCACGAGAGAAAGAAAATTGATCTGAGATACAAAGAGTGAAAAGTTACTAACTTAAGAGCTAAATATAGCATTTTTCTATAGTGATCTGATGAATGGAACATCAGGTACATTGCTTATTTTCAAGATTTGGTTTCTGGTTTACTAGGAGAAAAAGAGGATAGGGCAATTTCCATGTCCATTAACTTTATATTAATTTTTATAACGTTGACTTGAATTATTGCTCAGATATTGATATGTAAAGTGAGCGTATCCTTGGAACTAATGCTAATGTCTTTCTCATTAAAAAACCTTGTTTTGATAATTGGAAAAAAACTCAACTGACAAACTAGGGTCCAGCCATCATGAATCTTTGACTTAATATTTCAAAACCATGATTTGAATGGAAGAAAACATAAAATGATCCTGGAATGTTGTAAACATTTTAATATTTGTAAGAGAAGGATATTGAGAAATACTATTCAAGAAATTTATTCCTTTACTCTAGAAAAAGCCACACAAAAGATCATAAACAAGAAAATAAATTTTAAAATGTTTAGTAGCTATGTTTCACTATCTGTATAACAGTTATAACAATGCTACCATCCAGAAAAAAAAAAAGTTTTAATATGGGGTGGGGAAGGGGGAGGGAGGTTGGGTATATGGGAATCTCTAGTATTCCATGTGTGACATGGCTGTGATATAAATCTTCTTTGAAAATTAAATGAAAATTTGGGAGACACTGGGGAATGAGAGGGGGAAGATGTCACAGTACACACTGGACATCTGATAATGCAGTGATAAAAAGAGAAAATATAAAAATAAAAAATAATTTAATTTTTTTTTGTTTTTTTCCCATTTTTTGTATGTTCCAATCTGTTAATTATATTTAATATTTAGTGTTTTTTTCTGAGTTTCCTTGTATTTTATTTCTTACATTTAAGCTTATCATTAATATTTCATTTTCCTATTAATTGTATTTGGTTATTTTATGGGCTTCATCTTCAAGGAAGGTTTAAATCACAGAAAGGTTACAATGGGGGTTGCAGAGAATCATTGGTGGGGGGTGTATGGGATGGGGGATTCATGGGAGTAAGTTCTTCTGAATATACATGAAAGATATATAAAATTGTTCAAATGATCGAGGAATGGGGCATGGTCATGGTGGGTAGATAATCACTCAATAAATGAGGGAATACTGAATTCCCAGCCTGGAGAGCTCTGCCACATTTTCCAAGGGAACAACAACAGTCCCCTGAGTGCAGGGGCAGTGTCTGGCAAAAGAGGTTTGCCCACTGATGGGTTCTTCTTATTGATGACTAGCCTTAAGAGTCTTTGCTCTTGTACTTGAAACTTGGTCTACTGTTATGGGGGTGCCTAAGGGTTGCCATCTTAGAGCCTCCTTGCTGCTCAAATGTGGCCTCTCTCTAAGCCAATCTCAGCATATGAATGTATTACCTTCCTCCCAACATGGAACATGACTCCCGGGGATGAGCAACCCTGGCAATGAAGGATTAATACCAAGTGCCAACTGGAAACATGACTGGAAAAAAACTTGAATAAAAGGGGGAAAAGATAAAGACAAATGAGTTCATGTGGCTGAGAGACTTCAAAGAGAGTCGAGACGTCATCCCAGAGGTAATGCTTACACACACCTCAGTAGTATCTCATAGAACACCAAAGTGAATGTCACCCCACACAGAGGGGCTCCTGAGGGCTCTGGAGACACCCAGGACTTAAATAAGGGGGATAGCTCCAGAGATTGAGGTCTTATCAGTGGGCTCTACTTTGGAATCTATGCTCCTGAGAGTGACAGAGTTGGCATAAATAATTCTTCCTTGCACATGGTCCATCAGTCCCTTCTATTCAAACCTATATGTGAAGCTGGAGTTTGTAGGTGTACATCCAGAGACTGGAGACTTTGGCCTGCCTGTGTGCCAGCTGTGCCTGGAATCTTGGTGGAGCTGCAACTCCTACTCTACAGCTCAATAGACTCACACAAGTCACCTGGTGAGGAGATGATGATGGATAATGGCCATTCCAGGGAATGGAGAGAGCCTGCAGCTGAAGGCAGGGTAATCCCATTCACCATATCGATGGAACATAAGCCCATTCTCACTTGGAGGTGGAGTGGACATCACCATTCCAGTCCCCTCAGGATTGGGGGAAGAGAAATGGACTATAATGGACTTGATGGTATTCTGTTGTAGACATATTGTGATTCAAGCAATGGAAGAAATTATAACAGTGAGGTGGAGCCAGTGGCCACTAGACACTTTTGGAGCAGGAAGGGGAAAGGCAATTGTAATACAGGGGCTTTTTCAGGACTTGGGTGTTGTCCTGAGTGACCTTGTGGCGACGGGTATAGGCCATTTTACATCAGCATATACCATGCAGAACTGTGTGAGAGAGAGTGTGGTCTACGATGTGAACTGTGGTCTATGCTTAGTGGCAAAGCCCCAGGTTGTGTATATCCACTGCAGGTGATGTGCCACACTAATGAAAGATGTTTATGTGAGATGTTATGGGAGATATGGGAGGTGGAGATCATGGGAATCCCTGTAATTTTTGTGTAACATTTATGTAATCTAAGCATCTTTTAAAATATATATGAAAAAAAGAATATTTATGTAAGCAAATGCACATATATGCATATATATTTATATATCAATTTACAAATATTCATTTTTACTCTGAAAAATTTGATTTTTACCCACAATAAAAAATAATAATAAAATTTTAAAAATTATGTTATGATTTCAAATATCTGGATTTCTTTCTAAGACAGCATGATATCCACATTATATTTAGTACTTTGTGTTTGAACATTTTTTTTCTAAAAGACTTTGGGTATAGATTTAAAACACACATTGCTGTCAAACATTTGTTTATTCCAATAGGGATATATAAGGGATTCTTTTGCATAATTCTTTAGAAACTGAGCTTCTGAAAATTATTGTATTGCACATTAAATTCAATCTTAAGAACTAACTCTTTGAATACCTTGTTTTCATGATATTGTTATTGTGGATTCAGAGGACAATCATCTGTGCTAGTTAAAAAGAAAGCAAAATTTCTGCTCCTAATTTCCTTTCAAATAAACAAATATTAGAACAAAAATATACAAAGTAGAGTAAATAAGGCATAAACAGGTATGTATTGAAATAATGGGAGGTCATTTTTCAGAGATTTGCTTATTAGGTGTAAATTTTGAGGAATGATGATAGATAAAGTTTTTTTTTTTCTTCAAGATAGAGTATAAAGAAAGAAAAATAAAATGAGCAAGAATCTGCATTAAATATATGTTCATCAATTGTAACAAATGCACCACAGTAAAGAAAGTTGTTGTCAATGTGGAAAGTGAAAGGGGTATGTGGGAATCCCCTATATTTTTGTTGTAGCATTTACATAATCTAAAGATTCTTTAAAAGTAAAAACATAAAGAAAACTTCCAAAAGTAGTCTAGCTAAATTTTCACATCTTGGCCCAAGTGTACATAGTAGACAGGTGTAAATTACTCTTTGAAATATATTATGCTTTCCTTGAGCTTTAATTAAGTACTCAATAAATATTTCCCTATTATCTCAATATATCTGTGAATTTCAGAATGTATCTAATAAATTTATGAAATTGGACAGTGGGAAGGAAATAATAGGGTGAATATTTATGTTGAGACAAAGAGTGCAAATGTCATGTCCAGAGGGCTTGAAAGATTTAAGAATGTAAATGATTATGGAACAAGTGAACAAACATTAAGGAGTACTTCAAAGGGATTCCAGAATGGGAAATTAACGTCCTAATAGTTGTTGTGGCTTTACAATAGGCCATGTGATGTTATTTAAAGAGTTCATAAGCTGAGAATATGTCCTGTAATTATATTAACTGAAAATCAAATTATATAAATACTAACAATATAAATATCTATTAAACAAAGAATATTTAATATGGGTCAGTTTGAACATAATCATAGAGATATAGATGACAAAATATCTATATATGTAAAATGCTTTATTGGCAGAGAGATTAATGCTTACTTTGCTCCTATTCTGGAAAATTTACTAAGTGAAAATAATACATTCTTCACAAGTTTCTAATCAAAGAGATATGGATTGATATCTAATATTCTTCCAAGTTTTACCCAATACTTTATGAACCAATTTCCCTCAAATAATTTTTTCATTGTGTCTCTAATATCTTTTTTTAAATTTTTTATTTATTTTTATTGTGGGTAAAAATCAAAATTCTCACAATACATACAAATATTTGCAAAATGATATATAAATATATATGCATATA
>JAKSZT010054149.1:561456-576929 GCA_026826555.1 Tolypeutes matacus | reverse complement strand
CAAATCTTGGAATCTAATGGATATGACCTACAGGTTTTTGGAATTTTGGAGGATCCATTATCTCTGTTTCATTTTCAATTTCTCCCTATGAGATTGAAAATGTTTATCCTATGACTGACCCTTCTTAGTATATTAGAAATATATAACTTGTTCTCTAAGATTCATAGAATCACAGCCTGACAGATATTGTGCCTCAGGACAGACAACAGCTTTCACTGACTTTGATGAAATTTTGTACATAACGTTATAACTGAAATGATTTATGGCTTTTGGCTTACTGTGATGGAAAGAATATACATTGAATATGCAAAAAAACTCTATTTTGGGGGGTCCAGAGAATTGATTGTGGTGGTTTGTAACTGTATGTATCCCAGAAAATCAAGTTCTTAAACCTAATCCATTCCTGTGGATGTAAACCTATGGTTGATATACCCATAACATGTATGTAGGACCTTTTGATTAGATTACTTCAGTTAAACCATGGCCCAGGGTAGAACTTAATCCTCTTACTGCAGTACTTTTTAAGTTGGATGAATACACAGAGAGAAAGAGAAAGTCATCAAAGTTAAAGCTGAAAGCAATGAAACCTGGGAGAGAAAGGAGAGACCAAGAGACAACAATATGTGCCTTGCCTTGTGACAGAAGAGTCCAATATCTCTGGCAGCCAGCCTCTGTGGAGAAAACACATCCTGATGATGCCTTGATTTGGGCATTTTTTCCTGTCTCAAAAATGTAAGCTTGTGAGCTAATAAATTCCAAGTTTTAAAAGCAAACCCATTTCATGGTATCTGCTTCTAGCAGCTTAGCCAACTAAATCAGTAGTCATCTGGAAAAAAAATTTTAATTACAATTTTCACAACACAATTTTCTTTAAATGTAATACAAGCCTGTGATATGAATTTGGTTGATCACTTTTATAATTACAGCCAATAAGGAAAGGCATTGTATGCACATTGTAGCAAATATAGGACTAGTACTCTGATTTGTCCTTTCCAATATAACAGTTTTGGGTTTAGAAATTTAAAATGAAAAAAATATGTAGAATACTCATCAGAAATGAGGTGGAAATTAATACTTAAATTGTCAGATTTTTTAAGACTCATATAGCTAAGAAATGAATGCTACAATTTCTTCCTTTAATTTACACAGGGAAATTACCCACTTTGTCCCAAATTTTTGTCATTGCTAAATCACACCAATGCCATGGATTTCATTATGCCCTACTAAGAAACAAAGATGAATATATAATTGCATGGACTGTATTTTGTAAGATATTGCCTTGAGATCCTATATATAAATTGAAATGTTAGGATTTCTCAATGATTGGGATACATAAAGGATTCAGTTGAAGAATGAGACTGAAGCCCCCAAGTTTATGTTGATGGGCTTCACACATGATTTTGAGCTACAGGTCTCCTTATTTTTATTATTTCTAACAATTTATCTCTTTATTTTGGTAGGAAATTTGGAATTGGTTGTATTGGTCTTTGGGACTTCCAGCTCCACAATCCCATGTACTATTTTCTGAGAGTGTTTTCATTCTTGTATGCCTGCTATTCTTCAGTTCCCACTCAGAAAATGTTAGTCAATTTCCTGCAGAGAATAAAGCCATTTCATTTCTTGGAAAGGCAAAATAGATGTTTCATTTTGTTACCTTTGGGACTATAGCATATTTTCTCTTGGCTGTAATGTCTTCTGATCATTGTGCAGCCATTTACAATCCACCTCTTTAAGTTGACTTGCCACCCCGAGTTTAAGAGCCACTCATCTTTGCTTCCTATGTTGGTGGCATTATCTTGTATGTCCAGTACACTTAATGGCTACTTTTAGCCTAAACTTCTGTATATCCAATGAAACTAGGCATATGTTTTGGGACACCCCTCCACTTCTTGCTATTTCTTTTTATGACACTGACATCAACCAGCTTCTACTCTTCTACTTTGTGGGCTTTATTGAGATAACCAGTCTATTATTTTTCTTGATCTCTTATGGCTTCTTTCTCTTGGCCATTCTCAATATGTATTCTGCTGAAGGTAGACAGAAAATCATTTCCACCTGTGACTCCCACCTAAATTGTTTGTTAATTTATCATGGGACAATCCTCTTCATGTATGTGAGGCCAAATTCCAGCTCCAGTTTGGAACATGACAGTGTCTACAGAGTTGTAGTTCCCATGCTGAATCTCATCATCTATAGTTTGATGAAAAAGATATTAGAGACACAATGAAAAAATTATTTGAGGGAAATTGGTTCATAAAGTATTGGGTAAAACTTGGAAGAATATTAGATATCAATCCATATCTCTTTGATTAGAAACTTGTGAAGAATGTATTATTTTCACTTAGTAAATTTTCCAGAATAGAAGCAAAGTAAGCATTAATCTGTCTGCCAATATAGCATTTTACATATATAGATATTTTGTCATCTATATGCCTATGATTATGTTCAAACTGATCCATATTAAATATTCATTGATTAATAGATATTTATATTGTTAGTCTTTATATAATTTAATTTTCACTTAATATAATTACAGGACATATTCTCAGGTTATGAACTCTTGAAATAATATCACATGGTCTATTGTAAAGCCACAACAACTATTATGAAGTTAATTTCCCATTCTGGAATCCCCTTGAAGGGCTCCTTAATGTTTGTTCACTTGTTCCATAATCCTTTACATTCTTAAATCTTTCCAGCCCTCTGGACATGCCATTTGCACTCCGTCTCAACATAAATATTCATCCCATTATTTCCTTCCCACTGTACAATTACATAAATTTATTAGATACATTCTGAAATTCACAGATATATTGAGTTAATAGGGAAATATTTGTTGAGTACATAATTAAGGCTCAAGGAAAGCAAAATATATTTCAAAGAGTAACTTACAACTGGCTACTATGTATAGTTGGGCCAAGATGTGAAAATTTAGCTAGACTACTTTTGGAAGTTTTCTTTATGTTTTTACTTTTAAAAAAGCTTTAGATTACATAAATGTTACAACAAAAATATAGGGGATTCCCATATACCCCTCTCACTTTCCACATTGACAACAACTTTCATTAGTGTGGTGCATTTGTTACAATTGATGAACACATATTTGATGCAGATTCTTGCTCATTTTCTATCTCTTTCTTTATAGTCTATCTTGAAGGAAAAAAAACTTTATGTATCATCATTCCTCAAAGTTTACACCTAATGAACAAATCTCTGAAAAGTGACCTCCCATTATCTCAATACATACCTGTTTATGCCTTATTTACTCTACTTTGTATATTTTTGTTCTAATATTTGTTTATTTGAAAGGAAATTAGGAGTAGAAATTTAACTTTCTTTTTTCCTAGCACAGATGATTGTCCTCTGAATCCACAATAACAATGTCTCTATTGGAATAAACATATGTTTGACAGCAATGTGTGTTTTAAATTTATACCCAAAGTCATTTAGAAAAAAAAAAGTTCAGACACAAAGCACTGAATATAATGTGGATATCATGCTGTTTTAGAAAGAAATACAGCTATTTGAAATCATAACATCATTTTTTTAAATTGTGGGTAAAAATCAAATTTTTCACAATACAAACCAATATTTTAAAAATGATATATAAATATATATGCGTATATGTGCATTTGCTTACATAAATATTTTTTTTTCATATGTATTTTAAAAGATGCTTAGATTACATAAATGTTACGCAAAAATTACAGGGTTTCCCATGATCTCCACCTCCCATATCTCCCATAACATCCCACATAAACATCTTTCATTAGTGTGCCACATCACCTGCAATGGATATACACATCCTGGGGCTTTGCCACTAAACAAAGACCACCGTTCACATTGTAGACCACACTCTCTCCCACACAGTTCTGCATGGTATATGCTGATGTAAAATGGCCTATCTCAGTCACCACAACGTCACTCAAGACAACCCCCAAGTCCTAAAAAAGCCCCTGTATTACAACTGCCCTTCCCCTCCCCACCGCGAAAGTGTCTAGTAGCCACAGGCTCCACCTCATTGTTACAATTTCTTCCATTGCTTGAATCACAATATGTCTACAATAGAATACCATTAAGTCCACTCTAGTCCATAACTCTTCCCCCAATCCTGAGGGGACTGGAATGGGGATGTCCACTCCACCTCCAAGTGAGAGTGGGTTTACATCTCATGGATATGGTGGATGGGATTATCCTGCCTGCAGCTGCAGGCTCTCTCCATTCCCTGCGATGACAGTTGTCCATCATTGTATACTCACCAGGTGACTTGGGTGAGTCCATTGAGCTGTAGAGTAGGAGTTGCAGCTCTACCGAGATTCCAGGCACAGCTGGCACATAGGCAGGCCAGAGGCTCCAGTCTCTGGAAGTACACCTACAAACTCCAGCACCACATATACGTTTGAATAGAAGGAACTGATGGACCATGTGCAGGGAGGACTTATTTGAGTCCAACTCTGTCACTCTCAGGAGCACAGATTCCAAAGTAGAGCCCACTGATAAAGCATCAATCTCTGGGGACCTGGGTGTCTCCAGAGCCCTTGGGAACCCTTCTGTGTGGGGTGATATGCACTTTGGTGTTCTATGAGATCCTACTGAGGTGTGCGTAAGCATTACCTCTGGGATGACCTCCCGATTCTCTTTGAAGTCTCTTAGCCACATGAACTCATTTGTCTTTCTCTTTCTCCCTTTTATTCAAGTTTTTTTTTTCCAGTCGTGTTTCCAGTTGGCACTTGGTATTAATCCCTCTTTGCCAGGGAGGCTCATTGCCAGGAGTCATGTCCCACATTAGGGAGAAGGTAATGCAGTCATATGCTGATTTTGGCTTAGAGAGAGGTCACATTTGAGCAACAAGAAGGCTCTCAGATGACAACCCTTAGGCACCCCATAACAGTACGCCAAGTTTCAATTACAAGAGCAAAGACTCATAAGGCTAGTCATCAATAACAAGAACTCATCAGTGGCCCATCCTCTTTTGCCAGACACTGCCCCTGCACTCAGGGGAATGTTGCTGCTCCCTTGGAGAATGTGGCAGAGTTCTCCAGGCTGGGAATTCAGTATTCCCTCATTTACTGAGTGATTGTCTACCCACCATGACCATGCCCCATTCCTTGATCATTTGAGCAATTTTATATATCTTTCATATATATTCAGATGAACTTACTCCCATGAATCCTCCATCCCAGACAACCCCACCAATGATCCTCTGTAGCCCCCACTGTAACCGTTCTGTGATCAAAATCTTCCTTGAAAATGAAGCCCATATAATAACCAAATACAATTAATAGGAAAATGAAATAATAATGATACGCTTAAATGCAAGAGATAAAATACAAGGAAAGTCAGAAAAAAAAGAACTAAAAATAAAATATAATTAACAGATTGTGACATTTAAAAAAATGGGAAAAAACAAACAAAAAAATTTTTAATTATTTTTTATTTTTATTTTTTCTCCTTTTAACACTGCATTATCGGATGTCCAGTGTGTACCATGACACCTTCCCTCTCTCATTCTCCAGTGTCTCCGAAATTTTCATTTAATTTTCAAAGAAGTTTTAGGTCACAGCAAAGTCACACACGGAATACTAGAGATGTGCATATACCCAACCTCCCTCCCCCTTCCCCACCCCACATTAAAACCTTTTGTGTGTGTGTGTATGGTAGCATTGTTATAACTGTTATACAGATAGTGAAACATAGCTACTAAACGTCTTTAAACTTATTTTCTTGATTATGGTCTTTCGTATTGATTTTTCTAGAGTAAGGGAGTAAACTTCTTCAACAGTATTTCTCAGTATCCTTTTCTTACAAGTACTAAAATGTTTACAACATTCCAGGATTATTTTATGTTTTCTTCCATTCAAATCATGTTTTTGAAATATTAAGGCAAAGATTCATGATGGCTGCACCCTAGTTTATCAGTTGAGTTCCTCTTTCAAATTAACAAAAATAGTTTTTTTATGAGAAAGATATTAGCATTAGTTACAAGGATGCACTCACTTTACATATCAATAGCTGAGCAATAATTCAGTTCAAAGTTAGAAAAATTAATATAAAGTTAATGGACATGTAAATTGCTCTATCCTTTTTTTCTCCTAGTAAACTAGAAACCAAATCTTGAAAATAAGCAATGTACCTGATGTCCTATTCTTCAGATCACTATAGAAAAATGGTATATTTAGCTCTCAAGTTAGTAACTTTTCATTCTTTGTATCTCAGATCAATTTTCTTTCCCTCATGAAAAAATCTTATTTTCTGTTGCTCGCAGAGCAGATCTCTTTTTTTATCACTTAGCACTGTCATCATTTAATATGTGTTGATATGAAAGTTTGATTACTAACTATATATATCACTACACAAACACTGTTAATTGAATAAAAGCAGGATTTTTTCTGTACATAGAATTGTATCCCAAGGACAAAATGTTGTTCCTGGAACATATAGTTTACACAGAATATATACATGAATTGTGAGTTTGGAAATGACTAATAATTAATAGATGTATTTACCAGTTTCATACTTATTGTACAATGTATAAATGTTTTATATATACAGTAACGCATAATATCCTCATCAACTCCAAGGGGAGAGTCTATTCTCACCTATCATAATAGATCACAGGTGAGAAAACAGAGGCATTTAATGTTAAGATTTTGCTCCAAACCACATAGACTATATTTGTGAAACCAGTATTCAAAACTGTTTCCTGACTAGGAGTCCTCTTTTAAGCACTTTAATGCACAGCATGAAAAGGAGGAATAACCCTTTCACTCTTTATTCAGTTATCAGGTCTTTTAATGATACTTTTGAAGTAATGAAGGTCTTTATTAAATAGAAAGGAATATAATTAAGAAAATGGGAGAACTGGTTTCACTAGATTTGACAAATCATACAATTGGTAGAGACATAGAATTTGCATATTTTTATCCTAAGTGATAAATATATGAAGATATTAAAAATAGAAGTAAAAGTAGAAAAAGATGGAAAGGAAGGAAGATAAGGAAGGTTGAAGGAGACAGAGAAGAAGTAAAAGGAGAAGGAGATGTACTTAGAGGAAGAAGTAGATAATTGTAAGCAGAACAGGAAGGGTAAAATAAGGAGAATAAAAGGAGAAAGAGGGTGAAAAAGAAGAGCAATATTTGGAAAGCAAAGTGGATGAAAACAGTTATACTTACATTGATTCTGACCCTCCATTATATTTTCAAGGTACAGAACTAGAGGCCCAGATACATATTATCCTGGCAAGTGTGGAATTATCCAGAGAGGACACACTTGAAGCAAGCACACTGGATAAAATTTAAAAGGTTATGTAGAACTTCCACTTCTACTCAGGATGTAGAGATCTGCAAAAAAATATTCGTTTAACTTTAAAAATTAAAAAATCATAGACTTTTGTGAGTCCACCAGAAAGCTGAGGTTGCAAACATACAAGTAATTTGAAATCTAATGAGGGCTAAGTCTCTTAAAGAGGAGATGTGACAAATGAGCAATTTCAACTATGTCATAGGGTGGAATAAAGAGATAGATATAGTACAAGACAATATGAAGAAATCAGCTAAATTATAAAGAATTAACAAATCCAAGTTTGGACTAGAGCATCAGTTGGAAAAAGAAGAGAAATTTAGAAAAAAGGGGTTTGCAACACACTTAATATCCTCTGTGCAGGTCTCTACAAAGTGATCTTGAGAAAAAATATTAAGACCATCATCAAATCGGTACCAAACATCTTTCTCTCTAACCAAATGAGAAACTGCTATTACTTTCCCAACCACAGATTTATTCTCACTTTAGGCTGCTCTAACAATGGTAAGATTTATTGAGATACCTAATAACAGATTTTCTCATGCATTCTGAGAGCATCCAATCTATAATCAACTTTTGATTCCTTAAAACCACATCCTTATAATAAAAAAGCCTAAATTCTATCATAGTTTCTTTTGTAACACCCTCTTAATTAGATACTGCACATTTTCCCACGGTTGTATTAAAGTTCACTACATTGACTAATAAAGCTGACTTTTCTTTTTTTTTACAATTTATTGAAGTATATCATTCATACATCAACATACATAAATTATTAATGTTCAGTAAACATTGTGAACTTACAAAACAAACATGCATAACATCATAAATGGCTCCCACACATCACCACCCCCAAACACCCTGCATTGTTGTGAAACAGTTGTTAACAAATCAAGAAAGTATTACTACTAACAATAGTCTGCATCTTCCTCCCCTATACATTTTTTTAAGGATTTATTTATTTATTTATTTATTTATTTTTATTCATTTTTATACACCTTTGTTTTTGCTGTTTCTGGATCCATTCTCTGAGTAACTCTCTGTGTCCATTTCCTGCCCTCTCTTATCACCCTTCTTCTTCTGTCTTCACTGGGATTTGATCCTCAGAACCTCCAATGTGGGAGAGAAGCATCCTACCGCCTGCACTACCTTAGTTTCTGATTTATCAGTTAATCTCATCTTGTCTCTCTGTTGTGTCACTCCACATCATCATCTTTCTGTGTGGCTTACAGGGCCAGGTAGCTCACCCACACATGGGGCCTGGTGGCTCACCCAGGGCCTGGTGGCTCATCCGCACCTGAGGCCTCATGGCTCACCCACACTCCTGGCCTGGTGGCTCACCCTTGGCCTGGCGGTGCATCTGCGCACAAGGCCTGGTGGCCTATGCACATTCTATATTTTTCTTTTTTTAATTTTTACCAGGAGGTCCCAGGGATCCAGCCCAGGTTCCTCCATAAGGGAGGTGGACACCCAACCACCCGAGCCACATCTGTCCCCCTGCTATATTTCTTAAGGTTGAACAAAGATACCCAAAGTTACAGTCTTTTCCCATACAGGATGGTCATATAATAAATCAGGCTTAGTTTATCACCAGCATGCTAAAAACCAGACCTAGGGAGAAAAACTAGATCTGGGGACACATGCATGGTTTCTAATATGGTGACTGTTTAGCCTACCCTGATTATCACAAAATTAGGACAGTGAGAATATTCACAAAAAGCTGCCTTGTTGAAATACAGATGTCGCAATTGGTATTTGACTAAAGAGCATTGACAATTACTTGCTTAAAGGATCTATTAGCTAACAGTAATATTGTAATATTTTTCAGCAACGGCAAAAAGATATTATTTCATTATAAAGGATAACAATAGAGTTATGGAATTTCTCTGTTTGGAGTAATGAAAATGTTCTTAAATTTGACTGAGGTGATTACAGCTCAACTCTGTGATGAAAATGAAAGCCACTGAGTGTACCATTTGAATGGCTTGTACAAAGCATGGAACTGTATAACCAAGGGCATTCAGGGGTGGATGATGGACTGTGGTTAACAAGACTAATATGAGAACATTTTTTCTTTTATGATCACAAATATATAATACTACTATAGGGTGTTATTAATTGAGTGGATTTGGGGGAAATACACAAAATATAATATATGGGATATAGTTAGCAGTAATATTTTGATGATGCTCTTGCATAGTTTGTAACAAAAAGTTTCAAAACAGTGCTAGATGGTGGTGGTGGGGAAATGTATGGGAGCCTTGTATGATGAGATGCATGTTTGTTTTGTAAATTCACAAATTTTAGTATATATTTATTGTTTATGTACATGTATATGAATGATATACTTCAATAAAATTTTATAAACAAAAAATAAATAAATAAAAAAGATTGGAGAGGATAATCAACATACACAGATAATAAGAAATTTCTTGAGAGATGGGTACTATAAGGTAGTGTCCAATGAAATGTTAGAAATAAACTTAAAAAACAAATAAATATCAGAAGGAAAAAAATTCAACCAAGTTTCATAAGTAGAGTCACTACAGTGATTGCAAGAATGAGTCAAGTTAAATACAAATTAATAGCAGTTAAAAAAAGAGAAGGAATATTAAAACTACAATAGGAAAAATTATCCTAGAGTTGTAGGACAATATCAAACAATTTAATATATATGTGGTTACAGTTCTACAACAAGAATAGAGAAGGAATAGAACAAAAGAACTATTTAAGGCCATGATTTTTCCAAAAATAAGGAAAGACATCAAATTATAGGGTCACAAATGTCAAGGTAATGCCAGGGAGGATAAATACAAAAAACAAATCAACCAACCATAAAACACATTTAGTTTCATCAGACTCACTGCAAAAGAATAAAAATAAGTACAGAATTATGAAGACGATCAGAGGAAAATACATATAACACAGATGAGAAAATATAATTTTTATGAGATTATTATTTAGAATGAAACAAGTCATAAGATAATAGAAAGATACATTTAAAGTACTGAAAGATAAAATTCATTCCAGTGTTAAAACCCACCGAAAACAACTTTGCAACTTCCAGGAAGGCAAAGGAGAGAGAGATAGAGAACTCAATAAAACAAAGGAGAGTTACCAAACCCCTGCAGTGGCTGGGAAGGGCTCCCATCTCCCAACCCCAAGATATTAAGCTGGGATAAAATCCCTGGTTCACTGCAGCCAACTCAGAGGGGAACAGACATCATTCTCTCTGTCAGCTGTTAAAAGGGAAAAGGCAAGTGGAGTCAAGGGCTTCTACTTAGTGAATTCTGCCAGCAGAACCATCTTTGAATCTCTGCTCTTGCCAGACCAAAACATGGAAAAGAAGAGATTGAAAGAAAGGTGCACCAACAGGCACTATCTGCTGACCATTCTGGAAATTGCATGGAGAAAAACTGATTTTAGGCCCTTAACTTGAACTACTGGGAGATAATCTGCACCTCCTTTAGTGAGTCCCTGGACAAATTTTTATTATTTAAGCTGGACTATTTTAGAATTTAGAATAGGTTGAATGAAATAACAAAGAGCTGTAAAAAAAAAAAAAAATTGGCAAGAAAGAAAAATAGGCATTCAGATGTGTAGACAACAGCAAAAATTACAAGTCATACTAGGAAATAGGAAGACATGGCCTAGTCAAAAGAGCAAATACCCTGAAGAGATGTAGAATGTAAGAAAATTAATCAATAATAATCACACAAATCTCCTTAATTAATTTAAAGAATTGAAAGAAAATATGACTAAAGAGATAAAGGATATTAAGAAGACACTGGGTGACCATAAAGAACAATTTGAAAACATAAAAGAAAAGTAACAGAGCTTACAGGAATGAAAGACACAATGGATTAGATTAAAAACACATTAAAGGCACATAAGAGCATATTTGAATTGCTAAAAAACAGAATTAGTGATTTTGAAGACAGAACATCTGAACTGGAAAGGAAAAAGAAATAACTATACTAAATATTTATGCACCTCAACTGAGTGCACCAAGACACAGAAGCCACACACGACAAAATTGAAGGGAGAAATTGATGTCTCTACAAAATTTGGAGACTTCAATACACCACTCTCAGTACTGGATAGAACATGTGGACAGAGGATAAATAGAGAGCTTGAATAATATGATAAGTGTACACTTAATAGACATCTATAGAGCATTGCACCCCAATGTAGAGGATATACATTCTTTACAAGTGCTCATGAATCCTGCTCCAAAATAGACCATATATTGGGTCCCAAGACAAGATTCAATAAATTCAAAAAGACTAAAATTATACAAAACCTCTTCGCTGATCATAACGGAATGAAGCTGGAAGTCAATAATGGACAGAAACATACATCTGGGTGAAAGATATAAATATCAATATCCAAGAAGAACAATGCACCCCAAACTGAATAAATACAAATAGGTCTACCCTAAGATACCTACTATTCAGAAAGACAAATATCAGAGATAAAGAGAGGATTCTGAAAGCAGCAAGAGAAAAGAAATGCATCACATACAAGGGAACCTTGATAAGATTAAGTGCCTACCTCTCATCAGAAACCATGGAGGAGAGAAAATGGTATGATGTATTTAAGGTACTGAAAGAGAAAAACTGCCAGTAAAGAATTCTGTACCTGGCAAAACTGTTCTTCAAAAATGAGGATAAGTTCAAAGTTTTCAAAGACAAATGAAAACTGATAGGGTATGTTTCAAAAAGATCAGAATTACAATAGATACTAAAGGCTGCAGCCTGAAAGGAGGGAAAAAAAAAAAAAAAACCAACAATGGTGTGAGACTTGGAGAAGAGTGGAGAAGGGTAAATTAAGGGGTAAAATGACAGGCAATAGTAAGATATGACAACAGAAACCCAAAGGACAAAATGGATGAAATAAGTAATACTTTACAGTAATAACATTGAATGTTAATGGTTTGAACTCTTAATTAAAATACATACAATATCTACATATCTAATCAAAAGACAGAATGGGAAAAATAGATTTTTAAATGCAAAACAGTTAGAAGGCAATTAACAAAGAACAGATAAAAAATATGAGCCATCTATACAGTTTACAAGAAACTCACCTCTGATGTAAGGATGCAACATGGGTAAAAGTGAAAGATTGGAAAAATATATTCCATGAAAAAATTAATTAATAAAGAGCTGGAATACCAATACTAATATTGGCATAAAAGGCAACCAAATAGAAAAAGAAGAAATAAAACTTCCACTATTCACTGATATGACCCTATACCTAGAATATACTGAAAAACCCACAATAAAGCTACTAGAATAGATAGAAGAGTTCAGCAAAGTGGTTGGATACAATATTAATACTCAAAAATCAATAACATTCCTGTACACTACTGATGTGCAATCTGAGGAAGAAATCAGAAAAAAAATTCCCTTTCTAATAGCAACTAAAACAATGAAATATTTAGGACTAAACTTAGCCAAGGATATTAGGGAACTGTGTTCAGAAAACTACAAAACATTGCTAAAATAAACTGAAGAAGACAAATAAACAGCAGGACATTCCGTGTTCATGGATTGGGAGACAAAATATCAAGATGACAATTCTACCTAAATTGATTAACATATTCAACACAATCCAATAAAAATCCCAACAATCATTTTTGAAGAAATGGAAAAAACAATAATCAAATTTATTTGGAAAACTAATGGACCCTGAACAGCCAAAAAGATCTTATAAAAGAAGAAGAAAGTTGGAGGACCCTCACTTCCTGACTTTAAAACATATAACTTAAAAAATAAAAAAAAAATAAAAAAAAAAAACACATATAACTTAGTTACAGTGGTAAAAACAACATGTTACTGGCATAAGGACAGATTGACCCAAGGAACCAAATTGAGAATCAGAAACTGACCCTCATATCTACAGTCAAGTGATTTTTGACAAGGTTGTCAAGCACTCCCAGCTGAGCCAAACAGTTTATTAAATAAATGGTGCTGGGAGACTGGATACCTATATCCAAAAGAAAGAAAGGAGACCCCTATCTCACACCTTATACAAAAATTAACTCAAAATGGATCCAGGACCTAAATATAAAAATGACAACCATAAACTTCCTAGAAGAAAATGTAGGGAAACATCTTTCAGATCTTGTGGTAAGTGGTAGTTTCATAAACCTCCCACCTAAAGCATGAGCTACAAAACAAAAAATAGATAAATGGTATCTCCTCAAAATTAAACACTTTTGCTTCTCAGAGGACTTTGTCAAAAGGAGAAAATACAGTGGATTCAAGGAGGAAAATATTTGGCAAGCACATATCCCATAAGAGTTTAATACCCATGATATACAAAGAGAACATACAACTCAACAATAAAAAGAAAAACTATCCAATTAAAAAAAGGGAAAAGGACTTGAAAAGATAATTATCCAAAGAAGAAATAAAAATGGCACAGAATCACATGAAAAAAGTTCAACATCACTAGTGTATAGGAAAATACAAGTCAAAACAACAATGAGATATTATTTCACACCTTTAGACTGGCTACTATTAAAAAGTCAGAAAACTGTAAATTTTGGAGAGGATGTGGAGAGATAGGAACCCTTATTCACTGTTGGTGGGAATATAGAATGGTACATCCACTGTGGAAGACTTTTTGGCAGTTTCTACGGAAATTGAGTACAGACTTGTCATGTGACCCAGTTATTCTATATCTAGGCATATACCCAAAAGAACTGAAAGCAGAGACATGAACTGACATCTGCACACCAATGTTTATAGTGGCATATTCACATCGCCAAAAATTGGAAACAGCCCAGGTGTCCATCAGCTGATGAATGGATAAACAAATTGTGGAATATCATGCAGTGGTAAGTAGAAATGATGTCATGATGCTTATAACAACATAAATGAACCTGGATGACATTATGTTGAATGAAGCAAGCCAGACATAAAAGGACAAATACTGTATGATTTTACTATTATGAAATAAATATATTTTGTAAACTCATGGTGTTAATAATTAGAATATAGGTCACCAGAAAATAGAAGGACTATAAAGAATGGAAAGCTGAGGGTTAATCTGTGCAGAATTGAAAAGATTGTTTGTAAATCTTTGGAAATGAATAGAAACAGTAAAAGAATATTAGGGTGTTTGTAACTAGCAGAGCTTTTACATGGGTATGATAATGGCTGAAAGTGAAAATCTAAGGTCGGGTATATTACTAAAAGGAAAGCTAAAACCTGTAATGTCCATAGCAGTGTTATTCATGTTTCCTAAAAGTTGGAAACAACCCAGTTGTCCATCAACTGATGAAAGGATATACAAATTGTAGTGTATACACACAATGGAATATTATGCAGTGGTAAGACGAAATGAATTGGTGAAGCATATGACAACATGGATGAAACTGTAGGACATTATTCTGAGTAAAGCAAGCCAGACTCAAAAGGACAAGTATCATATGATTGCATTATCATGAACTAAATATGTTGTGTAAACTCATAGAGCTAATGATTAGAATATAGGTTATGAGAAAATAGAAGGAGGGTAGAGAATGGAAAACTGAAGTTTAATCTGAGCAGAATAGGTAAAAGGTTTTTTGTAAATCTTTGGAAATAAATAGAAATGGTAAAAGCACATCACAGTGTTTAGGGTAAGTCTAAGGTCATGTGTATTACCAGAAGGAAAGCTAAAAAATTAACATAGGACTGTATAACATGGTGAAAATTCATGGAAAATACAAATATGGGTGATATTGCATATATAAGACTGATTTTACAAAATATAAACACAAATAAACTGGTGAGATGGAAACAGAATAGCATCTATGTATGGCAGGAAATCCATAAAGAGGTTAAGAGTTGATCAGGTTTTTACATGTGTTTGGTTTTTATTATTATTATTATTATTATTATTATTGGAATAATGAAACTGCTCTAAAAATAATTTAAATGATGAATGCACAACTATGTGATTATACCAAATACCATTGTTGCACACTTTGGATGGATTTATGCTTTATTATTATGTAACAATAAAATTGATTTGTTTAAAAAAAAAAAAAAACACAACTTATTCCAGGGCTAAAACTCACTGAAAACAATTTTCCAGTGTAAAAATAAAATAAAAAAATTTTAAAGGAAATTTAGCATTCACAGACACAGAGAAATAATTTTTTGCCAGCAGACTTTTCT
>JAKSZT010054149.1:515700-530526 GCA_026826555.1 Tolypeutes matacus | reverse complement strand
CCAAAAGTGGTCTTATCAAGTAATCTAATCAAAGAGCCCTCATCTAAATTTAATGTGATCAAATGGTATCACATTGACAGGAATGGATTAATTCAAACACTTAATCTTACTTTTTTGGTATTTATAAAATAATTTCAAATTGCCACACTTTCTTTCATATGTTTATGCTTTGATTTTGGTATGTCTAAATGACCTTTTTATATGGCGATTCAGTGTTTAATCAAAAAGAGGTAATTTATCTCCCAATTAGTATATGTTATTCTATTTGATGTTACTATAATATTTTTCCCAATAACTGGAAGTCATCCAGGTTTGTTTTTGTCATATGCATAGATTACTCCAGAACATATATATAAGTTCCTCAAGGGAACATTTTTCACATCTTTCTTCCTCAAAGTATAGATCAGTTGATTTAGCTTTGGAATGACAATGGTACAGAATACAGAGAGGCCACCTGTGCCTAAGTCAGGCATTCGAATTTTGAAGGAATAAGTATAACTTTCCATACTTGCAGGAGATATAAGTCTATATACAGAAAATCCTGAAATATCCACAGCAAAGCTCTGAGAGTTAATAAATAAATTCAGCAAAGTGATGGAGTAGAAATCAACACCCCAAAATCAGTAGTGTTTTTATAAAATAACATTAGGAAAAGAAATCCAGAAAAAAATTCCATTCACAATAGCATCTGAAAAATCATTTTTGGAATAAATCTAACCAAGTATGTAAAAGACTTGTACACAGAAAATGACAAAAGAAATAAAAAAACAAATTGATAAAAGATATAAAAGAAAACCTAAATAAGTGGAACAACATTCCATGTTCATGGATCAGAAGATCAAATATCATTAAGATGCCAATCCTACTAAAAACAATTACAGACTCAAGCAATCTTAACCCAATTCTAACAACAATTTTTCAGAAATGGAAAAGCCTATCATAAAATTTTATGAAGGGTAAGGGGACCCAAATAGATAAAGTCATCTTGAAAAAGAGGAATGAAGTTGGATGACTCATACTTCCTGATCTGAAAATTTATTATAAAGCCACAGTAATCAAAAGAGCATGGTACTGGAAGAAAGACTGACATATAGAAAAATGGAATAAAATTGAAAGCTTAGAAATCAGCTTTTAGATTTATGGTCAACTGATTTTTTAACATGAGAACTTCAACAAATGTTTCTGGGGGAAAATGTTTCTCCATTTGCAAAATAATAGATCAAGAAAAAGGAAGAGGTGAACCCCAATCTCATACCTTATATAAAAAATCAACTCAAAATGTATGAAAGACCTAAATTTAAAAACTAAAACTATCAAATTCCTAGAAGAAAACATAATTAAGCATCTTGAGGACCATGTGTTAGTCAATAATTTCTTAAACTTTAAGCTCAAACACAAGCAACAAAAGAAAAATTAGATAAATGGAACGTCATTAAAATAAAAATATTGTGCCTCAAAGCTCATTATCATGAAAGTGAAAACACAACCCACTCAGCGAAAATATTTGGAAACCACATACCCTATAAACCTTTAATGTCCATAATATATAAAGAAATCCTAACTAAAAAGGAAAGAGAAAAACCAATTTAGAAATGGGGAAAAATTTTAATAGATATTTCTCCAAAGAGGATATACAAATGGCTAGAAGGCAAATGAAAGGGAGCTGAATATAATTTGCCATCAGAGAAATGCAAATAAAAACCCCAATGAGATAACATCTCACACTCATTAAAATGCCTGCTATTTTAAAAATTGAAAAGTTACAAGTGCTGACAAAAATGCATTGAAAGACTCTCTTTCATTGCTGGTAGGAAGGTAAAATGGTGCACCTATTATGGAAGATAGCTTGATTATTCCTCAGAAAGGTAAGATAGAACCACCATATGACCCGGCAATCCAACTACTCATTATATACCCGAAAGAATTGAAAACAGGGACTCAGATATTTGCACACTGATGTTCATAACATTATTCACAATTGCCACAAGATGGAAGCAAATGAAGTGTCCATCAACTGATGAGTGGATAAATAAATTGTGTTATATACATACAATGGAATATTATTCAGCCATAAAAAGGAATGAAGTCCTGATATATGTAACAGCATGGTTGAAACTTGAAGACATCATGTTGAGTGAAATAAGCTAGACACAAAAGGGCAATTTTTTTATGGTCCTCCAGCAGATCCATCCCATCAGCGAAAGTAATCAAACAGTCAATTCTCAAGTGTGAGTTTGTGACCTTCTACAATAATTTTCAGGAATTCAGATTATAATCAGTTATGCAAAGAGAACCTGCATATCTCTGCTAGAAAAAGCAAATGTTTAATATTAGAGTGTGGTTTAAATATATATTCAAAATTCCTCTAAAACAAAAATAAGCGAATAAATTTTCAGAGACATAACACTGACAATAATGTGAACATCATGTTGTCTTATATAGAAATTAAGATCTTTGAAGTAAAAGCATGTTGCATTTTGCTTTCCTGATTATGATCTTTTGGGTTGTTTTTTTCTGGGCTAAAGAAAAAATGCTACTTCAAAAGTATTTCTAAATTTCCATCTCTGATAATAATCAATACATTCGCAGCATTCCAGGATCTTTTTAAAGGCTTCTACCATTCACAAAATGGTTTAAAACAGTTAAGGTAAATTTCAATCAAGTTGGTCCCCTTTATTATCAATTTAATTGTTCTTCAAATTATCAAAAATAATATTTCTGTGGTAATGGAAAAAGTAAGTACTAGGAACATGAATTCATTCACTTATGCCTGAAAATATCATACCAACAATTATTTCAACAATAAGACCAAAATATATGTCAACATGCATGAAATTCCACTATCCTACCACCTTATTCCAAAAAGTAGAATCCAAATGATCAGAACTAGTAATATCCCATTTTTTTCTCTCATAATGGTCAATATGAAATAATGTTATATTTAAATCTCAAGTAAATAACTGTTCACTCTTCATATTTCAAGTTAATTATCTTTCTCTCATCCATGAATTCATTGATTTTCTCTAAGGAATGTGATCAAATCTGCATAGCTGTTAAAAGTGATACCAGGATTCCAACCAAAACTTCTTGGCTACAGGGTTCCTGTTGTTATGGACTTTTTACATAGAATGAAAAAACAGACTGATCTTTTGACTTTGCTAACTATATTATCAGGCCTTCAGAAAAATCCATATGAAATAGTGAAGGTCTTCATTTTATCGATAGCAGAATAAGAGAGAAAAACTGTGTAAGAAATATTAGAAAATTATTTTCCACTAGTTTTGAAAAAAATATTCAATTCATTAATATATGTAGGATTTGCAGTCTTTAAGTCTGAGTGATCAATATTGCAGACATAAGATGAAGGAGGAGGAGGAGGTGGAGAAAGAAGAGGAGGAAGAAGGAGAAAGAGTAGTAGTGATTGTAGAAGAAGTTTATAAAAGTAAATGAATAAGATAAGATATACCTACAATGATTCAGATGTTCCATTTCATTTTCAAGGTAGACTGCTAGAACCCCAAGTATATTTGTAAAAGCATGTGTGGAATTATCAGGAAAGGAGTTATTTGAAGCCATATCAATGAAAGAGATTTAAAAATAAATATAGAAGTTCCCATTATACTTAGTATTTAAAATCTGCAAAAGACATTTAGTCAGTCCTAACAATTGTAAAATCACATTTTCTTAAAAAAAAATAATAAGTTTCCATGAGCCAAACAGTAATTTGAGTTTGGAAACATCCAAGAAATCAACTGCCAAGAACAGACAAGTCTCTCAAAGAGGAGATGGGAGAAATGAACTATTTCACATTTAACAATTGGTGGGATAAATATGTATCCTCTGTGAAAGCAGGAGAAATAATAAAGATAAATTTCATAGAAATTAGTAAAGGCAACTCTGGACTAGAGTACCAATTGGGATAAGCAGTGAGCCCTAAACTCAAGAGGTTTGCATTCACTCTTAATATCTTCCCTGCAGGACTCTAAAAGGTGTTCATGAGAAAGACAAGGGACAGGCTGGGAGACATTCAATCAATCCATGAAATACTAAATAACTGGCTCCTTCTTTCTTACAAAATGAGAAGTTGCAATTGATTTCCTGAGTAATAGGATATATAAAATTTATTGAGCTGCACAATCATAGAATTTCTCCTGCTTTCTGACAACACAATTTTGCTGTCAAATTAATGGCTCTTTAGAAAACCAAAAAAGATTTTTTCTAAAACTGTCTTAGAAACTGCACATTTTCATATGGCATGTGTTCTTCCTAAGTGCAATGAGTAATAAATCCAAATTGTTCTACCACAGGTGTTCTTGGTGGCCTTTGACCAAAAACATTGACAATTACTACATTAAAAGGTCTACCAGAGAAGATTTACAACATGCATGGTAACATAAGAGTTTTCATCAATGGCTGTAGTGTCTAATAACAGAAATAGAACTTTTATAAACCACACAGACAATATAAGAAACAATAACTTTGTCAATAGAATCATCAGTAGGCTTCTTACAATGGAGGAAAGAATCAATGAACTTGATGATAAGCCAATGGGAAATAATAAAATTGGAAAGAAAAAAAGAAACATTAAAGAAAAAACAAAGGGGGTGTCTATTAGTCAGCCAAAAGGGGAGCTGATGCAAAATACCAGAAATCTGTTGGATTTTATAAAAGGTATTTATTTGGGATAGAAGCTTACATTTACCAGGCCATAGGGTGAAAGTTACATCCCTCACCAAAGTCTCTTGCCACATGTTGGCGCAAGATGGCTGCTGATGTCTGTCAAGAATTCAGGCTTCCTGGGTTCCTCTCTTCCCAGGACTTGTTTCCCTCTGGGCTTAGCTGCACTGCTCTCTCCACAAACCCAGCCGTAGACTAAGAGGTGACTTGCTCTGTCTCTCTCCCGGGGCTCAATTCTCTCCAGGCTCAGCTGCTCTGCTCCTGTGTGTGTTTACTTCCCAGGGCTCCATCATTAAAACTCCAACTAACTCCTCTACTCTGCCATGTAATTTCCTACTGATGTAGCCCAATCAAAGCCTTAATCATTATTTAATCAAGTAAAAGTAAAACCTCTGAACCCAATACACACTAATATGCCTAGATGAAAAGAATAGTTTACAAACATAATCCAATAATTCTTTTTGGAATTCATCAATAATATCAAACTGCTGTGGAGGTTAAAAATTATTCAAGAATTGTGGGAAAATAACAAGCAGTACAATATGCACATATTTAGAGCACTACAACAAAAATAGTGCATAGGAACACATATTTAAGAAGGCAATAACCAAAACTCTTCTAAAAATAAGGGAAGATATCAAAGTACTGGTTTATGAATGCTAAAAGGACCACAGGAAGCTTAAATACAAAGAGCAATTCACCCCTAAACAAATACATCTAGACTCTTTGTCTGTCAATTAATAAACAAAGATACATAGATATTTTTGAGAGAAGTCAAAAGATAGTACCTATCACATAGAGAAGAAAAACCATGAGAATTATAACAGACATCAACAAAAATGATAAAGCCTGCACAAGATGGAGAGACAAGTTAAAAGACTGAAAGAAAATTCAGAATTCAATACCCACTGAAATATGTTCATATATAGAGCCAACAGCAAATTTAACAAGCACACACACACACACATACAGAAATAATTTATAGCCAGCAGACAGGTGCTTCAAAAAATTTCCATACAGAAGGAATATGATAACAGAAGGAACCATGGGTCTACTCAAAGAAATAATAATAAAAATGTCAAACTGAAGGTAAATATATCAAATGTTGGATTTTTAAAACATATAATTGCTTTAAAAATAATTGTCTAAAGGGAAACTATGTTGGTGCATTGTGGGGCTTAAGTCACATAAAAAAGTAAAATTAGTGACAAAAATAGCACAAACTTTGGGAGAGATGAATTGCAACTCTACTACCTGAAGAGTAATAATCCTAAGCAAACATTGTGAAAAGAAAAGGCAAAAATGACAATATAGGGAATGAAAACATCGTAACACCAAGGTTGCACAGAAAAATAAAAAAGATAGTAAAAAAATGTTATAAACAACTTTTGCTGGTAAGTTTCATAATTTAGTTGATATGTGCAATTCCTTAGGATGCCCACACTTGAAATATGGGTAAAATGAACAGCCCGAAATCTGTTCAAGAAATTGGATTTCTCCTTAAAAACAGTCCACATCAAAAAAGGAAATATTTTCCTAATGTGAAAATCTCATGTTTCTCTCAGAGTTGAATGTTGACTTATTGCTATGTGAAAACTCTTCATGCATTTAAAAGAGGACAAAATCTTGGGTAATGGTAGATGAACAACATTGAAGAAACCTGTGTTACAGGTTTACTTCATGGAAAAGAGCCACCCATAATCCCTAGCCAGCAGAAGTCTGAAAAGTTACATTCAAAGAAGACACTTTCTCATTTGTTGGATCATTGTGTTTCTGAATACCTTTCTTACCAAGGGCAGCCTGTACTTGATTACTACATGTTCTTTTACTAGCCTTACCATATCACCTGTTAAATCTTTCTTTCTTTTGCAAAGTTCTTTCTGAAAATAGGATTATAAATGCATTCATTAATTTTTTAAATAAATCAATTTTACTTATGCATATTAATAAAGAATACAATTCATCCAAAGTGTACAATCAATGGTATTTTGTATAATCACATAGTTGTATATTCATCACCTCAATCAATTTTAGAGCATTGTCATTATTTCAATAACAATAATAAGAAACAAATAGAGACAAACAAACAAGAAAATTCACCACCTCCTAATCTCTCTGTTTCCCCTGCTGTACATAGTTGCAGTTTCTGCCTATTCTTGCACAATTACTTATTTGTTTATTTAAACGTTTTTATTGAGATATATTCAAGTACCATATGAGCTTTCCAAAGTATATAATCAATGGCTTTTAGTATAATCACAGAGTTTATATTCATCATCTAAAAAATTTTAGAACCATTTCATTACTCCAAAAAGAAAGACTTCACACCCCTTAGTTTTCTTTCCTCAGATCTACATAACCACTGATCTTATTTCATCTTTATAAATTGATTTATATTTACATTTTATATAAATGGAATCAAACTATATGTAGTACCCTGTGTCTTGTCTTGTCCATTTAGTATAATGTTTTTTTGGTTTGATACTATTTTGTAGTATTAACTTAACATTTGTTCAAATTCAAAGAAAAATGGTCTTAAACATGCAATTCTATTATGTGCATATTCATATTTCACATAATATGTTTATATTTCATATAATATATTTAGTTCATAATAGGGCAATCATACAGTATTTGTCTTTTTGTGTCCAGCTTGCTTCACTCAACTTAATGTTCTCCAGGTTCATCCATATTGTCATATGTTTCAGGACTTCATTTCTTCTTACCACTGTATAATATTCCATTGTGTGTATACTCCACAATTTGTTTATCCATTTATCATTTGATGGACACCTGGGTTGTTGCCAACTTTTGGTTATCATGAATAACACTGCTATGAACATCAGTGTGCAGGTGTCTGTTTGTGTCACTGTTCTAAGTTCTTCTTGATATACACTTAGCAATGCTATTGCTGGGTCCAATGGGAAGTCTATATTCAACTTCATTAGGAACTGCCAAACAGTCCTCCACAGTGGCTGTACCAGTCTACATTCCCACCAACAGTGAATAAGCATTCCTATCTCTCCACATCCTCTTCAACATTTACAGTTTTCTGACTTTTTAATAGTGACCAGTCTAATAGGTGTGAAATGATATCACATTGTAGTTTTTATTAGCCTATCCCTAATTGCTAATGCTACTGAACATTTTTCATGTGTTTCTTCACCATTTGTATTTCTTCTTTGGATAGTTGTCTTTTCAAGTCTTTTGCCCATTTTTAAAATTGGATAGTTAATCTTTTTATTGTTAAGTTATATGATCTCCTTATATATCATGGGTATTAAACCCTTATCAGATATGTGATTGCCAAATACTTTCTCTCATTGAGCTGGAAGCTTTTTTACCCTTTGATAAGTTCCTTTGAGTTTAAAGTATTCAGTTTTGAAGGGGTCCAATTTATCTATCTTTTATTTTGTTGCCTGTGCTTTGGAGGTAATAAGGTTCAAGAAACTACCAGCTACCACAAGATCTCGAAGATGTTTTCTTACATTTTCTTCTTGGAGTTTTATGGTTGTTGTTTTTATATTTAGGTCCTTGATTCATTTTGAGTTAATTTTTGTATGAAGTGTGAGATTAGGGTCTTCTTTCCTTCTTTTGGATATGACTATCCAGTTCTTCCAGAACCACTTGTTGAATAGACTCTTCAGGCACAGCTGGGAGGGTTTCACTGCCTTGTCAAACATCTGTCATCTGCAGAGCTGAGCGTCAATTTTTGAGTTCTTGATTTGGGTCAATCTGTTCTTATGCCAGTACCATGTTGTTTTTTTTAACACTCTTGCTAAATAATACGTTTTAAAGTCAGGAAGTGAGAGTCTTCCAACTGCGTCCATCTTTTGAAAGACATTTTCAGTTATTCAGGGTCTCTTACCTTCCAAAAATTTTTCATTATTGGCATTATGATTTCTGCAAAAAAAAAAAATGGCTGTTGGGGTTTTATTGGAATTGTATTGAATCTGTAAATCAGTTTGGATAGAATTGAAATCTTAACGATGTTTAGTCTTCCAATCCATGAACACGGAATGTCCTTCCACTTATTTAAGTCTTCTTTGGTTTCTTTTAGCAATGCTTTGTAGTTTTCTGAGTACAGGTTCTCTAGGTCCTTGGTTAAGTTTATTCCTAAATATTTGATTGTTTTAGTCGCCATTATAAATGGAATTTTTTTCTGATTTCCTCCTCAGATTGCACATCTGTAGTGTATAGAAACACTATTGATTTTTGCATTTTAATCATGTATCCTGTCAATTTGCTGAACTCGTTTATTAATTCTAGTATCTTTGCAGTGGATTTCTTCAGGATTTTCTAGATATAGGATCATGTCATAAATGAATAGTGAAAGTTTTCCTTCTTCCTTTCCTGTTTGGGTGCCATTTATTTCTTTGTCTAGCCTAATTGCTCTAGCTAGAACTTCTAGATCAATATTGAATAATAACGTTGACAGTGGGCATCCTGGTTTGTTCCTGTTCCCAGTGGGAAAGCTTTCAATCTTTCACAATATTAGCTGTTAGTTTTTCATATATGCACTTTACCATATTGATAAAGTTTCCTTATATTCTTATATTTTGTGGTGTTTTTTCTCAAGAAGGTGTGCTCTATTTTGTCAAATGCCTTTTGTGCGTAAATTGAGAGGAAAATGTGATTTTTTTTTCTTCAATTTGTCAGTGTGGTTTATTACACTAATTGATTTTCTTGCCTTGAACAACACCTGCATACATGGGATAAAACCTACTTGATCATGGTGTATAATTTTTTAAATGTGCTTTTGGATTCTGTTTGAAAGCATTTGGTGCAGGATTTTTGCATCTATGTTCATTAAAGATATTGGTGTGTAATTTTTTTGTAGTATCTTACTCTGATTGGTATTAGGGTGATGTTTCATAGAATGCATTTGGTAGCATTTTTTCATGTTCAATTTTTTTGGAACAATTTGAGCAAGATTGGTATTAGGTCATCTTTGAATTATTGGTAGAATACACCTGTGAAGCCATCTGTTCCAGGGCTTTTCTTGGATGGGAAGTTTTTTGATGACTATTTCAATCTCTTCACTTGTGATAAATTTGTTGAGGTCTTCTATTTCTTCTAGGGTCAGTGTAGGTGGTTTGTGTGTTTCCAGGAATTTGTCCATCTCATCTACATTTCCAGATTTTTTGGCATAGAGTTGTTAATAGTATCCTCTTATAATCTCTCTTATTTCTACAGGTTCAGAGGTTATGTCCCTTCTCTCATTTCTGATTTTATTATTTTGGGTCGTCTCTTTTCTTTGTGTTTTCCTTTGTCAGTCTATCTAAGTGTTTGCCAATTTTGTTTATCTTCTCTAAGAACCAACTTTTGATTTTGTTGATTCTCTATGTTTTTTTTTTGTTGTTGTTGTTGTTCCTGATTTCATTGATTTCTTCTCTGACCTTTACTATTTCTTTCCTTTGGTTTGGTTTGGGATTAGTTTGCTGTTCTTTTTTATAGTTCTTCCAGGTGTGCAGTTAGATCACCAAATTTTAGCTCTTTCTTCTTTTATAATATAAGCATTGAGGGCTATAAATTTCCCTCTCAACACCGCCTTTGTATTGTCCCATAAGTTTTGATATGTTATGTTCTCATTTTCATTCATCTCATGATATTTGCTGAATTTTATTGTTATTTCTTCTTTGATCCACTATTTATTTAAGTGTGTGGTGTTTAATCTCCTTATATTTATGAATTTTCCCTTTTTCCATCCATTATTGATTTCTAGCTTCATTCCGTTATGGTCAAACTTTTAAAATTTATGTAGACTTCTCTTGTTACCCAACATATGGTCTATCTTTAAGAAGGATTCATGATCACTTGGAAAGAACTTTTATCCAGGTGTATTGGGGTACACTGCTCTACAGATATCTGTTAGGTCTACTTCATTTTTCATATTATTCAAGCTCTCTGTTTATTTATTTATCCTCTATCAAATACTGAGAGTGGTGTATTGATGTCTCCAATTATTATTATAAAGACATCTATATCTCTCTTCAGCTTTGTCAGTGTGTGCCTCATTTATCTTGAGTCAAGATATTAGGTACAAAAATATTTAGTGAACTTATTTCTTGTTGAATTGCTCCTTTTATTAGTACATAATGACCTTCTTCAAACCTCATAACAATTTTGTTTTTAAAATCTATTTTGTCTGATATTAGTTTCACTACTCCATCTATTTTTGGTTACTATTTGGATGGAATATCTTTTTCCAAACTTTCACTTTTAATCTAGTTGTGTCTTTACATCTGAGGTGAGTTTTTTTAGATGACGTATAGATGGCTCATATTTTTTTATCCATTTTATCAGTTTATGTCTTTTTATTTGGGAATTCAAGCAAATTAACATACAATGTTATTACTATAAATGCATTACCTACTTCATCCATTTTAACATTTGGCTTTCTGTTGTCATATTGTACTAGTGTGTATATTTTTACCCTTTATTTTACCCTTTCTAATAATCTTCATTTCTACACTCTTCTCCAAGTCTCTTCCCCTTAATTTTTCCTTTCAGGTTGCAGCACTCACTTTAGTATCTCTTGTAATTCTGGTCTTTTGGTAACATATTCTATCAATATTGCTTGTCTGTGAACACGTTGAACTCCCCTTCATTTTTGAAGGACAGCTTTGCTGGATATAGAATTCTTGACTGGCAGTTTTTCTCTTTCAATAATTTAAATACATAATACCACTTTCTTCTCTCCACCATGGTTTCTGATGAGAGGTCAGCACTTGATCTTATTGAGTTTCTCTTGTTTGTGATGTTTTGTTTTTCTCTTGCTGCACTTAGAATCTTCTCTTTATCTCTGATATTTGTCATTATGAATAGTAGGTGTCTCAGTGTAGGTCTATTCAGATTTATTTTGTTTGGGGTGTGTTGTCCTTCTTGGATATTCATATTTCTTTCTTTCTTAAGGGTAGGGAAGTTTTCAATCATTATTTCCTCAAATAGCCTTTCTACCTTTTTTCCATTTCTTCTCCTTCTGGGACACAGATCATATGGATATTTTTGTGTTTCATGTTTTCATTCAATTCTCTGAGATCCTGTTCCATTTTTCCCCTTCTCTTATCTTTCTGTTCTCCTGTATTTTCCAGTTCAGATCATCTGTCTTTGAAATTACTAATTCTGTCATCGAGCAATTCAAATCTGCTCTTATGTACCTCTAATGTATTTTTGATGTCATTCATTGTTTTTTTATTTCCATAAGGTCTGTTACTTTTCTTTGCAGACTTCAAATTGTTCTATAAGCTCACCCAGTGTCCTCTTAATATCCTTTATCTTTTTCATCATATTTTCTTGCAATTCTTTAAATTAATTTAGGAGAGTTTTATGATTATCACTGTTTAATTGTCTTTAATCCTGAATCTCTTCAGGATATTTGGTTTGTTCCTTTAGCTGGGCCATCTACTCCTGTTTCCTAGTATGTTTGTAATTTTTAGCTGATGTCTGGGTCTGAATATGTTGGTGAATTTACTATGATGACAATTTCTGTCTCTTATTATTATTTTTTCACATTTCTTCTTTGATATATTGTCCAACTTATCCTAAATCTTTAAAAGTCCCAGCCGAAGTTATTAAAATCATGCCCAGGACTCACTAATGGGGTGCATATTTTTTCCCGGGGGGGGGGTAAAGAGAGACCTAAAAGCAGTTTTTGTCCATGCAATTTCCAGACCAGCCAGCAGATGGTGATTGTTGGCACACCTTTCCATGGAAGTGTATCTTTCTTGGTTTTCCTTTGTTTAGATCTGACCAGAGATTCAAAGTGGTCTCTGCTGGTTGAATTCACTGAAGAAAAGCCCCCCATCTACTGCTCCCTTTCCCCATTGAGCAGCTGACAAGAAAGAAGATTTGTGTTCCCCTCTCAGTCAGCTGCAATTTAATACCTCAGTTGTGTAGGAGGGGAGCCCTTCCTGGAAGCCAGGAGGATTAGCAACTATCAGTTTACTGTTTTGGATTCTTCACCTCTCTGTCCCTCACCTTCCTGGGAAATATGAAGCACTGTATTGTCTGCTTAACCCCATGGCAGGTCCCTCAGACAGCTTTTGTCTCTTTCTCTGTTGTTTTTGTTAGAGAGCTGAGCTTTGTCTTCCTAATCTGACACCGCCTTCCTACAATCCTCTATGCCTGTATTTTTAAAAAGATTTAGCTGGTATTGCCAAAACGACATTGATTTCTCTTAGAATCTCTATAGAATGGAAACCAGAAATATACAACACTTAATGGACTCCATTTTTTAAGTTAATTATAAAAACATTAAGCAATGGATTATTTTTTCAGCTCTGGTAAGAGTAGTATACTTTTTGGAGAAACAGTGATACCATAGAGTGGTAATGAAGAATATGAGCTCTAAAGTCAGATTATCTGGTTTCAAATGTGAACTTGTCCTTTAAGCTGGTGACTGATGATGAACAAGTTTTGTAATCCCTCTGTGCTCCAGTTTCATCATCTGTAAAATTCAGCCATTCAAATATGTTTATTGAGGCACTCCTCTTGGTGCTGGACTACAGCTTTGAACATAATTGGAAAAATTCCTGAGCTCATAGAGCTTTCAATGTCGAGGAAATCAGTGAGGAAACAAAAGACATAAGAATATATATAGAATTTTAGATGGAGTAACTACTATGGAAAACAAATGCCTCAAAGAGATAGTAGCAGTTGTAATTTTAAATAAAGTAGTAAAGAATGATCTTATCAGGTAGAAAATGAAAAAAGAATGGCTCCATCATTTGGGGGGAAAGGAATTTAAGGAATTAGAAAAATGGAAAAATTCTAGTTAGCATGAGGTCTAATGAGTATAGCAAAGCATAAGGAAGTCTGTGTGGCCCCTCCAAAGTGAGCATGAAGATACAACGATAAATGATGAGCTCAAAAAAGAAATGAGGAGGGGCAAAATCATTTTGTATCAGGAGGCTCCTGTAAATTTTTAAAATTTTTACTCTTACTGTAATGGGAAGTCCTGTAGGTTTTCTGAAGAAATATTATATGCTTCAACTTACTTTTGAATAGTAACACTCTGAGCCCTACATTGAGATTACACTGAAGATGGATGAGACAGAAAACAGGGAGCAATCCAGAAGGCTTTAGCTATAATTTATAGACTGTGATGATAGTTCTTTTGGCCAGGGTAGCAGCATAGAGTTTAAGAAATTCTTATACTCCAAATATATTCTGTACATAGAATAAATATTGTGTGATGATTGACTGGATATGAGGTGTGTGACATAGAGAAAATTCAAGGATGACTCTTAAGTCTTTGCCAGAACAAGAATGATGGTTTTCCATTACCTGAAATTAAATTTTAGATAATGAAAGTACCTAATTTTGACAGAAACTTTTGGAATCCCCTAACAGATAATGTTCTTGGAGCTAATCCATTCTTGTGGGTGTGAACTCTTTGATTGGATTGAATTTAGTTGGGGAGTTTGATTGGAGTACTTCAGTGGGGTGTGACCCAGGCTGAGTCTCCATCCTCTTGCTGTAATCCTTTATAAATGGGTAAAATATGCAGAGAGTCACAGAGAGAAAGAGAGATGCCATTTTACCTTGCCATGTGAGAGAGAACTCCAGGATTGCCTAGAGCCACAGAAAGACAGAAAAACTCTGAGAGACTGAGAGAGAGACAGGTGACTAGGCACAGTGGAGCAGCTGAAGCAGAAGGATTGAAGCACCCAAGAGGCTAGGTCTATGGAACAAGTCAAACCTGAAAGACAGGCCCAGAGGAGAGGGTAGATATTTGTGGGCCTCCAATATGCCCTGCCAAGTGCTTGATTGCCATCAGCTGTAATTTGGTGAGACAGCATCTCTGATGATGCCTTGATTTTGACATTTTCACTGTCTTGAAACTGTAAGCTTTTATCTTAATAAGTTCCCATTATAAAGGTCAATCCATTTCTGATATTTTTGCATTGTCGGCCTTTAGCAAATTAAAACAGTACTTCAGAATTATCTTGGGGAACATAAGCTGTGGTATTGATGGGTTTAAAATTCCTTGAATATTGTATGGCACACAATAGGTACTCAGTAAATATAATCAATTTTATATAATTATTATATAACAACAATCTTTCAAAAACAAAAACTATTTTTTATATTTTGCTGCCCTCTATTCCAGTGCTATTTTCTTTATCATTATTTAAAGAGCTCAAC
>JAKSZT010054149.1:486261-500458 GCA_026826555.1 Tolypeutes matacus | reverse complement strand
TATTGAGATGAATAAAAATGAGAACACAACATATAAAAATCTATGGGACACTGCAAAGGCAGTGCTTAGAAGGAAATTTATAGCCCTCAATGGCTACATTAAAAAAGAAGAAAGAACTAAAATTGATGATGTAGGTTCACACCAGGAAGAACTAGAAGAAGAAGAGCAAACTAATCCCAAACCAAGCTGAAGGAAAAAATAATAAACATGAGAGCAGAAATAAATGAAATTAAGAACAACCAAAAAAACTGACAGAGGAAAATAAAAGAGAAATCACAAATAAATAAAATCAGAAATAAGGGGGGGGGGGGCATTCCAACTGAGCCCATAGAATTAAGAAAGATTATAAGAGGATACTATGAACAACTGCATGCCAAAAAAAAAAAAAAAAACTAGAAAATGTAGATGAGATGGAAAAAAAGCCTGGAAATATATGAGCCACTGTAACAATTCGGTATTATTTATGAATTCCGAAAACAGATATAGGATTATGTTTGCTAATTGGTCTGTTCCTCAGGGTACTTTAGATTGTATTGAATTTAGAGGTTGCACTCTTATGCGATAAAATTTTGATTAAGGCTTTGATTGAGCCACATAAATAAGATATTGAGTTCCCACCTCATTAGTGGGCAGAGACTCACAGAGAAAGTTGGAGTTTTGAGATGGAGTCACAGGAAGTAAACATGCAGCAGAGCACAGAGAAACAGGTACATGAGGAAACAGAGAAGGCTCCATTAAATGTGGTAGAGGCCCCAAGAAGAGAGATGAGCTGTTTGCTTGAAAGTTTAAAGCCGGCCTTGTGGAGAGAGCAAAGTAGCTGAACCCAGAAAGAAATGAGCCCCAGGAGCGAGACTTGTCCCAACCTACAGCTCATATTGGAAGAAGCTGAGACCATGGACTGTTAAGAGGAAGAAGGAGACTGAGACCTTGCAGAGGTCAGCAGCCATCTTGCTGCAACACGTGGCAACAGACTTTTGTGAGGAAAGTATCTTACACTTTAAGGCCTAGTAACTGTGAACTTCTACCCCAAATAAATACCTATTAGAGAAGCCAATAGATTTCTGATATTTTACATCAGAATCCCGTTGGCTGACTAATACAGAATTTAGTGCCAAAGAGAGGGGAAGTGCTTTTGCAATTACCAAAATGCAGGGATGGTTTAATAAATGGGTAAGGAACATTTTTTGGAGGAATTGTGTGATGTTTGCTAGGAAAGGTCTAGAGTGCTTTGAACAGACTTTGTATTATGCCTTAGAAATAAATGATGAAACTCTTACTGAAAACTGGAGGAAAAGCAATCCACATTTCAAAGTTGCAGAGAACTTAGCAAGATTGACTCCTGATACTTTATGGAAGGCAGAATTTGAAAATGGTGTGTGTGGCAGTTTGATGTAATTATGAATTCCAAAAATATAATTGGATCATGCTTGTAAACTGATCTGTTAATCTGGGCATGATTAGGTTAGGATTAGGGCATTGAGCCCCACCCCTTGGTGGGTGGGGAATTGAATATAAAAGGCAAGGCAAGGGAAGCGGCTGTGGCTCAATCAGTAGGGCTCCCGTTTACCATATGGGAGGCCCCGGGTTCGGTTCCCGGGGCCTCCTGGTGAAGGCAAGCCCGCCTGCACGGCGTGGTTAGCTGACCCAGTGAGCACAAGCAGCAAGGGGGGGATAAATGAATAAATAAATAAAATCTTAAAAAAAAAGGCAAGGCAAAGGACAGGTGAAGCAGTCTTTTGAGAAGCAGTTTTGATGTTGGAAAGAAGAGAAGAGAAGCAAGCTGTTCACCTGATCATCTACAGCTGACCTTGTGGAGGAAACAGGAGCTAAGCCCAGAGAGAAATGCAGCCCCGGGAAGAGAGGAACCCCAGAAGCCTGAACCCTGGCAAATGCCAGCAGCTGTCTTGCTCTAACATGTGGCAATGAACCGTGGTGAGAGAAGAAACTTAACGCTTTATGGCCTGGTATCTGTGGACTTCTATCCCAAAGAAATACCCTTTAAAAAGACCAACCCATTTTTGGTATTTCACATTAGCACCCCTTTTGGCTGACTAATACAGAATTTGGTACCGAGAAGTGAGGAAGTGCTTTTGCATATACCAAAATGTTGGAAAGGTTTTATAAATGGGTAAGGGGTGGTTTTTGGAGGAATTGTGAAATGCTTTATGGAAAAAGCCAAGATCACTTTGAAGAAACTGTTCATAGCAATATGGACCCTAAAGAGACTTTCTATGATGCCTTAGAAGTAAATGATGAAACTTTTATTGGAAACTGGAGGAAAAGCTATCCCTGTTTTAAAGTTGCAGAGAACTTAACAAGATTAACTCCTGGTGTTATATGGAAGACAGAATTTAAAAATGGCGAACCAGAGCATTTAGCTAAACAACTTTCCAAGGTAAACTCAGAAAATGTGGCTTGGCTTCTCCTTGCAGCTTACAGCAAAATACTAGAAGAGAGAAATACACTAAGGACTGAACTTTTGGTCACAAAGAAAACAGAAACTGATTCTGGAACTTCCAGGTTTCTGGAAATCAAATTCCCAGATGAAAATGCCCCATTTGAAGACTTTACTAAACTTGGCACTTGGAACTCAGAATTGCAGTTATCTCTGAAAGACTTTTGGAAAGTCTTACTGTCTGATGGCTTGGACCCCTGCTTCTTGTATGCTAAACCAACAAAGTTTTTGAGAGAGCTGTATGAACAAAACCACTGTCAGCTTGGACAAAAGAGAACATGGAAAGGAGAGACTGAAGGAGAACCAGCTTTAAGAAGAAAACTGTGGAAGCAGAGATCTGGGATTAAGACATCTCCTTGGGCCAAGAAAGGAGCCCCACCCATATGTACAGAGAGGGTGAGTTTTCCCCAGCAGTTGAAGAGGGTGGATGTCCCCACCCGATGTTCTGGGAGAGTTTTGCCACCCCAGGGTGCAGAAAGGGTGGAGCACATTCCTCAAAGATTAGGGAGGTTAAGGTCAACACCCCATAGGTCTGAGAGGGGTGTACCTGTCCCCCATGGATTAGAGAAAGCCAGGTGGTCAACCAATTGCTCTGAGAGGGTTGAGCCTGTATGCCAAAGGTTAGGGGGAATGTTGTCTTCACCTCACTGTACTAGGGGTGTTAAAACTCTAACCCAAAGATTGGGTAAGTTGTGGCAATCACCCCAACACTCTTGGAGGGTGAGGTCTGGAGCTAGGTCAACACCCAGATGCTTGATGAGGGTGGAACCAAGAAAATGGCTCTTAGGCAAGCCTGTCGAAAGGGTGGGTTCCCATGTGGTCCCAAGGAGAAGAAACCATCATCTTAAGAATGACTCTCAGACTTTGAAATCGAATGGAGGATGCCCTGCAAGTTTACTGAACTGTAGAGGATCCATAACTCATGTTTAACATCCCAGTTTCTCCTTATGATATTGAAATGTTTATCTTTTGTCTTTCCATTTGTGTATTGAAAGCAGTTAAATGGTTTTGTAAGATTCAGAGGTCTATAGCAGATGGGATTTTGCCTCAAGATGAATTGTATTTCTTTAAAATGATTATAATATGATTTTATAGTTGAATTGTTACTGATTTAAGTTTTTGTGAAAATTATAATGTATTTTTGGAATTCAGAGGGTGGAATGTTGCAGTTTGATGTAATTATGAATTCCAAAAATATAATTGGATCATGCTTGTAAACTGATCTGTTAATCTGAGCATGATTAGGTTAGGATTAGGGCATTGAGCCCCACCCCTTGGTGGGTGGGGAATTGAATATAAAAGGCAAGGCAAAGGACAGGTGAAGCAGTCTTTTGAGAAGCAGTTTTGATGTTGGAAAGAAGAGAAGAGAAGCAAGCTGTTCGTCTGATCATCTACAGCTGACCTTGTGGAGGAAACAGGAGCTAAGCCCAGAGAGAAATGCAGCTCCGGGAAGAGAGGAACCCCAGAAGCCGGAACCCAGGCAAATGCCAGCAGCTGTCTTGCTCTAACACGTGGCAATGAACTGTGGTGAGAGAAGAAACTTAATGCTTTATGGCCTGGTATCTGTGGACTTCTATCCCAAATAAATACCCTTTATAAAGACCAACCCATTTTTGGTATTTCACATTAGCACCCCTTTTGGCTGACTAATACAGTGTGCCTGGGAATTTAGCTCAGAAATTTCCAAATAAAAATATGAGAATGCAGTTTGGCCTCTCCTTGCAGCTTTAAACAAAATTTTAGATGAGAGAAATAAACTGAGGACTGATCTGTTGGTCACAAAGAAACCAGAAATTGATTCTGGAAATCCAAGCCTCTGGAAATCAAGCACCCCTAACAATAGTGCCCCACTTGAGGAATTAACTAAACTTGGAACTTATAAATAAGGATTGAGAATGCGGTTATCTAGGAAAATCTTACTCTCTGATGGCTTGAACCCCTGCTACCTGCATGCTAAACCAACAAGCTTTTTGAGAGAGCTGTATGAACCAAACCATTGTCAGTTTGGATTAAAAGTGACATGAAAGGGAGAGATTGAAGGGGAAATGACTTCAAGAGGAAAACCATGGAAACTAGCATCTGGATTTAAGACATCTCTTTGGACCAAGAAAGGAACCCCAACCATGTGTACAGAGAGGGAGAGTTTGCCACAGCAGTTGAAGAGGGTGGATATTACTAGCCAATGTTCAGGGAGAGTTTTTCAACCCCAGGATACAGAAAGGGTGCAGCACATTCCCTGGGGATTAGGAAGGTTGAGGTTGATGCCCCATAGGTCTTAGAGGTGGTCCTCACCCTCATGGATTAGGGGAGGCCAGATCACCAACTAGTTCCTTAGAGAGGGTTTGGCCTGTATGCTAAAGGTAAAGGAGGATGTTGTCTTCACTTCACTGCACTGGGAGTGTTAAGACTCTAACCCAAAGATTGGATAAATTGTGACCCATCTCCCCAATGCTCTTGGAGGGTGAAGTCCAGAGTTTGGTCCATATTCAGATGCTTAATGAGAGTGAAACCAAGAAAATGGCTATTGGGCAAGCCTGTGGAAAGGGTGGGTTCCCATGTGGCCCCAGGGAGAAGATATTACCATCTTAAGAATGACACTCAGACTTAGACATCTAATGAAGTATGCCCTGCAGGTTTATGGAAATGATCTGGACTAAAATCATGTTTCCCTTCCAATATCTCCTTATTGTAATGAAAGTGTTTATCCTTTGTCTGTCCATTTTTGTTTTGGAAGGAGATAAATTGTTTTGTAAGTTTCAGAGGCCTAGAGCCAGACTGGATTTTGCCCCAAACAAACTGAAATTTTTAAACTGATTGTGATATGATTTTGTGCTTAACATTGCACTGATTTAAGTTTTTTTTCATATTATAATATCTTTTTGGAATTCAGAGAGTGGAGTGTAGCAGTTTGGTTTATTTATGAATTTCAAAACTAGATATTGGATTATGTTTGTTAATTGGTGTGTTTCTCTGGGTATATTAGATTGTATTGGATTCAGAGGTTTCACTTTTACTTGATTAAATTAAGATTAAGGCTTTGATTTGGTGACATAAGTAGGACACTGAGTCACCACCACCTTGGTGGGTGGGGACTCACAGAGAAAATGACATGGCACAAGACAGTTTTGAAGTTTTATGCCAAAGCCCCAGGAAGTAAACATGCAGGAGAAGAACACAGAGAAGGAGAAACTTGAAGAAACAGAGAAGGCTTCATTAGACATGGCAGAGGCCCAGGGAAGAAAGATGAGCCATTTACCTGATAGATTGCAGCTGCAGAGATCAAGCTCTGAGCACCTGAGTCTGGAGAGGAAGGAGCCCTGGGAAAGAGATGAGTCTTATTCCATCCTAGAGATGATATTGGAAGAAGCTGGGACCACAGAGCCTTGAAGAGGAAAAGGGAGGCTGAACTCTTGCAGAAGTCGACAGCCATCTTGCTCTAACACGTGACAACAGATTTTAGTGAGGGAATTAACTTACACTCTAAGGCCTGGTAACTGTAAGATTCTACTCCAAATAAATATCCATTACAGAAGCCAAGAGATTTTTGGTATTTTGCATCAGCATCCCTTTGGCTGACTAATACAACCACCTACACTGACTTTAGAAGAAATAGAAGACTTGAACAAACCAATCACAAGTGAAGAGATTGAAACTGTCAAGAAAAACCTCCCAAAGTTGAATAGCCTGGGACCAGATAACTTCAAAGTGAATTGTACCAATCATTCAAAGATGAACTAATACAGATCTTGTTCAAGTGCTTCCAAAAAACTGAACAGGAAAGAATGCTACCAAACTCATTCTATGAAGGCAACATCACTCTAGTACCAAAACCAGAAAAAGATACTACCAAAAAAAATTACAGACCAATATCTGTAATGATTATAGAAACAAAAATCCTCAACAAAATACTTGCAAACAGAATCCAAAAGCACATTAAAAGAATTATACACCATGATCAAGTAGGTTTTATCCCAGGTACGTAAGGATGGTTCAAGACAAGAAAATCAATTAGTGTAATAAACCACATTGATAAACTGAAGGAGAAAAGTCACCAGATCTTCTTGATTGATGCAGAAAAGGAATTTGACAAAATACAGCAATATTTCTTGATAAAAACACTCCCAAAGATAGGAATAGGAAAAAACTTTCTAATATGGTAATGTGTATATATGAAAAACTTAGAGCTAACATTGCACTCAATGGTGAAAGATTCAAAGTTTTTCCACTGAGATCAGGAACAAGACAAGGATGCAGAAAGTCACCATTTTTGTTGAATATTATGTTAGAAGTTCTAGTTAGAGCAATTAAGCCAGACAAAGAAATAAAAGGCACCCAAATTGAAAGAAAGAAGTAAAGTTTTCACTATTTGCTGATGACATGATCCTATATCTAGAAAACCATGAAAAATCCACAACAAAGCTGCTAGATTTAATAAATAAGTTCAGAAAATTGGTGGGATACAAGATTGATATGCAAAATCAATAGTGTGTCTATACACTACTGATGTGCAATCTGAGGAGGAAATCAGAAAAAAAAATCCATTTATAATAACAACTAAAGCAATCAAATATTTAGGAATAAACTTAACCACAGAAATAAAAGACTTGTATTCAGAAAACTAAAATATTGCTAAAAGAAAGTGAAGAAGACTTAAATAAATGGAAGGACATTCTGTGTTCATGGATTAGAAGAATAAATATTATTAAGATGTCAATTCTACCCAAACTGATTTACAAATTCAATGCAATCCCAATTAAAATACCAACACCTTTTTTTTGCATAAAGTGAAAAGCCAATAATCAAATTTATTTGGAGGGTAAGGGACCAAGAATAGCAAAAAAAAGTCTTAAAAAAGAAGAATGAAGTTGGAGGTCTCTCACTTTATAGCCTATTACTTTGCTACAGTAGTAAAAACAGCATGGTATTGGCATGATGACAGCCAGATTGACCAATGGAACCAATTTGAAAACTCAGAAATTGACACACAACTAAAGTCAAGTGATTTATGACAAGGCTGTTAAGCCCACCCAGCTGTGCCAAAAATTTGTGATGGGAGAACTGGATAGCCATATCCAAAAAAGAAAGAGGACGCTTATCTCACACCTTATACAAAAATTAACTCAGAATGGATCAAGGACTTAAATATAAAAACAACAACCATAAAACTTCTAGAAGAAAATATAGTAAAACATGTTCAAATCTTGTAGTAGGTGGTAATTTCTTAAACCTTACACACAAAGCACGAGCCACAAAAGAAAAAGTAGATAAATACGACGTCCTCAGAACTCGTCTCTTTTGCACCTCTACAGACTTTGTCAAAAGGGTGAAAAGACAGCTGACTCAATGGGAGAAAATATTTGGAAATCACATATATGATAAGGCTTTAATATCCATGATATATAAGAAGATCATACAACTCAACAATAAAAAGACAAAGTATCTGATTTTAAAAATGGGCAAAAAACTTGAAAAAGTAACTGTCCAAAGAAGAAATACAAATGGTGAAAAAACACATGAAAAAATGTTCAACATCACTATCTATTAGGGAAATGCAAGTCAAAACTACAATGAGATATAATTTCACACCTATTAGACTGGCCGTTATTAAAAAATAAAAAAACTGTAAATGTTGGAGAGGTTGTGGACAGGTAGGAATGCTCATTCACTGTTGGTGGGAATGTAGAATGGTACAGCCACTGTGGAAGACTGTTTGGTAGTTCCTGAGGAAGACTTGCCATTGGACATGGCAATATCTTTGTTAGGTATTTACCCAGAAGAACTGAGAACAATGACATAAATAGACACTTGCACACCACTGTTCATATTAGTGTTATTCATAAAAGCCAAAAATTGGAAACAACCTAGGTGTCCATCAACTGATGAACAGATAAACAAATTGTGGAGTATACACACAATGGAATATTATGCAATGGTAATAAGAAATGAAGTTGTGAAACATATAACAGCATGGATGAATCTGGAGGACATTATGTTGAATGAACAAGCCAGGAAAAAAAGGAAAAATAGTATATGATTGCCCTAATGTGAAGTAAATATACTATGTGAAATATAAATATATTATGTGAAATATGAATATGCATAGACTTGCATCTATAAGACCCTTTTTCCTTGAAACTGAACAAAGGTAAGTTAATACTACATGATGTTAATATCAGACAAACAAAAACCCAAACACATTATACTAAGTGAAGGAGACCAGACACAGAGTACTACATATTGTATGATTCCATTTATATAAAATGTAAATACAAATCAATTCATAAAGATTAAAGGAGATTAATTGTTATGTAGGTTTTGAGGAAGGAATGCTAAGGGGTTTAGAGTTTTTCTTTTTGGAGTAATGAAATATTTTTAAAATTATTAAGATGATAAATGTGCTACATTGTGATTGTACTGACAGCCATTGATTATACACTTTGGATAGTATAGCCAGAAACAGCAGCTATGTACAGTGGGGAAACATAGATTGAAAGGTGAAGAATTTTCTTTTTTGTTTGTTTGTCTCTTTATTATTATTATTGAAATAATGAAAATGCCCTAATAATGATTGAAGTTATGAATGCACAACTATGTGATTTATTGATTGTACACCTTGGATGAATTGTATATTTTATTAATATGTATCCTCTGAATAATATGGAATTGCAGTGTTAATATTCTCTGCTATTCAATGCCTATTTAAGAAAGTATGGACTTCCAGGAAGATAGTAGACTACAAAGACATGAGACTCTCTTGTCTCCTAGAACAATAGCTAGAAGACAGTCTAAAAGAGCTTGGGAAAAGATCTAGGGTTTAGGACATCCAGCACAGACTGAAAACAGCATAGGAGAAGGACAAAAGAGGAGAAATGTGACAGGAGAAATTTGCATTGAAAATAGTGGCTGCTACTGCCAGCAACCTCCTCCCACAAAAGACAATTTAGAATTCTCAGGCCTCTTGCTTGGCTATAGACAAAGGTGATTCCAGGTATCCAGTGCCCAAGGAAAGGATAGAGAGAGACATGGCCTAAGGATGATTCAGGTTTTGACCCACGAATGTGGTCTGCTGTGTCCCACCAGTCCTTCCAGGTCAGGTGAGACCACACATTGTTTGCCCTGGGAGTCAGCACTGGACGGGAGAGATCCAACCCTCTCAATTTCACTCTCTTTGAATTGAGACTAATTGTTGAGAATGCACTTCCAGAAGAAAAGGGAGAGAGAGGGACACAGCCTAAGGCTGACTATGCTTTCAACCCTCAAATTTGGCCTACTGTATCCCACAAGCCCTTACAGGCTGGGTGGGGCTGTGCCAACTTTTGCCTAGGGAACCAGCAAGGTACTAAAATATCAGGGACTACAGTGACCCACCCTCCTAATCTCCTTTTCTACTAACCAGGACTGATTGTTGAGGACACATAGGGGAGTGGAATTATTACCTATCCAGGAAAAAATGGAGGGCTGCCAGAGAAGGTGGGATAACTATCTCTGAGAAAGTTTGGATTACAAGTCTCTTAGCCTCCAGGCAAGAACCTCTATCACACTGATCCAGTCCCTGTTGCAGTGAACACACTCCAGCCAGGCATTGTACTGAATGGGCTGCCAAAGGACACCATCTACTGGCAGACCAAGGAAGTGCATGTGAAAAAATTACAATTAAAATAGTAAGAGAGGCATTTTTTCAGCCTTTATAGCAGGGGTTTTTAATCAGAGGTCCGTGAGACTGAATTGAAATTCAAATAAACATTCTTGTGGGTATGTGTTGGCATTGGTGTGATATATTTATTAAATAATACATAGTATAAAGTGGACTTATGAAGTGGCCCATGGTTTCCACCTGACTGGCAAATAGGTCTATAGAACAAAAAAGGTTAAGAACCCCTGCTTTATTGCCTCCCTCCGCAAGGCCCTAAGAAGTGGATTTACAACCCATTACTTGGTCCAGAGCCCAGTTTTGAGCAACTAATAGGGACAATCCTAATAATCCAGGTTGAACCAAGAATCAAAGAGTAGCAGTAACACACAGCCAACCACCACAAAGTTGCTACAAAAGAAAGAGAAATTGAGTATCTGAAAAAATTACCATCCTAATTAGATGCTTAGACATCAGCCAAAAATTATGAGCCATACAAAGAAAATGGAAGATATGGCCCAAGGAAAGGAATATATCAAATCCCCAGAAGAGATGCAGGATTTGAGAAAACTAATCAACAAGATGCCACAAATTTCCAAAATCAAATTAATGATTTGAAAGACAATATGGCTTGAGATAAACAATGTCAAGAAGACACTGAGCGAGCACAAAAAAGAATATGAAATTATGAATAGAAACATACCAGAGCTCATCGGAATGAAAGAAACAATAGGTGAGATAAAAACCATATTAGACGCATACAACAGCAGACTCAAAATAATAGAAGAAAGAATAAGTGGATACAAAAGACAGAACAGCTGAAATGGAAGAAATAAAAGAAAAGAGAGAGAAAAAACTGGAAAAAAACTGAGCAAGAGCTCAGGGAGTTGAATGACGGCATGAAATGTAATAACATACATGCCATGGGAGTTCCAGAAGGAGATGAGAAGGGAAAAGGGACAGAAAGAGTTTTTGACGAAATAATAGCTGAAAATTTCCCAACTTTCATGAAAGTCCTGAACTTACATGTCTAAGAGGAATAGCACAACCCAATCAGAATAAGTCCAAATACATCTACTTCAAGACACATTCTACTTAGAATGTCAAATGCCAAAGATAAAGAGAAAATTCTGAGAACAGCAAGGGAAAAGCAAACTATCACATCCAAGGGAGGCCCAGTAAGACATAGGCACAGATTTTTCATCAGTAACCATGGATGTGAGAAGACAGTAGTATGATACAATTAGGATACTGAAAGAGAAAAACTGTAAGCCAAGAATTCTTTATCCAGCAAAACTGTCCTTCAAATATGAAGGTAAGAATAAAATATTCACTAACAAAGAGAAGCTGAGAGAGTTCATAAAGAAAGAATATACCTTTGCATGGAATATTAAAGGAAACCTTAGAGACTGAAATATAAAGACAGGAGAGAGAAGCTTGGAGAAGAGTATAGAAGAAAGAATACTAGAATGGATAACTAAAAGAGAAAAAAGACAGATGAACTATGGAGACATGAAAACCAAAGAATAAAATGGTGGAAGTAAATAATGCATTGCATAATATCATGAATATGAATGAATTAAACTCCACAATCAAAGGATGCAGGCTGACAGAATGGATAATAATAAATGAGCCAACCATATGCTGCTTACAAGAGATTCAGCTTAGACCTAGGGATACAAACTTGCTGAAAGTGAAAGATTTGAGAAAGATACTCGAAACAAATAGTAACCAAAAAAAAAGAGCAGGGGTAGCTATAATAATATTGGAAAAAACAGACTTTAAATGCAAAATATTATAAGAGATTTAGAGGCCATTATGTATTAATAAAGAGAAAATCCACCAGGAAGAAATAACAATCATAAATGTCTATACACATAAGCAGGGTGCCCCAAAATGCACAAGAAAAACTCTAGCAAACCTGAAGGGAGAAATAGACAACTGTACAATAATCATTGGAGACTTCAACACACCATTTACATCATTAAATAGAACAACTAGACAATATCAACAAGGACAGAGAACTTGAACAATAGGATAAATGAGTTAGACCTAACTGACACATAGAGAATGTTGCATCCAAACTCAGCAGGTTATACATTCTTCTCAAGTGTCCATGGATCTTTCTCCAGGATCGACCACATGTTAGGGCACATTGGAGCTCCCAATAAATATAAAAAGATTGAAATTACACAAAACACCATTTCAGGTCATATGGAATTAAGCTGGAAATCAATCATATACCGGAAAGAGACAAATTTGCGAATGTGTGGATGATAAAGAACACAGTCCTAAATATTCAGTGGGTCAAAGAAACAATTGCAAGTAAAATCATTAAATATATTGAGACAAATGAAAACAAGAGCACACCTTATCAACCCTTAGGGGATACATCAAAAGCAATCTTGAGAGGGAAATTATAGCCCTAAATACCTATTTTAAAAAAGAAGAAGGAGCTAAACACAAATATTTAACTGAACAACTAGAGAGACTAGAAAAAAACAAAAGAACAATCCCTAAACAAGCAGATAGAAAGATATAATAAAGATTAGAGAAGAAATAAATGAAATTGAGAACAAAAAAAAGAAAGAAAAAACAATAGAGAAAATCAATAAAACCAAAAACAAGTTCTTTGACATCAGTAAAATTGACAGACCTATAGTTAAGCTAACAAAGCAAAAAGGAGAGAAGATATAAATTAGTACAATCAGAAATGAAAGGGTGGAAGTTACAACTGACCCCACAGAAATAAAAAGGGATCCTGTAGAAGGCAAGTAACAAAGTCAAGTAAACATTATGAGAAACTGTATGCCAACAAATTAGACAACCTAGATGAAATGGGCAAATTCTTAAAAATGCACAAATAACCTACACTGACACTACAAGAAATACAAGAACTTAAGAAACCAATCACTTTTAAAGAGATTGAATCAGTCATCAAAAATCTCCCAAGAAAGAAAAGTCCAGGACCAGATGACTTCACAGGTGAATTCTACCAAGCATTTCAAAAAGAATTAACTCCAATCCTTTTTAAACTTTTCAAAAAAAATTGAAGAGGAGGGATAATTACTTAACACATTTCATGAAGCCAACATCACCCTAATGTCAAAGCCAGATAAAGACACTACAAGAAAAGAAAATTATAGACAAATCTCTTTAGTGAACACAGATGCAAAATTCTCAACAAAATACTTGCAAATCAAATCCAACAGCATTTCAAAAGACTTATACATCACGACCAATTAAGATTTATTCCTGGTATGCAAGGCTGATTCAACATAAGAAAATCAATCAATGTAATACACCACGTTAACAAACTGAAGGAAAAAAAAAAAAAAAAACTAATTGATGCAGAAAAGGCATTCCACAAAATACAGCATCCTTTCTTGATAAAAACACTTCAAAAGATAGGAATAGAAGGAAAATTCCTCAATATGATAAGACATGTATGAAAAACCCACAGCCAATGGGGTGTGGTTGAAAGGTTGAAAATTTTACCTCTAAGATTGGAAACAAGGCAAGGATGACCAATGTCATCATTGTTATTGAACATTGTACTAGATGTTCTAGCTAGAGCAATTAGGGAAAAAACGGGCGTTCAAATAGGAAATGAGGAAGTAAACCTCTCACTATTTGCACATGAAATGATCCTATATTTAGAAAATTCTGAAATGTCTACAACAAAGCTACTTGAGCTAATAAATGAGTTCAGCAAAGTGGCAGGATATAAGATCAAAATGCAAAAATCAGTAATGTTTTTGTACACTAGTATTGAATAAGCTAAGAAGGAAATCAGGGGTGGGGTGAATCCATTTATAATCACAACAAAAAGATTCAATTACCTAGGAAGCAATTTAACCAAAGAAGTAAAGGACCTATATGCAGAAAAAAATTAAAAAATAAATCAATGAAGACCTAAACAAAAGTAAAGACATTTTGTGTTCATTGATTGGAAGATTAAATTTCATGAAGACATCAATCCTACCCAAATATTTATAGATTCAATGCAATACCAATCAAAATTCCAACAGTCTGGGCACACAACTCCCAGGTGGGAGGTCCGAAATTCAGTTCTGGGTGCCTCCTGGAGAAGGCAAGTAAACAATGAGCAG